>JBAMIH010000026.1:115000-210644 GCA_038501795.1 Pseudopleuronectes americanus | reverse complement strand
TCAGAAACTTGTGATGGGGTAACGGTCTTTTTGGTAGCTTGTTTTGGTTATTAGGGATGGTGGGCTGGAAGGGGGGGTTTGTGGTGGTGTCGTTGGTTTTGGTGATGCATTGGTGGTTGGATTTGTTGTGGAGGTTCGGGGTATAAGTGAGTTGTGTGTGTGGTTTTTGTAGATCTTATGAAGTGTATGTTGTGTGTGATTGGGCGTGGGGGGGATTTTTGGCGTCAGGTATTTTTGCTTGGAGCTTGGCATTTGCTTGGGATATAAGCAAATGTGCAGATGGGGGTATGGTTGGGTTGTTAGTAGGTGTTGCATAGGTTGTATTGGTGTGTCTTGGTCTTTTTGTTCTTGCTTCGGGTATCGGGTAGGCGGGGTTTGAGTTGGGTCGGTTGATGGTTTTTGTTTTGGATCCTAGGTGTTTTGTGCATTGTAGGTCTGCGTCATGTTGTGGTTTGTGTTTGTGTTTGCTGTGGCATTTATTGGGTTGTTGGGTTTTTGTGGGATTCTCTATGGGGGTGTAGTAGGTGTTTGGTTTTTTGTATTTGGGTGTATGGTTGTAGGTGGCTGATGCTGGAATTATTGGATGTTAGAAGAGTATAAATGTGTTTTGATGTTTTGTGTCTAGGATTGTTTTGGGTGCTTGGGGATATTTTGGGTGGCTGAAGTTAGTAGTGTTATGTTGGTGGGGTGATGAGCGGTTGGTGACTGTTGGTCTTATTTTAATTATTCCTGGTGTGTGGGGACGGGGGTAATTTTGTGTGGGTCGTGTTGATGGTTATGGGGTTTTGGTGCGGTTGTCATTTAATTGATGTCATGAATAGTTGTATAAGTTAAATGGGGGGTGTTGATGTGTGTGTGCAGATGTGGTTGGTTCATGGTATTGTACGGTGATGATAGTTGAGTATACTTTTAGAGGAAGTCGGTCTCGGGGTTTGTAAGTAGCGTGTAAGGGTTAATTAGGTTTCTCTGTGGGATAGTTTTGTGTATTACATATTGGATTGGAAATTGGGTTGTGGGCATGGGTTATTACGAGGGACTTTGAGGATGTGGGTTGTGCTCCGGTGGAGGGGGTTTTGGGGCTTAGTTACAGGTGTTATGTGGTTAGGGCTTTTTACCAGGGATGTCTACTCGGGAGTTTATGCTTTGGTTCGTCGGTTACTGCGGGTTGGCTGGTGGTGGGTCAAGTGGGTTTGTTCTTGGGTTTTGTGTTGGGTGGGGGATTAGTGGGGGTCTTGGTATCGTATTGGTTTTCATGTTGGGCAGAATTATGGTTTGGGGTTAAGATAATAGAGCGGGTTTAATATTTGTGCTTGTTGGGGGGGTGGGTACGGCTTTTGTGGTCTGTAAGTTATGTCAATTTGTAGAGTTTTGGTTTGGGTTAGTTTATCTAACGTGTTGGTGGTTGTCTGTTGGTTTGTGTTCTATGGTGTTAGGGGTTGTAATGGCGGTTTTCCATAGTTCTCTACGGAGGATGACCGCTGTTTTGGTTTGTGTGTGTGGATGGAAATATCTAATAGAGTAGAGGATAGTGTGGTTTAGATGGACGCTTAGCTCGTTTGTAGGCTTCTTTATAGTGTTTGGGGTTGTGTATCTCCGTGGGAGAATGTCTAGTATGTAATCTTTTGGTTTGATTCTCGTGCTAGGAGTTGGTTGGTGGTGTGAGTCCGTTCTATGTTGGCGTTTGTTAATTCGTTGGGGCGTGGGGGCGATGTTGGGATGTGTGGGGATGTGTCATGGGGGCATTTGTGGTATTCTTGGGAGGGTAGTAGTTTTGTATTGTTCGGTGGTGGGATTTTGTGAGGTAGTGTTTGACGTGGATTCGGTGGGAGGGTACGGTGAAGGGTGGTAGGGGCTGCTGTTTGTGTGGCCGTGTGGTGGTTTTTTTGGTGTTCTAGTTGGTTGTGGTAACTGGAAATAGTTTAAAATTCTTTTTTGCTGTTGGGCGTTGGGTCTTGCAGGTGTGGATGTATGTGGTTGGGTGTGTGATTGAGTGCTGGGGTTTTTAGTTGGTATGATTTTTGATGGGTAGCCGTGGTGTCGGTTCATGTGGGATAATCTATGATGTGTATATGATGTAAGGTTGTTTTACGGGGTGGATGGGGAGGGTGTGGGTTTGTATCATGGTTGTGATTGTTGTTTAGTGCGGGTTTGTGTTGGTAGTTAGGTATATGGTAGGGTTGAACTTTAATACTTTCGGGTATTAATTGAGCTGTGGCTTGAGGGGTATTTTTGTGGGCTTACTAGGAGGTCTCAGTTTAGTTTTTGGGGTGGGTTACATTATTTAATGGGTCTTGTGTGCGGTCTAGCTGTCTTGTGATGTTCTCGGCTGTTGGGAGGCGAATTAATTGGGGCGGGGAACGTGGGTGGTTTGATGGATGATTAGTGTGATAGTAAGGTTGTTAGTTGGTGGTGGGGTTTTTGGTAATAAAGGTTTAGTATGGCGTTGTGTAGTTGTCTGAATACTTAGTGGGTTGATGATTAGTTGGTTGTTTTTCTTGTGGGTATCGTTTTTGGATTGGACGGAGTAGTATTTCGTGTTTGTGGTTGGTATTGTGGTGTGTATGTTTTGGAAATGTTGAACGTGGGTAGTATATTTACAGACGAAGCGTGAAATGGTTTGTTTGCGAGCCTTTTTGGTAGGGAGTAGTCTAATGTCTGCGGGAGGCATTGTAGGGTTGTGGTTGTTGGTGTTATTCTGGGTGGGGTTTTGTCGTGGTGTTAGTTTGTTGGGGGTCTGGTGCTCTTGTTGTTGATGGTGATGGGTTGTTGGTCTGGGGGTCTGCTTTGGTAGTGACATGGGTGAAAGGGATGGTGGTTGGATGGTTGTGCTGGAAAGGGTTGTTGAGGTGGTTGTTGGTTGATGTTATGGAAGAAAGGTAGTTTGATGGGTTGTTGGGGTGTGGGTGTTGCCTTGTTGGGCCTTTAAATTGGGTGTTAGTTGAGTATTGGGGTTTTTGGAGAGCTTGTAGGGATGAATTGGCTGTAGTTGGTAGGGGTCCATCATTTGGGGTGTGTGGTTTGGGTTGGAGTAGGATAATAATAATGGTGGGGGTTGGTATGACATTTGAGAAATTGTGTTTAGATGGGTTTGTTTGTGTGCTATGTGGGATTGGTTTATGGTATCTGTTGTGCTGGGGAGTGGGCTGTGGTTTGGGGGGAGTCTAGTTCGCGTCTCCCTGTGGGATGCAAGGTGGGTTTTGTGAAGAGATGCGTGCGTGTTTTTGTTTTGGGGATCTTACATTGGGGCTTTTTACGGTTGAGTGGGTGTAGTTATGAAGACGCTTATAGGGTGTTTTGAGGTGGTTCTTATCTGGTTATGTAGTTAGTGTTCCGTGGGCCTGTGTTCTGGTGTGGTGGTTTTCGCATTAGGGGGTAGGTCCGAGGTTTTTGGTTGGATCCATTTTTGGGTTTGTTGAGTGTTTGTGTTTCCGGATGGTCTAATCTTTAGGCTTGGTTTCTTGTTCGTACAATATGTGTTGGGTAATGTATAAGTGGCTTTGATATCGTGGGTCTGAGGTTCGTCAGGTTGGGGTTAGGTGGTGGTTGTGTAGTTTCGTGGTGTTGATTGGGGTGGATTGTTGTGCCATTTATGGTGTTGCGATTGTTTTTTGTTTGTTGGGTTGTATGTGTGTTGGCTGTTTTGTTATTCTTAGGAGATTTTTTCGCTTGTGTTTTTACTTGAACATTTCGCTTCTAGGGTTTGTTTGTGGTTGAGGTCGTTTGTTTTGAGCTGCGTGATTGTATGGATCTACCATTAATATGAGAGGGCGAATTATATTGTTACCTGTTTGTGGGGCGGAAAGTGGGTTTTGGACTAGGGGCTGAAATTATTTGGATGTAGTGGGCGTTTATTGGGTAAGTGGAATGATGGATTTGGTTGCGGCATATGCAGCGGTTTGGGTTGGGTGGGTAGTAGTAGGTATTGGTTGGGTTGTTGTAGTAGTGTTTGCGTGGGTCTTATTGGGTTTTGATGTATGGTGTTTTAGATGTTTTGATTTGAATGTGTGGAGTTGTTGAATATATTTGGGTGGAGGGTCTGCGTGTTAATAATATTGCCGTGTTATGTATAGTGGTGATTGTCATGTCTGTATGTGTAGGGAGTTAGCATGAGAGCGGTCAGGGGGGGGGGTGTTTGGCTATTATGTTTTATGTACGTAGAACGTGGTGAGTGAAGTTGTTGGGGTGGTGAGTAATATGAAGGTGATAGATTTCGGTTGTTTGTGGTGGTGGTCGTAATCATTTTGTACTTGGGTGGTCAATGTGGGTCTTTTTTGTGTGTTAGTGTGGGTGTGGTCTTTGTAGAGGGGTGAAGGAGGGGTATGGTATTAATTTGGTTTTTAAGTTTTTTATTTAGGTGTGGCTCAATGGGTTCGGTTAGCGGTTTGATGATTGGGAGCTTGATTTTTCTGTTGTGTGTTATTAAGAATCTGTGTTTTGATTTTGGTGAGGGGATTGTGTTTTTAGGCAGGACGCGTATTGTAGGGGGTTGCGGGGTTGGGCTGTGTGTGTACTGATGTGTAGTATCTATATTTTGTCGGTGTTATGGCTGTGTGGGTGGCGTGTGGTTTGGGGTATCTAAAATGGATTGTGGAATGTGGATATCGTGATTAGACGGAATATGTGGTGGCTTTCACTTAGGTCCTGAGCTTGCTCTTTGGGTTTGTTGTGTTAGTAGGATTCGGATTGTTTTGGTTGGTGGTTGGGATTGGTGGGTAGTGGTTTGATGGTTTGGTTGGTGTTGGGTTAGGTGGTGTAGCAATTTCTCGTCGGCTGGGGGTGGGATAGGGAACGGGTAGTTTGCATATGGGTTTTGTGTTGTGAATTGTGTTCGCTTGTTGGAGTGGTGAGTTCTGGGGCTCCAGTTGCTTGGGTTGTTCGCGTATGTGCTGAGATGGTTTTGGGAGGTTCGGTCGTGTTAGTGTGTGGAGCGGGGTTGATGTGGTGGGTAGGGGGATTTACGATTGCTTGTGTGCACGTAGTGATAGGGGTGGTAGGGGTACTGGTAGTTGTGTTAGGTTGGTGATGTTGAGGCTTTTTATAAACCCACCCAAAACATCCTCTTCTCATCTCTCAACTCCACCCACCTTGGTATTGTTTTGGTCGTTGTCTTCCGCGGTTATTGCTATTTACATTGTGGTGGGGTATGAATTGACGGGTTCTTTGGGTTTGAGTGTTTCATGCTCGTAGTTAGGGGTCTTTGGGTATGTAGTATGTATTGTGCTCTACTAACGCTATTATTTGGAATTGTGGGTTATTTAGTATTGAATGGGTTGGGGTCTGAATGTTACTGTTGTGTATGGCGGGTTTAGTATTGGGTTGTAGTTTGTGGAATAAGTTGGAGTTCGGTGTAGTATTCTTGTGGGGATGACCGGGAAGTGAGGTTGGTTCATTATTGTATGTTAATATTTTGTATTTAATGGGTGTGGTTTTGGTTGATTTGGTTGGGCGTGGTATGTGTCGTTTTGGTTAGTGGTTAGGATAGAGGTTATGGTTGGTGTTCGTGTTATTTAAGTGTGCTCGGAAAGCCTTGGATTGATAGGTAGTTGGGTGGGGTTGGTGGTGGTTGAAGGTGTGGGTATGCGCGACGTCGTATTGTTGGGTTATTTTGTGGCCGAAATGATAGGTTTTGTTCGGGGCTTATTGTTGGTAAATGTGCGGCGTTGTATGGTTGGATTCGTGGGTTGGAGCTATAGTTTTGTATGTGGGGTCTTGGGAAGTGAGGGCTTGTTGGGGGTGTGGTTTTGCGTCGTGTGGTAGGTTGGCCGGTATTTTGGGGTTGTTTGTTGTGGGATGGCTAGATGTTGGTTTAGTTTGGGAGTTATGATGTTATTTGTCGGGTCGGGTGCGTTATTTTGGTTGGTTAGATTGTTGATGGGTTGTCTTCTTAAAGTATTTAGGGTAGTGTGTGGTTTAAGGGTATGGGTGTAGGGTGATTGAGGCCACGTATTTGGGTGATTGGATAGGGGGATGTAGGGTGGGGGAGTATGGAATTTTTCGTGGTTTTTGTGGGGTTGGGAAAATTTAATACTTAAAGTATTGATGGTTTTTAGTTATTCTCGTTGCTGCATTTGTTTATAGTGTTTGGATACTATCGGGGAGTTATATTTAGGGTTGGGGGGAGTTCTCAATTTCTAAGGATTAGTTGTGCGGTTTTCTTTGTGGTCATTGTGCCTTGGTTGGGTGGGTGATTTGTTGTAGGGTGTATTTCAACGGGTATGTAGGTTTTGATTTTGTGTGGGGTCGTCTGGGGGTGTATTAATGGGTCATGGGCAGGGTTTTGGGGTTGTGGTAAATAATTAACTTCATAGTGGGGTAGGTTTGGTAGGCTAGGGAGGTATGTAGGTGTTTGTTGATTTTTATGGTGGTTGTCTTGTATTAGTTTGTATAGGTGTAGGGTGGATGTTTATTGGTGCTGGGATCTTTTGTGGCATAAATTTAGTATGTTAGGATGCACGTTTTTAATCTATTTGTCGATAGGTTTTGGGTGTTGGGTGTGCGCTGTCGGGACTTGGTTCGGAATGGGATGTGGTATCGGTTGGGGGGGGGACGAATGAATAGGTGAATGGTGAGGCGGTTGTGAGTTTTATGGTAGCTTGTAGTGGGGTTACTGAGGTCGTGTGGTGTTGGTTAGCCTTGGAACTTAGCGGATATTGGGATCGGGTGATGGTCGGTATTTCGGTGGCTTAGAGTTTTTTTTGTGTTTGTCTTTTTAAGTAGCTAGATTAGATATTTGAGTGGATGTTGTTGGGGTGTTATTGTTTTTGTATTGTATGTGGGTGTCGGTGGATTATAACAGGTAGGTTGGGATGGTTGTAGGTGTGTGACTCTTGCTATGATTTTCCGGGTGGGTTGTTTCGGTGTTAGGTGGCTATGTAGTTTCATGTGTATGAATTGTAGGGTTTGTATGTGGTGGGGTGGGTCGGGTAGTTTTGGTTGGTATATGGTCTAAGTTTTCTTTCTCACAGTACGAATTTGTTGTGGTCTGTGTGGTTGAGCCGTTGTTTGGCCAAGTTTGTGCGTGGTAGTGGTACGAAGACCGCGTTACGACCATTGGTTTTTTGGTTATTGGTGGTGTCTGTAAGGGGTGTTGATGTTTGAGGTCAGGGGTTTGGATTGTTATGGTGGCTGGTGGGTAATGGGATTTGTTCTGGGGCGTGTGTATGATTGGCGTCGTGATCTGTTGAGTTGGGTTATGTGGATGAGTGGTTGGTGTGGAGTAGTATAGGGATGATGGTGTTATCGCTGATGGGTCTTTAGTGTGAGTATTCTATGTGATTAAGTAAGACAAGGTGGGTTTAGGGTGGCGTTGGTTGGTTTAATAGGGCTCCCTCGAAGGGATTGGGGTTGGGGTGTGTCGTGGGAAATATTGGATGGAGTCTGTTGCTAAATGGGTGGGATTTGAGTGGGGGTGCTAGTATTAGTCTGGGCGTGGCCTTGTGGTGTTGAGCATATTGGTTGGGTCACTTACAGTGTATATATGGTGTGTCGTTTTTGGTGGTGGGTTGCATGGGTTTGGGGTTGGGGTGGAATGTGGATGGAGGATAGACTTCGTTTCGCGTAGTTGTCTCTCAGTTGTTTGTTAGGGTGGGGTGTTTGGTTATGGTTGGGTTGGGGAGGGTGGTGAGGTATTCTGAGGTAGAAGCTCTCGTGGAAATTGGTGGGGAGATGACGGGGGTTTTTACTATTGTGTCTTAGAAGGTGGGGTGGTAGCGGGGTGGAGGTTGTTCTCTTTGTGTGTTTTGTTTGTGGGGGTTTGGATGTTTTGGTTTGTTGGTTTTGCGCATTTGTGTTTTGTTGTGTTGGAGTTGGGTCGTAGGGACTTGTGCATATAGGAGGAAGTAAGGTTATTTTGTTTTGGATGGGTTGTCCGGTGTCGGTTTTAGAGTGTGGCGATATTGGTCTGGCTTTTGGTTGTTTGAATCTTGACGGTTTATCACCGGTTTACTTGGTAGATGTTGGTGGGGTGATGTGTGAGTAATTGTACTAGGGGTGGTTAATTGTGGTTTGTTTTTTAGTTTATAGTGACTAACACTTGGTTTTGTTTTGGTTGGTAGGTTTTGGGGAGTTGTTGGATGTATGATGTTGGCATAGCGGACCGAGGTAGGTTAGTTAGTGGTTTATGTGGTTTTGTGTATTTTAGGGGGTTTTTATTTTTTTGTCGACGTGGTAGAAGTGGTGGCTTTTGGGTAGATTACGGGTGTGTAGTTGTTTGGGAATTCGTTTGTGGAATTTCAATTTTGGGTCGTTTGTTGTAAGGGATTAGTTATTTTGTTGGGGGTGTGTGAAGTTGGGGAGGTTGTGGGGGGTGTGGCTAGTTTGTTGCGCGCGGTTGGTTCTTTTCTGTGAATTTTGAAGGTGGTTCATGTTGCTGTTAGGTTTGGGGTTAGGGAGTTGTTTGGGATTGGGTTTCTGGTGTGCTGGTAAGTGTAGATAATGGTTGTGTTGGATGTAGAGAAGAATTCGTTTTATCAATGCGCGTGTCTTTTTGACTGTACGGCTGCTTGGATTATAAAATATTCTGTGGCTCGGTGGAGGGGTGCTTGCTAGGAGTTGTTTAGTCTTGGTCATTAATCGGTTTGTTTTTGGTGTGTATTGAGTGGGGTGAAAGGGTGTTGTGGATGTTGTAGATGTATGTATTTATTGTGTGGATTATGTGTGTTATTTCTTCTAGAGTTTTAGAGTGGGGAAGGGTTAGTTTAGTTGCAATGTGGGGTGGCATCTCTTGGATTTTCATATATGGTGGGTAGTTATGTGAGGTCGGTAGGTTGATTTACAGAATTTTTTAGTTGATTCGGGTTTGGTGTTTGTGTGGTTAGTATGATTGGATTTTGTGGAAGGTGGGTGGGGAGGATTTTTTGGATGAGTGGGATAGCTGGTTGATGTATTGCGTTGGATTCGGGGGGTGGCGATGGTGGCTGGGTGAGGTCTGCAGAGGTGGTGGATTTTGTTGGGCGGTATATTGTTGTTGTCTTTCATGTGTGGGATGTTGTTTCGTGGTTTTTTGTGTCTGTTTGGCTTGGGATGGATGGGGTTGAGTGGGTAGGCGGTCGAAGTTTTTCTTAAGTGGTTAGTTTAGGTTAGTGTGTCTACTCGGGCGTGTTTGGAGTTGTTGTTGGTGGTGTATTTTGTTTAAGCGGGGTGGTGTATGGTGTTTTAAAGATGTGGTGTTGGGGTTTTTATGGTCGTTGTTGTATAGTAGGTATTGTTGTGAGGGTGTGGTTAGTTCGCGATTTTTGTGTATTGAGTTTGGGTGGGTTTTGTGAGGTTGTTGGTTGTCATGAGTAGACATGGGTCTAGGTTGATGGGTTATGGTGTTTTGGTGGGTGAGGGATGGTAGTAGTGATCTAGTTTGGTTTGTTTGTGTTTCTTTTATTAGGGAGGTTTGTTGGGAGGACGTGGTCGTGAAGATAGATAGGTTGTTGTTAGTGCATGGGGTTCGTCATTGGAGGGTTTCATTTGGGGCTTGAGTTGACTGTGGGATTCGTTTTTGTTTACAGTGTTTTTGTACTGGGGATCTTGGTAGTATATGCGGCATTTGGAAGTATATTGTTCGGGTGTTGGTTGGTAGGTGATAGAAAGCTGAACTGTTAGATTATATTGTGCCTGTGTATTATTTGTGGTGTGGGAGTGGTGATGTTGGGGTTGAGTGTTTTTTGTAGTTGTTGTTTATTATGAGAGGTGGGAAGTGTGTGTTTTGGCTGGTTTCTGATTGGTGGTCCATTGTTTGGTATGGAGAGTTGGGTTTGCTTTACTCTTCGTGTTTTGCCTAAAGGGGTTGTGATGTTCCGGGGGTTGTGTTCGGATCTGGGGGTTGACTATGGAGTTTGGTTGCTGTTGCTTTTCGGTGTGTGGTGCTGCCTTATTGGTGTGGGGTGTTTTGTTGGAGGTGGTATGGGGGTCGGTAGATTCTCGTTTTTTTTATGTTCGCCGCGTATGGTGTTAGGGTTTCTAAGGGGGTGATAGCTTCTGTTTTGTTGTTGTGTGTATGTTTGTCTTGCATGGTTGTTTTCTTAGTGATTTGTATAATCTAGTGGTGTTGTGGCTTGGTAGGGGGGGGTGTGATCTTGGTGCTGTGGGGTTTGGTGGGGGTCTTGGTGCCTAGGGTTTCCATGTCTTAGTTGTAATGTTGGGACTTTTGGGTTTGATATTGGGGATGGTTGGTTCCTGCTCGCGGGTCGCTGAGATTGTGATTTTTGAAATTGTTTTGGTTCTTTGGAATGGTGTGGGCAGGACTGGGGGATAGGGTATGGTGGTAGTGTAGTTGGGTGTGGGTTGTGTTGGTTTGGTGACTTGGAGGTAAGGTTGGTGGTTATTTGCGGGGTTGTGTTTATAGGGGGGGGGGATTTTATTCGGGAGGTTGTCGCAATGGTGTTGCTTGTGGAGTGTTGGTTTGGTTGGTAGTATGGTGCTAATGTTGTTATTCCACGAGTGGTTGTTTTAGGGAGATTTTGTGGTACTGTGTTATGTTGTATGGCTGTAGTGGGCTGATGGGTTGGTGTATGGGGGGCTGATGATATTGGAGGATTGTTGTGCGTGGGTAGGGGACCAAGTGTTCCTGGTTGGTGTGGCTTTAGGGGCTGTATGTTGGTGTGGGGGATCTTGGTCGTGCAATAGTGGGGTGGTTTGGCAGTTGTTGGATTTGGATAGGTATTGGTTAAGGGTGTGGGGGTGGATGTTAGTTTGGGGTTCGATGTTTGTGATTGGCTAGAATGTGGCTAGGTGAGAGCAGTGTTTGGGTTAATTTATGGATTGGTCTTGGGAATTGGATGCTTGGTGGGTGTTGGTTTGTGTAGGTTGGGTTTGTCGTATATGGTTGTTGTATCTTTTTTTGGTGATAATTAGTTAGTTTTGTGGATAGTGTTTTTTGTGTTTGTATTGGTTGGGTAATGTGGGGGTTCTGGCAAGTTGTTGTTGCTAGGGTCTGAAAGGGTTTTTGGGTTATAGGTAGTGTGAGAGTATAGTCATGATTCTTTGTTTTTAGTTGTATGTTTGTCTTGTTTTGGTGTTAGCCGTAGGGTGTGCGGGTGTGGGTTTTGGTTTAGGGTTTTCCGGGTTTGGTTAGGGTTGTTTCTGTTTAATGTGCTAGTGGGTATGTTATGGGTCATTGATCGGTAGTCTCTGGGATGAATTGTGGGCTTGCGTATGGTTGTCTGGTTGTCAATTGTGGTGGTTGTTTTGAAGTGGTGTTAATAGAGCTGGTTTTTGCGTGTCTTGTTGATACGCAGTAGGCATTGATTGTAGAGGGTGGGAATTGTGGGGCGAAGGGTAGGATTTATGTTTTTTTTGGTTTATGGTAGGTTTAAGTTGGTTATGGGGACGTTGGTAGGATTGGCCTGGTGGTTGGGGTAGTGCTGTGGTTTTAAGACGTGGAAGTTTGTAACTATTGTAGGTGGGTGTTTATGGGGGCGTTTTTCGGTATGGGTTCGGCATTGGGAAGCAATGGATTTTGGGGGTTTGTACGTTGATGTATGAGGAGTAGGTATTGGGAGTGGGGTGTGCGTTATTTGTGGTAGATTGGCGGGTTGTTGGGTTTTTGATGGGTTTGGGATGTTGTGGGTTTTATTGGGGGCTTAGGTGTGTATGTGTTTTGTGTTGTTTGTTATGGTTGGTGTAGTTGTGTGTGCGGTTCGTTATGGCGGGAATTAGTCTGGGGGCTTGTTCTGTGATGAGTATTTGGGGTTCGTATGAGAGCTGTGGTGAAAACGGTTTGGTTGATTGAGTAGATTTCTGGATATTGTATTTGGCTTTGATATTTGGGGTGGTAGGTTTATTTTAGTTGTTGTGTAGTTTTAGTTTTGCCATGGTGTGTGGTTAGACTTGGTCGCGGAAATTATATGTTGTGCGTTAGGTTGTATATTGATTAGAATGGGCTTTTTGATTTTATGCTGTAGGTTGGTCGTGTAGTACGGGGTGGATACGTATAGGGATGGGGTTAGTTGTTGAAGGGTTAGGTGTTGGTCCAATTTGGGTTGTCGGTTCGTTGGATGTGCCTTTGATGTTATAGTTGCTTATGTTTGTGGATGGCACTGTTTGGTGTGTGGTTTTTCATGGGTGGTAGTAGGTGTGTTTATGGAATTGGTTGTGTGCTGGGGATAAGGGTTGTTGCTTTTGGTTGTGTGGTATTAAGTTTGTATTTTGTTTGGGCATGTTGGGTTGGGAATATTTGGTTGTTTGTGAGTGTTTTGCATGTGTTGTGGTTCTTGTGGGGTGGTTTGCTGGTTTTGGTTTGGTTGGGAGTTCATGGGGTTACATTGTCTGGTTGTAAGCGCGTGGTATTGGTTCAGTGGAGAGGGGGGTAAGGTATAGTGTTGTGGTGTTTTAGTAGCAAGTAGTATGTTGTTGGCTGATGCTGGGGAGTGTGTATGGCTGGCGTGTGGGTTGGCTGGGTAGGTCCTTCTGGTCGCGTGTGCTGTGGTTTTTGGTCCGTTGGTCGTGGCGGTGGCCGGGTCTGGTGATAGTATGTTAGGATTGGGATTTCGATGTGGTTGGGGATCGCGGTGGGGGTCGGGTGGTGTGGATTGTGTGTGATTGGTGTTTGGGTATGTGGGGGGGGTTGGTTGTTGAGTTGGTGGGGTGTGGGTAGAGAGGGTATTGTTTGGTCGCTCAGACGGATGATTTTGGGTCAAGGTTGGGGTTTTTGGGGTGTGTTATGTCGTGCGAGTTTCTGAGCTGAGTGTGTTGTCATCGGGGGGGGTTGTGTTTTGATAAGATTTGGTGAGTGATGTATGTGTAATTGTTTAGTTTTGGTTTAGGGGTTGGCTGGGGTTTCGTAAGGTTATTTGTTAGTTATGGTGTTGGTTAGGTTTGGTGGTGGTTTATTGTGGATTTTTTAATGGCTAGGACGGGTTTGGGGGACTGGGGGTGGGTAGATTATTGTTTCTGTGTGGGGTGGGGATAGCGGGATCTGGAGGGTTGTGTTTGGTGTTTCGAGTGACGTGTTTCGCCAGTGGGTAGAAATGGGTTGTTGGTTGTGGGCGGGATGCTACGAGTTTGTTTTGGGCTGATTGTTATCGTGTGGGGTTGTTTGATTGTGGAGAGGTTTGCATTGGTGGGTGTGGGAATTGGCGAAGGATGTTGTTGTGTGGTTTGTCTTTCTAGTGTATAGTTTATGTGGGGTGTGGTGATGGATGTTTTGATTGATTGTTTTTGGTGGTAGGCGGTTAGGGTGGTAGTCGTTGCGTTTGGGTTTCAGATGGTGTCTGTCATAGTGTCAATCTGAAGTGTTGTGATTGTTTGTGTTGTATAGTAGGTTCGGGGTGGACTTGTGGGGAGGGAGCTGGTTTGGAGGTTAGCGCACGAGTGGTGTAGTGGTTCTGTGTGTGGACTGGTTCGTAGTGGTCTTCACATAATTTATGGGGTTCTTGGGATATTTGGATTTGTGGTGGATGTCTGCAGTAGTGTTCGTTAGTTGATGGCTGTCTTGTCAGTGTGGTGCTGGGGGTTATTTTAATTTGGCTTGAATGATGGATTGCCTGACGTTGAGATTTTCTAGGGTGAGTTGTAGTGATGTTCTGAATTTTCCGCGGGTGGGTGTTGTTCTGGTGTGGGAGGACGTCTTATGTGCGTAGTTGGTCTGTGTATTTGTTGTGAATGGGGTGGTTGTACTCTTGGTTGTAGGTGTGCGGGTTTGTTACCAACTCCCACTCCACCACAACACACAAACGTGGTTTGCCTCGTGTCGTGGGCCTCCTCGGGGTGTTGGTCCGTGCATCTTGGTCGTGGTGGGGTTCTTAGGGATTGGATTTTTGCGTGTTGGGGGTGTTGGCAAACTATGAAAGTGAGTCGTCTTGTGATGGTGTTTTGTGAGGGTTGGGTAATTTGAGATGGTTTTGTCGGTTATAGATAGTTGGTTGTGGATTTCGTGTTGTTTCGTTCAAGTTCTAATTGTTGTAGTTAATTTAGTTTGGCGGTGATGTGAAGTGGATATATATGGGTGGTGTGGTTTGGTGTGTTTCGGTTGGTACTTTTAGTTTTGATAACCAACCTGTTATTTGGCTTCGAGGTTGGTTAGTACGTGGTGGTGTCTGTTTCTATCAGGGTTTAGGTAGTTGGGTTTTGGTTTTTGTCGGAGTTTTAGCTTGGTTGGTGGTGGTTCTGTTAGTTGGTATTGGAACACGTTTAATGTCTTGTGTGTCTAATTGGGTGGGGCGTGTAGTGAGTCTTGGGGAGGGGATTGTTGTGCTGGTTTGGGGTTTGTGTATTTTACTCTTACGTTTTTGTTGGTTGTAGGTGTTGGGTGGTTAGGTTAGAACGTTGCTTTGGGGATGGGTGTTTTAGTGTGGGGAGTGGTTTGTGCTGGCGGGTGTATTTTTTAGAGGCGTCTTAGTTGGAGGTTGTGTTAGGTGGGGTCCTGTTTGGGTGGGGATTGCTTTGGGGTTTAAGTTGGTTTGTTGTGGGAGGTTGCATGCTGTGGTTGGTTCAGCGGGTAGGTGTGGTTTTGATGTATGGTTTGGTTTGGGGTGGCTGTTGGGGCGGTGGGATTGGTTTTTTTTGGAAATAGTCAGTTAGGTCGTGGAGTGTATTGCTACCCTTTTTTAGGTTCATAGGTATGTTCATTGGATGTTTGTTATCAGCGGGTGGTGGCGGTAGTATTTGGGGAGGAGCCTGAGGGTTTCCTGCAGAACAACACGCAGCTCAACAAAGACGACATCCAGGTCAGACCGCCGCTCCAGCTCAGCAGCGCCAGCTTGTGGGTTTTTAACGCCATATAAACGTCTGTGTTCTTCCTCCGTCAGTCTGTGGTTTCCGGGGTAACCACGGCCTACAACCGAGAGCAGCTGTGGTTGGCCAACGAGACTCTGATTACTAAGCTGCAAGCTCGTTGTCGTGGTTACCTGGTGAGGAATGGCCAGAAGGAGAGGATGAACTTCCTCATATCTCAGGATCCAGCTGTTACAAGCATACAGGTGAAGATATATGCAGCTGCTTCAGGATGGCAGCAGACACACACGGGCTGTAGGAACCTGCCACATGTTCTCCCTCCTCACTTTCATACTTAGCTCTAAGTGTCATTCACTGATTCTCAAACTGTTTCTTTTCAGGCTCACTGGAAAGGCTACAAGCAGAGGAAGAAGTTCAAAGATCGTAAACAGTATCTGAAAGATCACTCTGAAGACGCTGTCAAAGTAAATGGATTCAAGTCATTTGAATAATACCGGGATTATTGAAGGATATCGGTTCAGCTCAGATTGAACATGGTGTTTGTTTCTCAGATCCAGTCCATGGTTCGGATGCATCAAGCTCGTAAGAAGTACAGGGATCGTCTGAAGTACTTCCAAGATCACGTCAGTATCAGTCGCCTCAAACCTTTTAACTGCAAACTAAGTTCTGGATAAATCTGAAGAAGCAAGATAAGACGTAGTCAATTTACTGTCAGGGAAATGTGAGCTTGTTTCATAATGAGAGCTTTAAATCAAGTAGCCTCAACATAACTTTCTCCTGGCACGTCTGCTGACATCTACCAGAGTGCTGTGGGGCCCGCGGGAGGTGATGTGTGTGGAGTCTTCTCCCCTGGGACTCACTGGGATTCCTGTGTGTAACTGATCAGCTGTTTTGTTCTGCAGATCAATGAGGTGGTGAAGATTCAGGCTTTCATTCGGGCCAACAAGGCCAGGGACGACTACAAGACGCTGAGTGAGTAGAAGTGACTTTCAGTTTCCCCTCTGTCTGTCTGGGTTGCCTCTGTGAAGAGTCTTGTTCATCTTCACAGGGTTTATGGATTCAACAAGCAGACAGCCTCCATTGTTCGGTGTAGCTTCTTTCAGCTGATTTTACTTTCAATTTAAATGATTCTACTTTCTTAGATCTTATTTCATGTTTACTTCTTCTTGTACCTTTGGTCAACCAAGTGGTTTGAAATGTGCTTTATAAATAAAATGGACACTGGCTCTGGTCTCGCTCCAGCCAGTGCTGCGGACCCTCCGATGGCAGTGGTGAGGAAGTTCGTCCACCTGCTGGACCACAGCGACCAGGACTTTCAGGAGGAGCTGGAGCTGATGCGGCTCCGCGAGGAGGTGGTCACCAACATCCGCTCCAACCAGCAACTGGAGAATGACCTGAACCTGATGGACATCAAGATCGGCCTGCTGGTGAAGAACAAGATCACACTGCAGGAGGTGGTGTCGCACAGCAAGAAGCTGACCAGGAAGAACAAGGGCCAGCTGTCCAACATGATGATGATGAACAAGCAGAGAGGAGGCCTGAAGGCGCTCAGCAAGGAGAAGAGGGTCAAACTGGAAGCTTACCAGTTCCTCTTCTACCTGTTACAGGTGAGAAAGATTCAAAGTTTCCACCAGTCGGCTTCTCTCCATCAGTATTTAACCACATTCTGTTTCCTTTCAGACCAACCCCACGTATCTGGCCAAGCTCATCTTCCAGATGCCTCAGAACAAATCCACAAAGTTCATGGACTCTGTCATCTTCACCCTGTACAACTACGCCTCCAACCAGAGAGAAGAGTACCTGCTGCTGAAGCTCTTCAAGACGGCACTGCAGGAGGAGATCAAGTCAGCAGCGATCAAACTTCTTCCATGAAACTTCTGCCGCTTTCAAAATCTTGCAGGACATAACGTTTTATTTGAACTGTCCGCAGGTCCAAAGTGGACCAGATGAAGGAGATCGTCACAGGAAACCCCACGGTCATCAAGATGGTGGTGAGCTTCCACCGAGGAACCCGAGGACAGAACGCTCTGCGGCAGATCCTGGCGCCCGTCATCAAAGAGATCATGGAAGACAAAACGCTCAACATCAAGACGGACCCGGTGGACATCTACAAGAGCTGGGTGAACCAGATGGAGACGCAGACGGGGGAGGCCAGGTGATCGCCTCGGCCTATTTGTGTCATTAATCAGATTTTCATTTCAATATACATCATAATATTTATAATAACTCTTTGTAATAGTTAGTTTTAATAACTTGTTTCAAGTTGGATAAACTGTCCAATCAATATTCAAATATCTGAAGACCTGTCAAAAAAACAAAACTTAACATCAGTTCTAGTTAAATTGGTTAAAATCTTAATATTTATATAAACAGAAGGAGAAAAGTTTCCATGGTTCTGGAGGGACGTACATTGTTAAAGGTTCAGTGTGTAGAATGTAGGGCCATCTAGTGGTCAAGTGTCATGTTGCAGCTGAGAAGAGGTTTTAACTTCTTCTCTCTGTCCTCTTCCTGCTTCATGGCGTCAACAGTAAGCTGCCGTACGACGTGACTCCAGAGCAGGCGATGGCCCACGACGAGGTGAGGACCAGACTGGAGGCGTCCATCAAGAACATGAAGACCATCACTGACAAGTTCCTGTCGGCCATCGTCGTGTCCGTGGATAAAATTCCGTAAGTTCATACTTCACAACATCTCACAGGTTACATACGTAATAATACATTTTAAAATCTAAAACAATCTCCGTCCACCGTTACTCAGCTGAAAACACGTAATTATTGATCAGGAGGAATAGTGATGATGAAGAGTCAGAGCAGGGATGAGTCATGTGACTGATAAGAGCCATCAGGAAGAGAAGGTCCTTGCATCATCACACGTGTGTTTCCAGGTACGGGATGAGGTTCATCTCCAAGGTGCTGAAGGACACGCTCCATGAGAAGTTCCCGGACGCCACAGAGGACGAGCTACTCAAGGTCTGAAACTTTCATTCAGACTTCATGTTTTTAAAGGTTCCACAGCTCTGATTGGTCCAGTTTCAAGTCTACGTCATGAATGTTAACCTACAGATCAGTTTCCATAGAAACCGTGTATTCTCACATGTGAACTATAGAAAAAGTGACTTTTTAAAAGTTTCACTACTTTTCTCTGGTCTGAACTGCTTTGTTACCTTCCTTCACTCCTTCTCACCTTTGCTCCTTCTCTCCTTCACTCCTTCTCTCCTTTGCTCTTTTGCTCCTTCTCTCCTTCACTCCTTCTCTCCTTTGCTCTTTTGCTCCTTCACTCCTTCACTCCTTCTCACCTTTGCTCCTTCTCTTCTTCTCTCCTACTCTCCTTCTCTCCTTCTCTCCTTCTCTCCTTCTCTCCTTTGCTCTTTTGCTCCTTCACTCCGTCACTCCTTCTCACCTTTGCTCCTTCTCTCCTTCTCACCTTTGCTCCTTCTCTTCTTCTCTCCTTCACTCCTTCTCTCCTTCTCTCCTTTTCCCCTTCTCTCCTTCCTCCTTCCTCCTACTCTCCTTCTCTCCTTCACTCCTTCTCACCTTTGCCCCTTCCTCCTTCCTCCTTCTCTCCTTCCTCCTTCCTCCTTCTCTCCTTCTCTTCTTCTCTCCTTCTTTCCTCCTCTTCTTCTCTCCTTCTCACCTTTGCCCCTTCCTCCTTCCTCCTTCTCTCCTACTCTCCTTCTCTCCTTCTCTCCTTCTCTCCTTCTCTCCTTCTCTCCTTCTCTCCTTCCTCCTTCCTCCTTCTCTCTCCCTGTTTCTTAGACATTTCCTTCCTTATCTCTTCTTCCTGTTTGCTGATCTTCTTCTTTGCGACTCGTCGACCAATAAGCAGCGTCTCTGCAGGTGAGTCGTGTGTCTGCTGAAGTTAAGGTGAGCGACGTCTCTCTCTCTCTCTCTCTCCCCCTCTCTCTGTCTCTCTCTCTCCCTTCCCTTTTCTCTCTCTCTCTTCCCCCCCTCTCCCCCCCTCTCTTTCTTCTTATTGGCTGGGCGATAAAGACGGTAAATCTTACCACGATCATATTTTGAAATCAGTCTATATCGATATAGATCAGATCGATAAATCTGCTTCATAGAAGCTGAGTGTTGTCACCTCTCAGTGGGAAGATGCTTTCACTCAGTTTGCAGTGAACACTTCTCTGCTTCTTGTCGGACTTTAAACAGCCCAAAGATCTCCAGACTCTGAACTTTCTCTTCAACGTGTCCTCGTCTTCTTCTGTTATGCTGCCGCTCCAGTTTTCTGTCTCATCATCTCTTCTATCTCACTCCTGATGTTGTGCCCGGTCGCTGTGCAGATTTGAGTTTTTAACAGTCTTATGCTAATACTAGTATAAAGGTCTGATACTGATGGTTGGACAATCCAAGTAAGATTATCAGTATATTTCAAGTTAAAGGTGTTAAGAGCGTTTAATACATCAATCTTTTCACTCACCGAGTTGTTTGATCCGACTTCTCAGATCGTGGGGAACCTCTTGTATTACCGCTACATGAACCCGGCCATCGTGGCCCCCGACGCCTTTGACATCATCGAGGTGTCGGCGGGCGGCCAGCTGACCACCGAGCAGAGACGCAACTTGGGCTCAGTGGCCAAGATGCTGCAGCACGCCGCCTCCAATAAGATGTTCCTGGGGGACAACGCCCACCTCAACCCCATCAACGAGTATCTCAGTGCCTCGTACCTGAAGTTCAGGTCTGAAGCTGTTGAAATAAAAAGCTGATCTGGTTTAGAAGATGATGTAGAGGATTCATTTTCCACTTTCTGTCCTTTTCTCCTCTGACTTCATCCACCTGTCGTCCGTCGCAGGCGTTTCTTCTTGGCAGCATGTGATGTTCCCTCGCTGGAGGACAAGTTCAACGTGGATCCGTACTCAGACCTGGTCACCGTCACCAAGCCTGTCATCTACATCTCCATCGGAGAGATCATCAACACTCACACGGTGAGTTGGAACTCACCTCATGTTTGCACCACACTGCTGTTTTTGTGATGGTGACCTGGTTTTGACCTTTTTCTGTCCTCAGCTGCTGCTGGACCATCAGGACGCCATCGCTCCCGAGCACAACGACCCGATCCACGAGCTGCTGGAGGACCTGGGCGAGGTTCCCACGGTCGAGTCGCTCATCGGTGAGTGAGACAGGAAGGATTCCACCGTGTGGATCCAGGGAGAAACCACAGTGTTGATAGCATGAGCCGCACAGGAACTCATGTGGAGGATTCCATGTTGTATACTGTGTAGTAACAACCACACTGACTGATGGAGTGTGTGGATAACAGAGGAATATCAAACCAAAAACTTGTGAAGCACCGATGTATCGGCCGAACATCGGTAATGAACTTGACTTTCACCGATATCATTGGCCGATGTTCACTGGTATTTGTGGTAGAACCACTGGGCAGGTGCCGCGGCTGGGGGGGCAGTCGCCTCGTCGCCCTCTTCTCCACGCCGCCGGGGCGTCCAGGGCCTGGAGGAGACACCAGGAGACGCCTGTTTGTTACTGGGAGGCTCAGTGTGGTTTTGAATCCAGTCCTCAGTGGGTTGATGTGTGATGGAACGCACTCATGCACCAGAGATCACAAGCGTGAGGACGTGTGGAAGTGAACTGAGGCGCAGCAGCTTCTTCTGGAACCTGTTCTAGTTTTGTGTCTGAGGAACACATGTCTGTGTTGTTTTCATATCTTCATCACATGTTGTCCCACACGTGTGATGAAGACACATATCTTCATCACATGTTGTCCCACACACGTGTGATGAAGACACATATCTTCATCACATGTTGTCCCACACACGTGTGATGAAGACACATATCTTCATCACATGTTGTCCCACACACGTGATGAAGACACATATCTTCATCACATGTTGTCCCACACACGTGTGATGAAGACACATATCTTCATCACATGTTGTCCCACACACGTGTGATGAAGACACATATCTTCATCACATGTTGTCCCACACACGTGATGAAGACACATATCTTCATCACATGTTGTCCCACACACGTGTGAAGACACATATCTTCATCACATGTTGTCCCACACACGTGTGATGAAGACACATATCTTCATCACATGTTGTCCCACACACGTGTGCTCAATTAGTCTTTGAATCAACGGCTTTACTTTTCTTCCAGAAAATGCTGAATATTGGGACCATAAGAACCTATAACAACTCAGTTCCTGGTCAATAATAAAACTTGAAGTACTTAGGGTTAATTCATTTATTTCTGTTCTCTTACTCTCAGGTGAAAACCCTCTTCCTCCTGACGACCCCAGCAAAGAGCTGATGGGGAAGACGGAGGTGTCGCTCACACTCGCCAACAAATTCGATGTCCCCGGTGAGGCCAACACCGAGATGGACGCCAAGACTCTGCTGCTGAAGTACGTCCACTCGAAGCTGATGAAGGCTGATGGATCTCAGACGTTTGTTTCTCACATCTCTGTTTGTTCTTTTCTCTCTCCAGCACCAAGAGGCTCATTGTGGATGTGATCCGGTTCCAGCCTGGAGACACTCTCACTGAGATCCTGGATTCGGCAGCAAGTCCAGAACAGGTCTGAGATCAGTGTGTTTAAATGACCTGAGCAGGTTTCTACACTTATTTCATGAATTTTTCTCTTAGAATATGTGAATATTTAAAAACTACAGCAAAGAAGTTAAAGTAAAACAATAAATCCCTGGATCTGCCCGAGTCTCGACCGACGCTCCGTCAAGTTTCAAACATGTTTTATTATATGTTGTTATTCAACCTGCTAACAAACAAACAAGGTGAAAACACAACGACAATGAACATGAAACCAAATAACTTTACTGTTCACTAAATAATGTAGAAGCCTTTAATGAACAGGTTTGACATTGAATCGGCATCATTATTCAAACCTCTTACACCATTAACTCTTGTTTCCCCGACAGGACGTGGAGTACCAGCGCGCCATGCAGCGCCGGGCCGTCCGAGACGCCAAGACGCCAGAGAAGATGAAGCAGGTCAAACCGGTCGTGGACGACAGCCTGACGCTGCTGGGGAAGAAAGACAAGATCAGAAGCAACCTGCAGCGTCTGGCCGAGCTGGGGAAGGTCCACCCCGAGAACCGCTACCAGGACCTCATCAATGACATCGCCAAGGTCGGATCACACATCGTCTGCAGAAACACACAACTCCTGTCGTTTCTATGCTTTAATGTGTGTGTGTATTACAGGACATCAGAAATCAGAGACGGTATCGTCAGCGCAGAAAAGCCGAGCTGGTGAGACTCCAGCAGACAAACACGGCCCTGAACTCAAAGTCTGCGTTTTACAACGTGCAGATCGATTCCTACAACCAGTACATCAAGACGTGCATGGACAACCTGGCCAGCAAGGGCAAGTGAGTCCAACCCGCTGTGTGTTTCTCATCGTTCCCTCATCGTTCCCTCATCTCAGGTCCGATCGCTCAGACACTTGAAACCTGAAAAGTTCTGTTCACATGTCAAACAATCAAGATCTGGATCTTACTAGAAGATCCATCAGTAAAGACCCGTAACCGGTCCAGTTCGGCTCAGTCCACATCGCTTCCCAGTCGGAGGGTCAGAGACCAGTGGGCCAAGAGGAAGACCAGCATCCCCCACAGGCTCCTGGAACATCTGACCAGTTCCACTTCCACAAAGAACGAGAACAGATCTTAATACTAGCCAGTGTGTGTTGTTTTGTTGTGTTACACACTAATCTTACTCTCTGTCCGCAGGTTGTCAAAGAAACCAGGCGACAACAAAACCAAGAAGAGTAAACAAGTTTCACAGAAGTACACGGCCGCTCGTCTCCATGAGAAGGGCGTGCTGATCGCCATCGAGGACCTGCAGCCCAACCAGTGAGTCCGGGGTCCATACGACACAGCTACACAACTGCTACACAAAAACACAGGACCATAAACCAGAGCTCTGTTTCTTTACCTCATGATCCATACGACACACAGCTACACAACTGCTACACAAAAACACACAACCATAAACTAGAGTTCTGTTTCTTTACCTCATGATCCATACGATACACAGCTACACAACTGCTACACAAAAACACAGGACCATAAACTAGAGTTCTGTTTCTTTACCTCATGATCCATACGATACACAGCTACACAACTGCTACACAAAAACACAGGACCATAAACTAGAGTTCTGTTTCTTTACCTCATGATCCATACGATACACAGCTACACAACTGCTACACAAAAACACAGGACCATAAACCAGAGCTCTGTTTCTTTACCTCATGATCCATACGACACACAGCTACACAACTGCTACACAAAAACACAGGACCATAAACCAGAGCTCTGTTTCTTTACCTCATGATCCATACGATACACACAGCTACACAACTGCTACACAAAAACACAGGACCATAAACTAGAGTTCTGTTTCTTTACCTCATGATCCATATGATACACAACTCCTACACAACTGCTACAAAAAAACACAGGACCATAAACTAGAGTTCTGTTTCTTTACCTCATGATCCATATGATACACAACTCCTACACAACTGCTACACAAAAACACAGGACCATAAACTAGAGTTCTGTTTCTTTACCTCATGATCCATATGATACACAACTCCTACACAACTGCTACACAAAAACACAGGACCATAAACTAGAGTGCTGTTTCTTTACCTCATGATCCATACGATATACAGCTACACAACTGCTACACAAAAACACACAACCATAAACTAGAGTTCTGTTTCTTTACCTCATGATCCATACCATACACAGCTACACAACTTCTACACAAAAACACAGGACGATAAACTAGAGTTCTGTTTCTTGAGCTCATGATCCATACGATACACAGCTACACAACTGCTACACTAAAACACACAACCATTAACTAGAGTTCTGTTTCTTTACCTCATGATCCATACGATACACAGCTACACAACTGCTACACAAAAACACAGGACCATAAACTAGAGTTGTGCTTCTTCAGCTCATAATCCTTATGATACACAACTCCTACACAGGACCATGAAGTAGAGTTGTGCGTCTGTAGCTCCTGATCCTTATGATACACAACTCCTACACAGGACCATGAAGTAGAATTGTGCGTCTGTAGCTCTTGATCCTTATGATACACAACTCCTACACAGGACCATGAAGTAGAGTTGTGCGTCTGTAGCTCAGGACCATGAAGTAGAGTTGTGCGTCTGTAGCTCAGGACCATGAAGTAGAGTTGTGCGTCTGTAGCTCAGGACCATGAAGTAGAGTTGTGCGTCTGTAGCTCAGGACCATGAGGTAGAGTTGTGCGTCTGTAGCTCAGGACCATGAGGTAGAGTTGTGCGTCTGTAGCTCAGGACCATGAGGTAGAGTTGTGCGTCTGTAGCTCAGGACCATGAGGTAGAGTTGTGCGTCTGTAGCTCAGGACCATGAGGTAGAGTTGTGCGTCTGTAGCTCAGGACCATGAGGTAGAGTTGTGCGTCTGTAGCTCAGGACCATGAGGTAGAGTTGTGCGTCTGTAGCTCAGGACCATGAAGTAGAGTTGTGCTTCTTCAGCTCAGGACCATGAGGTAGAGTTGTGCGTCTGTAGCTCAGGACCATGAAGTAGAGTTTTGCTTCTTCAGCTCAGGACCATGAAGTAGAGTTGTGCGTCTGTAGCTCAGGACCATGAGGTAGAGTTGTGCGTCTGTAGCTCAGGACCATGAGGTAGAGTTGTGCGTCTGTAGCTCAGGACCATGAAGTAGAGTTGTGCGTCTGTAGCTCAGGACCATGAGGTAGAGTTGTGCGTCTGTAGCTCAGGACCATGAGGTAGAGTTGTGCGTCTGTAGCTCAGGACCATGAGGTAGAGTTGTGCGTCTGTAGCTCAGGACCATGAGGTAGAGTTGTGCGTCTGTAGCTCAGGACCATGAGGTAGAGTTGTGCGTCTGTAGCTCAGGACCATGAAGTAGAGTTGTGCTTCTTCAGCTCAGGACCATGAGGTAGAGTTGTGAGTCTGTAGCTCAGGACCATGAGGTAGAGTTGTGCTTCTTCAGCTCAGGACCATGAGGTAGAGTTGTGCGTCTGTAGCTCAGGACCATGAGGTAGAGTTGTGCGTCTGTAGCTCAGGACCATGAGGTAGAGTTGTGCGTCTGTAGCTCAGGACCATGAGGTAGAGTTGTGCGTCTGTAGCTCAGGACCATGAGGTAGAGTTGTGCTTCTTCAGCTCAGGACCATGAGGTAGAGTTGTGCGTCTGTAGCTCAGGACCATGAGGTAGAGTTGTGCGTCTGTAGCTCAGGACCATGAGGTAGAGTTGTGTGTCTGTAGCTCAGGACCATGAGGTAGAGTTGTGTGTCTGTAGCTCAGGACCATGAGGTAGAGTTGTGCGTCTGTAGCTCAGGACCATGAGGTAGAGTTGTGCGTCTGTAGCTCAGGACCATGAGGTAGAGTTGTGCGTCTGTAGCTCAGGACCATGAGGTAGAGTTGTGCGTCTGTAGCTCAGGACCATGAGGTAGAGTTGTGCGTCTGTAGCTCAGGACCATGAGGTAGAGTTGTGCTTCTTCAGCTCAGGACCATGAGGTAGAGTTGTGCGTCTGTAGCTCAGGACCATGAGGTAGAGTTGTGCGTCTGTAGCTCAGGACCATGAGGTAGAGTTGTGCGTCTGTAGCTCAGGACCATGAGGTAGAGTTGTGCGTCTGTAGCTCAGGACCATGAGGTAGAGTTGTGCTTCTTCAGCTCAGGACCATGAGGTAGAATTGTGCGTCTGTAGCTCAGGACCATGAGGTAGAGTTGTGCGTCTGTAGCTCAGGACCATGAGGTAGAGTTGTGCTTCTTCAGCTCAGGACCATGAGGTAGAGTTGTGCGTCTGTAGCTCAGGACCATGAGGTAGAGTTGTGCGTCTGTAGCTCAGGACCATGAGGTAGAGTTGTGCGTCTGTAGCTCAGGACCATGAGGTAGAGTTGTGCGTCTGTAGCTCAGGACCATGAGGTAGAGTTGTGCTTCTTCAGCTCAGGACCATGAGGTAGAGTTGTGCGTCTGTAGCTCAGGACCATGAGGTAGAGTTGTGCGTCTGTAGCTCAGGACCATGAGGTAGAGTTGTGCGTCTGTAGCTCAGGACCATGAGGTAGAGTTGTGCGTCTGTAGCTCAGGACCATGAGGTAGAGTTGTGCTTCTGTCAGCTCAGGACCATGAGGTAGAGTTGTGCGTCTGTAGCTCAGGACCATGAGGTAGAGTTGTGCGTCTGTAGCTCAGGACCATGAGGTAGAGTTGTGCGTCTGTAGCTCAGGACCATGAGGTAGAGTTGTGCGTCTGTAGCTCAGGACCATGAGGTAGAGTTGTGCGTCTGTAGCTCAGGACCATGAGGTAGAGTTGTGCGTCTGTAGCTCAGGACCATGAGGTAGAGTTGTGCGTCTGTAGCTCAGGACCATGAGGTAGAGTTGTGCGTCTGTAGCTCAGGACCATGAGGTAGAGTTGTGCGTCTCATGAATCCTCTTCAACCCTCTCAGGTTCAAGAACGTGATCTTCGAGATCTCGCGCTCCGAGGCGGTCGGGGTGTTCGAGGTGAAGGCCAAGCTGATGGGCGTTCACCTGGAGACGTTACAGTTGGAGTACCAGGTACGTTCACGTCCCAGTGTCCTCCAGCTCAGTGGACTGTCGTCATGGTAACAGAGATGCTAACGGAGCTGTGTTGTTCCTCAGGATCTGCTCCAGCTGCAGTACGAGGGCGTGGCCGTGATGAAGCTCTTCGATCGCGCCACCATCAACGTGAACCTGCTCATCTTCCTGCTCAACAAGAAGTTCTACGGGAAATAGAGAACGGGGGAGAAGGAGAGACACTGATGAAACCACAAAGCCCACGAGGGCGCTGAGCTCCACCTTCACACACATTCCCTCCTGCACTCGTCTGATGTGCTAATTTATGTGCATTATTTTTATTACTTGTTTGTCAGAAGCTTTCTAGAGATTAACGTCTATAGCTGCAGCTCAGCCACAGGTCGAAGATTTGTATTATTTAGCTTGAAATGTCTTGAATGTGTCGTGCAGGGCTTGAATAACTATACAAAGTTCTGTTTGATGTGAAGAGATTAGGTTTCCTGTCTCTTCGTTGACAATCGATCTGCTCGCCTCCTGATAAACGTATATTTCCTTCCTGACCTGGTCTCAAGCTCTGTCTCTTTGTGTTTCTGTTGGACACTCATTGGAAAGACAAACTTTTTTATTCAACTTTTTTCTTCCCTCACTTGATTTGGATTTTGTCCCTCAGCTGTAAAATGAAATGAGTTGCCGTGCTCATATTGAGCTGATCATCATTCAGCCTGATGACTTCTTTAATTTGAATTGCAGAATTAGAATTGAATTGTTGGAAGAGAGTAACTTCATGTTCCACGTCAAGGCTGTGATGTTGGTTTGTGTTGGACTGACCCTGATGATCAGCAGTGTGTGTGTGTCTGTTTCATTCAGCAGCACTGTCACTCATGATTCACTGGAATTCTATTTGTTCACGGTTTAACTTGTCATTATAAAAAATCTGTTTAGTACAAATACTACACAACAAAGTTTCCTTTCTATTCGATATGTTGTCATTACTCTGTTTTGTGATGTTTCTGCTCTGATTGGAGGTCGATGACCGAGCTCGCTCCACATCACTTCCTCTCATTCAGTGCTTAAGTGTATTCGACCTGTTGTAGAATAAAGTGCTGAAGACGTCAAGACTTTGAATTATCTGAATATACAGGTTAGATTTCTCTTTAACGTCATCTGTTTGATAGGACGTAATACTTCTGATGTACTGTACATCATCATAGTCTGTACGGTTTAACCTCTGAAGGTCAGATCAGCCAATCACAGGGCTGACGTACAAAAAAGACCTTTCAGTAAAAGAAAGCTCAGAACTAACCATCACTATTATTAGATAATTCTTATTGTCATTATTTTTGATATCCTTTTTAATATTATTACTATGATTAGTTATAATTTTTAATGTTTATATTCTCATTATTTGTATCATTATTATTGATATCATAATTATAGTTATTATATTTATAATTATTATGATCAGAATTTGTATTGTGATTATTTTCAGGATTATTATTAGAATAATAATTCTCAGGGTTAGGGTTAACCCTCTTCTCGTTGTTATTGTTGTAATATTCAGCCATGGCGCCCTGGGTGTGTGTGTCGCCGCCTGGCGGACAGACTGGGTATGGCCGGTATTTGTGTGTGATGCGGATCCGGAGCAGTTGAGTCTCGGTCCTGGAAACATCAGCGGCTCTTCACCGGGAACATCAGCGGCTCTTCACCGGCTCTTCACCGGGAACATCAGCGGCTCTTCAGCGGCTCTTCACCGGGAACATCAGCGGCTCTTCACCGGGAACATCAGCGGCTCTTCACCGGCTCTTCACTGGAACCTTCCCCGGCTCTAACCCGTGTTTATCCCGCTGCTGGCTCGTCGTCAGCGGCTCTACGGGCTGGAGTTGACCGGGGGACCGCGCTCTGTCCCTGGATTAACAGCCGACTCGAGTCCGCTGCCGTGACACCGGTTCCAGAAGCGAACTGGTTCTGGTTTCACTCCCGTTTCGGTGGTTTGTTCTTTTTACTTTGGGGCGAATCAAAGCGTGAATTCAGTGAAACCCCCGCGGACACTTGTTGAGGAGCTAACCGCCACTTCAGCTAACGAGGCTAACAACTTCCTCCGGCAGCTCCAGCGCAGTCACCCCACACACGGTGCGCCTGCTCCAGCCGGGTGTTCGATGCTGACCGAGGGTCGGCACTGTGGTAAAGTGAGTTTGTCCGTGTTGGTGAAGTGACAGCAGCTAAGCTAACCGAGCTAGCTGCATCTCTCCGCTATGTTAGCATCGACAGCTAACGCTCCGTCAGCGCTGGATCAAACAAGTGGTTCTGAGTCTGTGAAGTTTAACTGGGTCTCAAACTTCTTGTAACGTCACGTGACTTTGTTAGAAACACGTTCGAGTCCGAACTGCACCGGAGCCGTGAGCTACGCTGCTTTAGTGACGGAACAACAACTTTTCCGACGTTAGCTTAGCTTAGCTGCATTAGCCTCTGCGAGCCGAGATTTGAACCTGTGATGGATTCACTGACACTTCGTCAATTATAGACTCTGCCCGTCCTCCATCTTCCCTCCACACCACACTGAAGCCTCACTGCGGCCCGAACCATGTCCGGCTCCCCGGGCGCAGGAGGCTCCAACCCCAGGAAGTTCAGCGAGAAGATCGCTCTGCACAACCAGAAGCAAGCAGAGGAGACCCGGGCCTTCGAACAGCTGATGACCGACCTGACAGTGTCCAGGGTAAGAAGCTGTCATTAGAGGGGACATGGTCACTGAACATACTAGACACATGTGATCATAGTTACTGAACATACTAGACACATGTGATCACTGTAACTGAACATACTAGACACATGTGTGATCATAGTAACTGAACATACTAGACACATGTGTGATCATAGTTACTGAACATACTAGACACATGTGATCACTGTAACTGAACATACTAGACACATGTGTGATCACTGTAACTGAACATACTAGACACATGTGTGATCATAGTAACTGAACATACTAGACACATGTGTGATCATAGTAACTGAACATACTGAACACACATGTGATCATAGTCACTGAACATACTAAACACATGTGTGATCATAGTAACTGAACATACTGAACACATGTGATCACTGTAACTGAACATACTGAACACACATGTGATCATTGTAACTGAACATACTTAACACATGTGATCAAGGTCACTGAACATACTAAACACATCAATCAATCAATCAACTTTTATTTGTATAGCCCATATTCACAAATCACAATTCATCTCATAGGGCTTTAACATGGTGAGACATCCTCTGTCCTTAACCCTCAACAAGAGTCAGGACAAACTACTAAAACCTTTTAACAGGTAAAGATGCGTAGAAACCTCAGAGACACATGAGAGGATCCGTCTCCCAGGACGGACAGAAGAGCAACAGATGTCAAGTGTAGGAGAACATCAAGATTAAAGGTTCTAGCAGACTTGATGAGGGGAAACATTCTGAAGGATAACTTCAATAGTTCATGTCAAGCAGTCCAGCTGCATCATAGTCTCTGGTCAGCAGCCAGCAGGATCATGATCCACCATCCAGATCAGATCCACTTTAGTCCACAGTCATTGTCCACTGTCGCCAGGTAGGATCCATCATCAGCTGCCACCTCGGTCCTGGTCCACCACCGTTATCTCACTCCAACGCGACAAAGGATCCGCCATTCGGGTGATCATCATAGTAACTGAACATACTAAACACATGTGATCATATTAACTGAACATACTAAACACATGAGATCCATGAAAACCTTTTCTCCTTGTTTCTCTAAAACCTTCCCATCAACAGCTACAATCTTTATTTGTAAATATATATGATCCATCCAATTAAATCTCTGGTGAAAACAATACTAAGAATAAGAATAAAACACCAACAACAGTGTTTCACATGAACAATTTACATAAATCGAAGAATATATGTTTTTGAATAGCAACCAGTGAGGAGACAGGAAATGTGAAAGTAAGTGAAGTTCTCTTATGAAGCAGCAGCATGTGAAGATATGAGTGTAGTTCAAATCCCAGAGGTTGTTGTCCGAGTACAGTCTGTGTGTTCAGGTTCACCTTGTAGACTTTGTGGCTTATGATATTTCAGAAAACGATCTAAAGGACTCACAGCAGTGGAAGTTAGGTGATTCATGAGAGAAGATTTTTCTATTACAGACTGATGTTTTCAATATTTCCTTATCTAGAATTCATCAGTTAGAAAAAACACACTCGATTATATAAGCCTGAGATTGTTTAGATAAAAAAAAAGGACGTTCAGTCAATTTCAAGCATAAATAGTAAAAATTGTTGTTCTTACCCTTCTTAGCAGCATGTGTGTCTTATCTTAAGTAAGTTAAGTGTCTTTGGGTTCAGGACTGTGCAGACAAAACATTAGAACCAGAAAGAAGACATTGTTATTACCATAATCTTGATACCATATATACAGTACACATTTAGAGTAGTAAAAATAGCATGTGAGGATATAAAAGGCCTTTTCATATTATTCACACACCATTGGTTGACAATGTGCTCTTTCTAAGAGAGGGAGAGTCCTGAGTGGCACGGCAAAGAGGAAGTGGTTTAGAGGCAGCTGTGAGTGAAGTTAGCTGTAAGGTATGAACTGACACTGACCCGAGAGACAGGAAAGCCCAGTGAGCGCGTCTGGGACTGGTCTGGGACTGGTCTGGGACTGGTCTGGGGTCAGAACACTGACCCCAGACCAGTCCCAGTCCAGCTCAAACAGCTGACCAGAGGCCTCAGTGTGAACCAGTGTGCTACACTAACACACCAGCCTCCTCTCAGCTGCTGCATCCTGCTCAGCTCCACATGTGTGAAGTCTGCATGTTGTGGATTTTTGTGAAGCTCACACCGACACTGGAGTCAGAGGTTGAAAAGCACATTTGATATTTTCATTTGTACAATATTGAATGTCACTGATGTCAGTACTTTTCATGAGGAGATGTGAACTATGTTTGTTGGAACTGAATTGACAGATTGAATCGAACAATTGATAACCCTCAATGGAAAAAATTAAAAAACCTTTTCTTAAATTCCTCCACTCAGGTGGTTATGTTTTCACCCCTGTTTGTGAGTTTGACAGCAGGATTACACAGACGCTGCTGAACAGATCTCCATGGGGCAGGTCAGGATTCTCTTTCCTCTCTTTACATAAGAAGACAGAGATTATTTTCACAGACTTCTCAGATAATAATTCTTGGACCTTGATGAAAAATGAATCAGACATATAAAGAGGACTGAAATGTGTGAGTGTGTTTAATTAGATGCAGCTTGGTTGAAGTTCAGGAGACTGTTAGCACAGGTATGTGCTGCACTGAAGGACATTCTATCTGTTGTAAGTTTTCTTGTGTGTATAATCACCTGAAGCTAAGAATGAATAGAATGACTCCTCCATATCTACTTCAGGAGTGGGTACTGTTGGTCAGTTTTCAGATAAGTTCGGTTCATGCAACAAAACTTCTTCTTTCTGTTTACGAAAAGATCTTGGTTTGTCTTAAAATAGATCCTTTCACAATGTTGACCACGTGCACAGACTCTCTGGCAGGAACCCTTGGAGGCAAACTTCTCCCATGTTGGAATTGAGTCCCTGCAGTCTGCCATGTTTCACCACTTGCTACAGCAGCCAAGACGGAAACTGTCATGAAGTTACCTGAAGGCCACTCTGAGTTCTCCTACATGCAGGGTGAAGCCAGGTTAACTCATCTGGTTGTACGCTCCCGCTACGTGTCACTAAATCCTCCACATCCAACCTGAAACGGAGAATTGAAGCAACATTTTACATTTGCAAGTAGAAATGTACCTCCACTAAATCACATCACAGGTTCTCGTGTTTTCTCAGAATGGTGAATGTTTGTAATAAGACCTCATTTCATCTGATGGTGGCTTTAAAGTATAGAGGGTGGGAAGATACCAAAAGCACGGCTGTCAGGGGTGTTTGTTCTTAGAAACTCTTGTTTTTGTCAAAACTGCTTTTGCTTTTCTGGCTTGTGGCCACGGATATTAATGATTTCAAATGATGAAAGACAGAAATTTTAGGGGAAGTGGCTGGAAAACAGGATGAATGGATTCGCCACTGTTTGACTTCACATAAACACAAATAACAAATATTGCACCAAAGGATGATGTATTGTCACATTTTCCTGGTCTCCCTCATACACACAGTCTCTGTCAAATATCTGCTCTGTCTCAATCTTTTGATTTATTTAAATAAGGTCTGCCTTTGAGATTACAATGTTGTCCTCTCAGCAGTCTAAGGAAGAAATGCCCCTGTGGTTTGCCTCTTACTGGTCACAGCCAGTGTTTCACCTTCCCTGGGCAGAACCAGCTGCCCTCTGTTTTATATCACTGTAGCATGTCGTGGTCAGAAGCTGCCCAGTTCCTAGAATGACCTCAGCACTTCTGGTACTTAACCTGCTAATGTCGCTTCATTTGAATCAAACACATTCATTTATGCTTTTCTACAAGTACAATCCATGATAATAAGAGCATTGATTCACTGGGGTGTTTAGCATACAGGCCTAAACGTACTTGAAGAGCAGCTTGCGTTGCATTATTTCTCAACCAGATTTAAAGTCTGTTTCTTCACACTGAGAATCATTTGAAGAGCTGTGGCCCCTCAGGGGTATTTGAGACCTTCACAGATACAGTGTTGTGCTTTTTGGTGTGTATGTGTGTGAAGAGGCAGAACAACAGATACCAGGGAGCCCATATCTGGTTTATTTCTCTTGCATAAGAAGTGGACCTGGGGCATTCACTGGTTTGTTACACTGAACAATCTGAAGAGGCTTCATTGGAAAAGGGCAGGTGATGGAATGAATCATCTGTTGATTAGAAGCAGTCAGAAGCAGAAATGTCTTCAGTGTCGTGTTCTGCTCTTCTTTCATTGAAGGAATAGTTCTGATGTAAGTGATGTCGTGGTCACACAGAGTTCTCATGGTCATGTTGCCTGTAAGCAGGGAATCCATTTCAGTTCAAAATGACGACCCTCGGTCTAGTAGGCACCGGCTGTATAGGAACCTTTGGAATCCTCTACACAGGCGTCAAGTCGGAAAGGAGACGAGATTCAAGTGTTTTGGGTGAAAGGGGCAGACGCTGGTGTCGATGTGCTGCAAACAAAACACCTTATCTCTGCAGTGGAATCTACTCACCATGTCCTTTTGCTCCAGAAAGGCCCTCCTCCTTTTTCCATCTTCTGGAGTTCATGTCTGTAAATGGCTTAAGATTCGCTTGTATCTCCCATTAGTCCTCCTCACAGTAACGCTTACTGGTCTGAACCACCGTGTGTCAGCCAATAGGGAAAAGCTTGGAGTTGGTTGAGATGGATTCTGACGCCTGAGGAAAAACAGCATCACAATTTTAGTGAGAAATAATGACGATTGTGTTAAAAGCAAAAAGCCAAACTGCACCAGTTTTTATTTACATCCAGAAGCTGTGTGTTGTTAACACAACAAGACTGCATGTCCAGAAACCATTACCTCTGACAGTTGTTTGTGTGTTTGTGTTTGTTTCACTGTTAACTGACAGGTGCAGTTTCAGAAAATCCAGCAGCTACGTTTGTGCCAGCCCCGGGTTCAGTACTACGGAGGTTCCCTGCCCAACGTCAACCAGATCGGCAACAGCAGCAATGAGTTTCAGGTGAGATCTTATCACAGTCTAAATATACACATGGATTAACAGCTCTTTGAGACGTTCAGCCAAATTTCCAGTTGTTTAATCTTCTCTCAGGCAAATTAAGGATTTAGATTTTAGTCCAGGTCTTGATGTAACATATATCATCTCTTCAGCTTTGACAGGAGTGTTTCTGATCCCGGGTTAGTGCAGTGAATCTCATTAGACTGAATTTACGGCTCCATATTTATCTCCGTCAAGGAGGTTATGTTTCTATCAGCATGTGTTTGAGATGTTCTGCTACCACCAGCTTCAGAAATACCTTTTTTAAATGCTCATGTATCAGGTCGGCCCTCTGTATGAACTAATACACAAAGTCCAGGTATGTGAATCGGTATCAAGAAAAGAAAAATGAAATTCGTTGCTACTTTACACAGACCTACTGAATCCATTTCCATGAAATTTGGTGGAGGGGTGGGGCTCGACCAAAGGAAGAACTCTTTTGGAATTTATCCATATAAACGGACGGATACAGGAATGGTTTCTTACTTTATTTACTACGGTGAGATAGCATTAGCATTAGCATTGGCAGATGTGTGTGCACCCTCGTAGTTAAAGCATCAATTGAGTTATAAAATGCTAAAACACTACTGAAGTATCTCATATTCTAGGATTCATCATAATCCTCTGATCCTCTGTCAGGAGGAATATGAGGTAAATGGTAGAAATGTTCTGCAGTAAAATAATCAACCAGTATACTAGGTGATGCTTTATTCACAGTCTGAACTAGTGCTTATGGATAAACTGGTGGTGTAATTAGTGGAGTTTATTTTATATGACTGTTCTTTGATGATTTCTTTCAGGCAATGTGATGTTTGATGTAAAACTAAAGATGAATTTCTGTCTTTAAAACCTGTTTACCTTGAGATTACACCTATAACATTCAGGGTCTTATTCTCATTCAGCTCTAATGTGGACTAGAAAAACAGTAAAATGCTTCACTGGACATTCAGAAGAGCAAACAAGCTTCTCCCGAGAGCCTTAAATTATTCAGACGAGTTTCTGATGAAAAAATACGAAATAGAAGATTTGTCTGAAGCAGAGATGTTTGTGATCTCCTAGTGTTGCTCCACAGCCCTGAGTCTGTATCTGTGTCAGCTCTCCAAGGACCTGGCTCTGCTGGAATACAGGCTCCAGGTGAGGCTGGCCGTGTTACTTGAGAGAAAGGCCCTTTGAGGCAGAGCAGTAAGTGCAGCTCTGTGACCAGCTCCAGAAATCAAACCCCCGCACTGATCCAGTCCATTCAGCTTCTCCACAAAATACACAGCGTCTAGATTCCACTTGATGGTAATCACTCGTTAGACCCAATTCAATCAAATGCATTTAGATTCCTTCATGTGATCTACTCCGACTTTTTACTTGATGTAAAGCCTGCAGTCTGTGAGCACTGTCCCGGGATCAGCATTCAAATGAGGATTTGACTGTGAATTCACTTTGTTGTTGACTGGATTAGAAGCAAAAGTCGAAGAGAGCGAGCTCTTAGCTCAACTTGATGGCCGCTTTATCACCAGACTTAATAATCATTTATTGAGATCAGAGTCATTTTATATACCGGTATGTTCACAGATTTGCTCTAACTGGAGCTAAAAACAGGAATTAAAGCAAGAGAAGATTTGTGAGAGTAAAGCATTGTCCAGAAGGAAATGTGTCCTCATGTCCTTGTGCCACCTTTTGGCAGTGGTGGCCTCTTCCTCCTCCATACGCCGTACTTCCTCCGCTCATATAATACACATATAGTTTTCTTCTATATCTATTGGATTATGTTCCTCTACCTGTTGCTCTAACTGTTGTAGAAAAGTAGAATAAAATGAGGAAGTGCATGTTGTCGTTGTAGCACACAGCCAGGGAGCTGGCAAAAATCTTCCAGTGATGTAAAAACCTTCATCTGGCAACAAATGATTGAGTTTATCTCAGTCCAAGCAACACATGGGAAATTAATCATTGATCTTTGTCATATAAATCTTATACTGTCGATATTGAAATGGTTCAAAGTTGGTTGAAAATCCAGCGAAGTCCCTGTTGAAATAAAGCCACAGATCGGGACTTTGTTGTTGCTCTGCTACGTCCTCAGAAAGTAGTTGACATTGACCTTTCTTCCATGATATATACAATTCAACTTTATTTGTATAGCCCCAAATCATAATATACATTTTCTCAATTCTCTTTATATAGAAGCTCAAGACCTTAAAAATGATAGAGAAACCAAGAATGCCCCAATGTGCTGCTCTGAATAGTCTTAAATCTGTGAAGGTGGCATGCGATGATGCAGAATAACAGAAATAAGGATAATTTCCCGAATATGCATTAAAACAAAAGTAACACGTAGGGCTGGGGCTCATAATTGATAGACTGCTAAATGGGAATTTACACTGTTTTGATTTTCCTCCAGAAAGTTGCTTGAAGTTCACTTTGGTCTTCATTAATTGTATTGTTGGACAGCTTAATGTAGATTGATATATTCCTTTTATTGAATGGAACAACCTCTTGCAGTGATTTTCTTCGGGGGGGGGATTTGTATGGGACTGATTAGCAGTTCAGACTGGGCTGTTTTTGGTTGTGGAATAATGTCTTGAAGTGCACACTTTGTTTTTCAGTCAGATTTGTTTGTATTTAAGAGAAGATTCTTAAGTACATTTTCTTAACTTTATTTTCTATAAATTCATTATGATATTAATCGGGTAATAAAAAAGAATCGATAGGTGAAGCCCGAGTAACAAGCCTTTTTTGAGAATGAGAGTAATGCAGATGGTGTTATATACAAGTAAGGTTCCTATTGATCTCTGTCAAAGTGTTGATGCTTTAGTTCTCGTCTTCCTGTCGACCTGTGGAAACTACAGTGTTTCTGTCTCTGGTTTGAGAAGACTCCTCCTGTCTCTGTCTCAGGGGGGTTTCCCTTCAGGACTGGACTCCACCCGAGGGACCCGCCACCATGGGCTGGTCGAGAGGGTTCACAGGGGCCCCAACCGAATCAACTCTCCCCACCGCCGACCCATCGACAAGCACGGACGGCTGATATCCTTCTATACATGAGTGCTGAAAGGTCGAGGAAAGGTCGAGTCCAGGTTTACTGTTTTTTCTCTTACATGGAGCTTTGTGTTGATGTGGTGTTTAAACAGGCTGGATGTGAGTCTATCAGTATATAGCCAACGTTAGCGTTAACAGCACTTTCCAGTCCACAGGAAATATTGTGAATTCATTCTTTGACATACCAACAAAAATGTAAACTGTTTTTCTATTTCTATCTTTTGCCAGCAAAGTGGTTTCTTGCCTTCTGAAAAATCAAAAACGTATAGAGTGGAAACAGTATTACCAAATCCAGTGGCTCGGGGCTAGCTGGTTAGCATGCTAACCTCAGTAGATCTAACTTTACATACACGTCTTTGACATAATGACTCATTTTTGTTTTAGCGTGATAACATTGACAACATGACATCTTTAGCTTCAGGGAGGAAAGAATTGAGATTTGAAATGTGACGCAGAGACACATAGACATTGACTGCAGGAGATGATCCACCTTCAGGTTGTGTGTAGCAGCAGATCTGATTCTGTGGGGAAGAGAACGGTCCAATAGTTTTGATGGTGATAACACAGAGTGAGGAGTGTTGTAGCTTCAAACTCTTTAATTCAAAATCCATTTCCAAAGTCTCCTCAGAGCCAAAACGGAGCAGGAAAATCTTTTATTTTCTGCCACATTTTGGTTCAAATTTCCATGATTTCTCTTCTTCTAATTCTGGCTTTGTAAGATTTCATAGGGCGGATTGTGTTATATAATCTGCTCCCATTTACAATGCACAGCTAAGCACCATGAATTTTGTCACCACTCAGTAATCTCGTGTGCTTATCTGTTTCTTAAGTCTTTGCAGATAATAGGTATCCATCTCATGAAGAATTACAGAGACGCTTGAATGTAGATGCAGAATGATGAGCAGTTTTCACTTATGGATGACCTTGTGTAACTCAGAAAATCTAACGTGAGAAAATGGAAATCTGTTTGGGAATAGGATTAATCCCAAACCCTAACCCATTGAATCCTGACAGAAGATTTAAGCTGCTGTGTATGTTTGTGTCTAGTGTTTCATATTGTGTAGTGACACTGAACCATCTGATCGTAGCCGACATGAATTTAGAATAGATTTATCTGTGGTAAACATTTCCATGGTAACAGCAAGCTGATACAACACTACTACACCTGAGGATTATGGGTAGTGTAGTACTTCTTGACATTTAGAATAAAAGATGTTTTTCCTAAAACACAGTTGATATCATATTGAGGCTGATAAATACAATTCTATTCAGAAGACAGATAGCTAGGTTAATAATACGAGAACAGCATATTTATAATACTGTAATAGCAGTAACTGGATGAGGGACAAGGACTAAATAAAACGGTCTGAACTGTGGGGTTAGCTAACCCTAACCAGAAACAGGTATGGAACCTGCACTGATGGAAATGAAGCACTTTATTGTTATAGCACACAGCTTGTTGTGGAGAATGTAATCACAACTTCACTGGGACCTGTTCAAGAGTCTGCATGGTTGTAAACTATCATCACTATTTATATTATTAATAAACCTAATGCTCTTTGCAGCCAACACAATTTAACAAGGTGACAGTGCTGGATAGTCTAAAGGATATTTCACATTTGAACTTCTACTTAAATGTGCCACATAAAACACAATGGAATAAATATGGATTCACTTCAGTAGAATATGCTTCCTGAGCTCTTATCATATGATGTCATGACTTAGATGGCGACACAGCATGAACTGCCTCTGGAGTCTGGCTGTAGCATTCCCACGACCCGATCAGAACGACTTCTGATATGTAGAGTCCGGTCCATTTTGAGTCGAGTTTATTATCTTGGTGTACGTACCCATGAATAGACCCACAGCTAGGAATGAGGACAACAGACACTGATCATTAAGAAGACGTGCACAGAGGCTTGTTACTGAGCCTGGATGGTCCTGGTGTTCTCAGCAGTTTGGGACCACAGACAGTTTTCTGATATCTGCTGATTGGAACAGCATCAGATTGGTCAGGTGATTTGTTTTGTTTCCCTTCTTCGATGGCACATGACTTCATGGGTTAGTCTGATTCTCCTCAGTTACACTTCCAACGAAGCTGATGCATTCATCGTAAATTACTCATCAGTTTGTCATCACTAATTAAGCATTTTTTTTGTTCTTAAGTAATTATCAGGAATGTTCTCAATGAGCATCTGATAGAATCGTTTTAACTTGGGAAACCTAACGAAACCCTTTGTGTTAAATGTTTCTGTTTGTCGTGAATACGAGTTGCAATGAAGCACATATGTTCCTGCTGTTGTGACTGAAGATTTCCGACTGTATGGTTCCTTGTGTATCGACGGTGTTATCTTTGTGGTGTGAAGGTCACTGTTGAGACTGTCGGTGTAGCTGGGGTTCTTGTGGCTAACCCGAGTTAGCATCACAGGAAGCCAGTGAGCTTTTCCACATCTAACTGTGATGATTACACAAAGTGGAGTCTCTTACAAACAAGTTTATGGTTCTTGATACACATAGTTTTCAACAGGATAATCTTCATGAAGCCTTAATGTGAACTACAGCACTGTGACGTAATGTTGACGATAAATGTCCCCAAATAACCTTGGTACTTTCTTTTAGCCACTTTATAGAAACCACTTTTTTAAAGATACATAAAATATTAAATGAAGAATCAAAATTATGGTTTTTACTGACATATATTATTGAACAATAAACCTTGGAAATTGATTTAAAGTAAACCACAGGCCACATTTAGGGAATCAAACTGAAAACCCTTAAAACTCCTCTTTAACTTTGGGACGAGGCTATTTCTGGGTTTTCTGAATCATTCCTGCTGCTGTCCTGTCAGCATTGTTCACAAGGAGGACATCACTCCTTTACAGGTACTTTTAGTTTAACACAATCATTTTGTTCTTCATAGTATATATAGAAAATTAACAAAAAAATAAAAGTGCCTGAGAGTGACTCAGGATTGGTCGAGAGCATGGATGGGCGGGACCTCCATACAAAGGTTCCTCTTCACGGTCACTACGAGACTCACAACTCCCAATGACGTCAAGAGCACAAGAGGCAGCCGCACCCAGAAAGCAAGTGGAGATAAATCATATTTCTATCCCGTCTATAGAAGTTATGCATATTACAGAAGACGTTAGAGGTCATGGGGGTTAAACAGGCTTGAAGTGCTTTAGTTTCCAAGTTATGTAGATAATGTTTAATATGTACATTTCTCATCCACACAGGGAAAATGACAGAACCATCATGTGGTCATATACCCCACATGAAATAAGGGAGCTTGTAAAGATGGCATTGCTGTTATTTGAGTCAGTTTGGTCACAGAACCTTCAAACCACAGAACAGCTTCAACTGTGCAAAGTGGATAAAATGATGACAGCAGAGCAGCGTCTTGAAAAGCAAAATGAGTTGTTTCTGTCTCTTATCCAATCACAGTGCCATGAAAGAGGTTGGTGGCTGATTGACTAAAATACACTATATACAGTGCTGTGAAAAAGTATTTGCCCCCTTCCTGATTTTTAATTGTTTTGCATTTTTGTCACACTTAAATGATTCAGATCATCACACAAATTTGTATATTAGACAAAGGTAGCCCGAGTAAATACAAAATGCAGTTTTTAAATGAAGATTTAATTTATTGAAAAAGTTTATCCAAACCTACTTGGCCCTCTGTGAAAAAGTATTTGCCCCCTAAACCTAATAACTGGTTGTTCTACCCTTGGCAGCAACAACTGCAATCAGATGTTTGTGATGTTTGGGGATTTTGTCCCACTCTTCTTTGCAGAATTCTTTTAATTCAGCAACATTGGATGATTTCGAGCATAAATGGCTTGTTTAAGTTCATGCCACAGCATCTCAATCCGATTTAAGTCCAGACTTTGACTAGGCCACTCCAAAACCTTCATTTTGTTTATTTTGAGCCATTCAGATGTTGACTTGCTTGTCTGTTTAGGATCATTGTCCTGCTGCATAACCCAAGTGCTCTTGAGCTTGAGGTCACGAACTGATGGCCGGACATTCTCCTTCAGGATTTTCTGTTAGAGCAGAATTCATGGTTCCATCGATTAAGTCCTCCAGGTCCTGAAGCTGCAAAGCAGCCCCAGAACATCACACTACCACCGCCATGTTGGAGTGTTGGTATGATGTTGTTTTTATGAAATGCTGTGTTAGTTTTACACCAGACGTAACAGGACCCACACCTTCCAAAAAGTTCAACTTTTTTTTGATCAGTCCACAGAATATTTGTCTAAAAGTCTCGGGGATCATCAAGATGTTTTTTGGTAAATGTGAGAAAAGCCTTTGTGTTCTTTTTGGTCAGCAGTGGCTTTCTCCTTGGAACTCTCCATGGTGCCATGTTTGCTCCGTCTCTTTCTTATTGTTGAATCATGAACACTGACCTTAACTGAAGCAAGTGAGGCCTGCAGTTCCTTAGATGTTGTTCTGGGTCTTTTATGATCTCCTGGATGAGTCGTTGCTATTGGAGTTATTTTGGTAGGCCGGCCACTCCTGGGAAGGTTCACCTGTTCCAACTGTTCGCGGCATGATGTGTTGTTTTTTTAGATATTTGAGTCTACTTAACTTTGTCAGACAGCTTCTATTTAACTGATTTCTAGATTAAACAGTTCTGGCAGTAATCAGGCATGCGTGTGGCTAGTGACATTGAACTCAGCTTTCCAAAAAATGTGGTTTATCACAGTTTATTCAGGATTTATCAAGAGGGGGCAAATACTTTTTCACACAGGGCCAGAAAGGTTTGGATAGCTTTTTTCCCTTAATAAATGAAATTATCATTTAAAAACTGCATTTTGTATTTACTCTGGTTATTTTTGTCTAATATTAAATTTTGTTTGATGATCTGAAACATTAAAGTGTGACAAATATGCAAAAAACTAAGAAACTCGGAAGGGGGCAAATACTTTTTCACAGCACTGTATATTGAGTTGTATCCCAGTTTTACTTTCCGTGCTTGTGTAGTGTAGAGAGATGCTCGCTCATTGACATACAACAGTTTGACTGTAGCTTGTTGGTGGATGTGGAGCTACTCAGAGAACCAGTTGGACAGGATACTTCCCTCTCTCGCTCTCTGCAGGCACCACAGTTCTGCCTTTTCCGCTACAATTTGTATATGTGTGGTTTTGCTTAACCTGTGTTTTGTTTGAGGTAATGAGTGATGGTGTTGCTTCAGTCTCTGTAAAGATCTTTCACTACTGACACTACTTTGCAGATACTTTGCAGAACGCTGGTCGGCCTGATGCGCCTGCTAATCTCTGCTATAATGTGTTTTTGTTGATCGGTCAACATTTTCAACCCTCCACCCAAAACAGCGATCCAGAGAGCAGCCTGTTTCAGACGAGCTCAAGGACTGGGGGTCAGACCCTAACCCCCCCCGCGACACACACACACACAGACACACACAGACAATATCAGGAGCTCTGCGTCAGTTTTCAACAGTAAACCAGATAATAATGTCTTTGTTTCATTAAGTGTTTGGATGAGAAAGTGGTCACAGAACTTTCTTCTCTTGTTATATGTTCAACTCTCATCCTCCTTTTTATGGAGTGCATTAGTCCTTTGATCTCTAGTTGGAACCCAGCCTGGTTTATTTTTAGATGTTTACGATGTACTTGTCTTCTATTTCTTTCTTTGTGATGATTTCAAATATGATAGAAAAAACATTTGTATCAAAGTCATGAGTCCTTATTTGTTCTGATCATTTCCTTAACCAAGCCCACATGGAGAGTTCTCCATATGGCGCAGTGTACCTGTCCCCACCTCCGGACAACAACTGGAGAAGGTGAGTCGTGCATCTCTCGAGCTGCTGACTGTCAGTGTCTTCTCTTCTAACTCTGATGAGATGTTTTAACAACAGGAACTGTTTCCTGTTGTCAGCGTGCTTCCTGTTTCAAACCTCTCTCTACCTACTTCTATCAGGGCACGAACACTCAGCAGCACTGAGGCAGTGTGACGTCACAGCTGTTGCTGTCATTGTTTCTGCAGAAATGCTTCAAGTGTCAGGATGCTGTGTTAGCCCTGGGAAGCCTGCATCACACTAAAGGTGTTTGACAGATAGCCTTTGCTCTAAAGGTCATAGCCAACAGCAGCAGTCCTGCTGTTATGGGATTTAATGTTGTCACAGCATCGTTGTGGTGCAGAGTCGCCCCCCTAGAGGAGACTCAGTTCAGTACCTGCTGGAAAACGATGCCAGACGAGCCGACCAAGATTTGTTTCCCAGCTCTGGTTGTGCCTTCATGGGGAAGTCAGTGTTAACAAGGGAGTGAATTATGGTCCTGTGATAAAATGGCTCAGCCAGGCTCCTCCCCGCTCACTCTCTGGAACTTTGGGTTAGTACGCTGGCTTCTGGCCGGCTGCCAGTCTCCCTCCTTCTTCTTCTTCTTCTTCTTCTTCTTCTTCGTCTTCTTCATCTTCGTCTTCTTCTTCTTCTTCTGCAGCTCCAGGCTCAGTGGAGTGTACTGTAACAACCTTTACTGTAGAAGTGAGCAGAGCCCACGCCCTCTCATCATTGTTGACAGAACCGGTTGGCTGAGAAACGTCCTCCTGGAGCACTCAGACGTCAGTGTTCTCACAGTGGGTGTGTTCCTGGAAGCGCCATGTGGCACCATGCACTGAATGCAGACTTTCATGTTTAATTTGAGCAGCTTCAGACCACGTTCCTCAACCAAGCAGTGAGCATCACATCATATAAACTTCTGTCATGAAACCATGTGCTGACGTGGTGAGTCTACATGAAGGGAACCTCTGACATGATGAATCTATCTGTAGTGGAAACTTGTACATGGATAATCGTAGCGAAGATGTAAAATAACACACAATTTATGTCTATTCTAGTCATGCTCATCTTGTTCATAGCTTCTACTGTTCCATCATAGATTCCTATATTTCCAATATATGCGACTGGCATCAGCTCTGTCAAGTCTCTGCAGGCCAAGCTTCGCCTCCTGCTCCAGCCTGCAGCAGATTGTTGTCACAGTGTGTAACAGGGATAAACTTCCCCCACTGCAGTGAATGATAGCCAACTGTTCTGTCACTGGCAGAGACAGGGGGGCAGCTTAAAGCATCTAATGTCTACTAATACAAATTTTACTTTCATAGTCTTTTAGATTATTGTTAATTATGTGTGCTATAACTCACTTTTAAGATATTGATTTAGATGTTATCTTTTCTAAAGATTGCTCCTTACTTCTCTTTCATAATCCTCATTGCTGTCTTTACTCCAATGTGTAAAATAACTGGTTCATAAATCATATATAGTCACACAGAGAAGACCAAAGTTAGAGCATTAAATTGATTATGACATAAAAATACAGTCCAGTTTGATAATAAAACCCTAATGCAGTTTGGTGTTTATGAACTTATTGATGTTACTTCAGTGGGTTCAAGCTGAGCTCCTCAATGAATAGATCACATTCCAGCTATTTAAATGGATTCCTGCTCATTTCTTTGTACTGCAGCTTGTAAATCTGGTTAAAAAGACTGAGCTGCACCTCAGGGTTGTGTTTCAGCTGAAGTACAGAGAACAGAGGCTCTGTAGAGTATTTAAAAAACATTCTCCTCTTGTTCAAAATCAGCAAGCAGTGACTCGGTTCGAGATCCGTCCGTGGAAAAGGCGATAAGCTGTTGTGTTACAGTGAGAAGCAGATTCCCTCCGTCTCAGGGGGAGCGGGGCGGTAAGTGTTTACAACGCCAACCACATCTGCAGTGCGTTAACGCCAGTCCTCTCTGGAGAAGAGCCACAGCGTTTTAACCGTTTCACTCCAGTGATCAACCCCTCACGTTCTCCAGCACTGAGCATTGGCACAGTGCAACACATATTTCAGCATGCGTGTTTGTATTGAGATGATTCTGGTGAACTACTCATGTCACATTAAAGCCTAAACGCGTTGGGTCAGTATTAATGGATGCTCAGGCATGACAGAAATGCAGATCAACAGAGCTGTTCACAGCCGCTCTCTCTCCTCAGCCGCCGCCCGGCCAGCAGATCTTCTCCAGATTTGGTCAAGCTGTTTTTTTTTCCTCTATTTGGGAAAAAAAAAGAAGTGATTTCCCAACTTCTGTCCGTCTGTAGTGAGTCAGGCCATGATTTGGATATCAACCATCTGTCGTCTAGAGTGCTTTCTTGGAAATGATTCGGGATAAAGAGTATCACTGTGCTGGTGCCTGGGAAGAGATGCACTTGAAGTGGTTTGGTTCCTGGGGGTGAAGGATGCATCAGACCTGGATGTGTGCCTTTACAGATCCTCTGCTACAGGGTCACAGCTTCATCCAGTCCCACGCTCTCCTCCTCCTCTGGTCACCATCTTGGCCTGCTATTCCTGGACCTCTCTCGGGATGAAGCTCAGACCAGGCTCCCTGGAAATGGCTCTGCAGTTTTTCCTTCCATGGGGACAGATGTACAATTTTCTTGTGCTGCTTTTTTGGGATATGTTGTTTGATGGCTGCTTTTTGATATCCCATCCGGATTTCAGGCGCCATTCTCAGATCGTTTGAAGTAGTATCGACCCTATCTGCAACCCTATAACCCTACATGCAAATAAACCCTACAGGACTGAATCCAACTCAGAATTCAGTAATAACTGAACTATATGAGCAGAGCACACAGTGTGATGTTCTCTGTTGGTTTCACATAGATGATGAAGAAAGGCATTAGTACCAGAGAAGGAGAAATGTGTGTCCTGCTCTCAAAGACACTTGTGATATTGCGTAACACAAACAACTGTTGCTTAAACACGTCATTTCCATCACAGAGAAGCAAATTTAGTTTCTTGTGTTCTTACAGTAAATGATCCTCGAAGTGGCTCAGGATGCATCGCTGAACTTGGTCAGAGCGATCACATCTCAATTTGAAAGCCCTCACGTAGTTTTATTGATTTGTTTGTCTATATTAACAATATTGTAAAAGTCTAGGAATGAGAAAGTATCATGAATTCAATTGACGACTGAGATGAGAAGGAAGCAAGATGCCTCACTCGTTAGTTATTTCCACCATCAGCTCCAGGAAAAAACTGTTAGAATACAAAAGTGATTACTGAAAAAATGACGAGTGAGCCATCTCAATTCCTTCTCATCTCTGTTGAGAGTTTGACTTTATGAGTGACAGCTGTTTGTCTCATCTGATCCTCTGCGATAGCTGCCATGTGAAAACCAGTTGTGTACAAAGCTTTGAGTTTCACCTCTTTGTTTTTTCACTGCACTCAAAAAGCTTCCTGTTGTATGACTGGACGCTTGAAGCTTTAATAATCAGCAAATACTAGTCATGTTTAGTGTTTGGGCTCTGCCAAACACATCTGGAAAAGTTTAATTTGCCAAGTTTATTACAGGTAGGTTTTTAATTTTGACCACTTAGGTTAAATTACAAACCTTCGGACCAATGGTGTATGTTAGTTTGAGGCAAGTGGACATTCTGTCAAACTAAAGCACAAAGTGAACACAGAGGTCGTGACATTCATCTCATCGTTAACACTGCTCAAATAGCTCTGATGACTTCTGTCTCATTTCTCTCATCCTTCCACCAAGTCAAGGGGAAAGTGGTTCAGCAGTTAATGAGTAATCCTGTTGACACAAAGCAACAGAGACCGAGGTGAAAACAGCACCTGAACCACATTGAACCACATTGAGCTGTGCCAGTGGAGGTCAGTGTGTTGAAGAGGGGCTGGATCAGTCAGCGTCTTATCTGCCTCATGCAGGGAGGCCTGTTCATTAATAGATAAAGAAGTTCAGAGTTCAGAGAGTCAAACCCTTGTCCTGCAGAACGTCCAGAACATCCACTTGTTCACTGTTCCCACTTCATGGCCTCAGGCCTCCACAAGGACTCTTCACATCCACTTGTTGTTTCTCTGACCACTGAAGTCTTCGGGGAGCTGGTTGGGTTGCACTGGTTTTCTCTTCCCATTAGAAACGAGAGAACGATTGTGACTGGTCCTCAGGTTCCTGGCCTGCACTTATTCTCTACTCTGCTATTAACTTATATTCTGTCATTTGTTTTTTTCATTTTCCTCAAATTTAAAACTGTATTTTGCTGTGTCTATTTCTACTATGACAATTTCCAAGTGTCCTTTCTCTTTTCCTCACATGTGCCAACACAACTACATCATGTTTTATTACAGATTTTTCCTCCTTCCTAAACTTTACGGCAGGAGCCAGGGCAGTGAATTTATCTGTCTTGCATTTCCTCTGTCTGTCTTTGAAGGGAACAGCAGCCATGGACTGAGGAAAAACGGCCTGGGTTTAGATTAATATCACAACTCAACAGGTGACCCTTGACCTCTCTCTCTTTCCCTCAGTCGATCTTTACTGCTTCCTCCCTCGCTCTCAGAAGCCACGGTTCCCTTCTTTCTCTGTGAGCGTCCTGGTTTCTATCCTTCTGTAAATCTCTGCCTGTGTGTAACATCTCTTTCTTCCTCTGAAGCACTGACATAGAGGAGCACAAAGACCGACATGGTCCATTTCTTATCTCTTTTTCTCTTTGTAGTTTTCATCTTATGTTTCCCGTTTGTTATTTCTGAATTATTAATCAATAGTTCCTCTCTTACTAACCCAGCTTCAGGACTCATGGCTCCTTCACAGTCTAACAGCAAGGCTTCTTCTTTTGTTCTTCTTGCTTTCAGCCTTTTACATTCTTCTTCATGTGTTGTGTTATAATTTACACATAAACACTAGGGCTGTAACGATTCTCGAACCGAAACCGCGGTCCAGACGTCCACAGGTTCGGTTCACGATGCAAAAGACGAAACTCCTCAACTCCCCACGCTGCTGCATCTGTCAAATCACAATCAATCACAGCCCTGCGTCATCTGAACCAACACAGACCAGTGTCTCCAGTGTCTCCAGTGTCTCCAGAGCAATGAGGGCGCAGGCAGGATCGTCTGTTTCACTTTGACTAAAGTGCGTTGTAACGTCTGCGTGTTGTCTGAGGTCAGAGTCGGGAGGAAGTCAGGGGCCGGACTCAGTGGAATGTTAATTCTTTATGGAGTTTCCCTGGAGCTGCCGGCCGGTTGATGAGCGACTGACGGACCAACTTGACCATCGACTGCACCGTGATGCCCTGAACATGTTTATATGAACCCTGTTGTTATTGAAGCCACACAGACGTTTCTCCTTCTGTTTACTCTGAGTTGTTGGTCTATGAAGATCTGCGGTAGAAACCGCTGGAGATTATTTTTGTTGTATCTGTTTTCGGTTGTTTGAAGTGGATTGAACTGAAGTGTGTTGGACTTGTGGGAGAGATTAAAACAGACTTTATAAATATACTGATGAACTCTGGCCCTTGAGACTAGGGGAGACACACACAAACACACACACACACACTCACTCACACATATACTCACATAGTTTTATTTGAAGTTAAGTCCAACATGTTCTTTAGTACTTTTCGAGAACACCCCCCTGAAATAAAAACCGAGGTCCGAACCGAACCGTGGATTCCGCTTATCGTTACAGCCCTAACCCTAACCCAGCCCTAATAGTCACTGCTCTAGGCCCAAAGCACAGATGAGGTCTGACTGCAGGATTATCTTTACCCTTTGTTTTATGTTATTGAAAGGTCAAACACTGACTGTAAGTGGTAAGTTTCTTATATACACGTATGTGTTCCTAGTCACTGACTGACTGAGGGTCAACTCATGGCTGGTCCATCACATTGCATCCAAGCTGCAGCTAACCGTCAGAGCCAGAAATACAAATGTATTTTGAGATAGTACATGTGTCTAGTTTTCACAGCTCTACAGACACAGCACTACTGCATTTGATCACTGCTTGTTAATATATTAATATAATATCCGCTGCTTGACAGATTAACTTAACTAACATCTTTCAGGATAACACTCATCCGAGATTTAAATGCAAAGCTCGGTGAAGAACATTCTAACTCACTTAGAGATGGAAAATACATATATATATATAAAGATTTTCATATTTACATAGAATAGTTTCATCAGTTATTTTTTACATCTGCTGAAGCATCCAACAACTGGTAGAACATAAAGTCTTAGAAGTCGTTAAAGACTGATCTGATGGAATCATCTGAGTGATCTAATGCTTAGATCTGGAGCTTGAAGGAAAGTAGTGATGACGCATGAATGAAGCCATTGAGCGTAACGGAGAGCACTACACAACGCTCTGAGCCGCACTGATCCAAGACTCAGGGGTTTGTGTGGGTGCACCAATGATTGGACTCTACATTAAGATATTTATTTCAAAGCTAAGAATATTTATGAGCTGTGAATTTAAACTGAACAGTGAAATACATTTTCTAAAGTTAATAAAGCAGAATGTGTTTAGGTCACAGAACAACAGTCCTGTGGGTGTTTGTGTGTCAGTGTGAGCCTGCAGCTCGTGAGGAGGCGGAGCAGGAAGCACCATCATCTGCCTCTGTCCAAGGTGCATGAACGCTTTGCATCATTCTCTTCTTCCTCCTACACAGAACCAACTCAGACTCGGCTCTCCACACGAGCGCCATGAACCAGAACCCTCAGGACCCCTTCGGCATTCACCAGCAGATGGGTCGAGGTCCCCACCACCGAAATGGTGAGAGGTTCACACAAAACACCAGATACAACATGCACACCTTCAAATAAACCAGATGTTTTACTTGTGTGTCTGTCGGACTGTTAAAGATTTTATTCATCAATGTTTTAGAAGAGATGCTGGCTTTAAATGGTAGAGCTCCTCTCCAGGTAGAGAGAGGTCTTCTCCAGGTGAAGAGAGCTCCTCTCCAAGGTGAAGAGAGCTCCTCTCCAGGTGAAGAGAGCTCCTCTCCAGGTAGAGAGAGGTCTTCTCCAGGTGAAGAGAGAGGTCCTCTCCAGGTGAAGAGAGCTCCTCTCCAAGGTGATTAGGGCTCCTCTCCAGGTGAAGAGAGCTCCTCTCCAGGTAGAGAGAGGTCTTCTCCAGGTGAAGAGAGAGGTCCTCTCCAGGTGAAGAGAGCTCCTCTCCAGGTAGAGAGGGCTCCTCTCCAGGTGAAGAGAGCTCCTCTCCAGGTGAAGAGAGCTCCTCTCCAAGGTGAAGAGAGCTCCTCTCCAGGTGAAGAGAGCTCCTCTCCAGGTAGAGAGAGGTCTTCTCCAGGTGAAGAGAGCTCCTCTCCAAGGTGAAGAGAGCTCCTCTCCAGCTGAAGAGAGCTCCTCTCCAGGTAGAGAGAGGTCTTCTCCAGGTGAAGAGAGCTCCTCTCCAGGTGAAGAGAGCTCCTCTCCAGGTAGAGAGAGGTCTTCTCCAAGGTGATTAGGGCTCCTCTCCAGGTGAAGAGAGCTCCTCTCCAGGTAGACAGAGGTCTTCTCCAGGTGAAGAGAGCTCCTCTCCAAGGTGAAGAGAGCTCCTCTCCAGGTAGAGAGAGGTCTTCTCCAGGTGAAGAGAGCTCCTCTCCAGGTAGAGAGGGCTCCTCTCCAGGTGAAGAGAGCTCCTCTCCAGGTAGACAGAGGTCTTCTCCAAGGTGATTAGGGCTCCTCTCCAGGTGAAGAGAGCTCCTCTCCAGGTAGACAGAGGTCTTCTCCAGGTGAAGAGAGCTCCTCTCCAGGTGAAGAGAGCTCCTCTCCAGGTAGACAGAGGTCTTCTCCAGGTGAAGAGAGCTCCTCTCCTGGTAGACAGAGGTCTTCTCCAAGGTGATTAGGGCTCCTCTCCAGGTGAAGAGAGCTCCTCTCCAGGTAGACAGAGGTCTTCTCCAGGTGAAGAGAGCTCCTCTCCTGGTAGACAGAGCTCCTCTCCAGGTGAAGAGAGCTCCTCTTCAGGTGAAGAGAGCTCCTCTCCAGGTAGAGAGGGCTCCTCTCCAGGTGAAGAGAGCTCCTCTCCAGGTGAAGAGAGCTCCTCTCCAGGTAGAGAGAGCTCCTCTCCAGGTAGAAAGAGCTCCTCTCCAGGTAGAGAGAGGTCTTCTCCAGGTAGAAAGAGCTCCTCTCCAGGTAGAGAGAGGTCCTCTCCCGGTGACCATCAGTTCAGCAGCAGCACATGCCCCTCTGTAGAGCCGCTCTGCCGGCTGCTCTGGCTCCATGTCCTGTCATCAAGCTAGTTTATGGTGTTTGTGTTTCGGTTCCACTGGTCATTTATTAACAGGGAGCACAGTCCATCCAGCCAGCTGCCTCTCAGATCCACTGAGACACAATTCACTATCAGCCCAACTGATATGGTTTGATTATGTCATTGATCCAAATAATACAAAATGAAACTCTGAACTCAAAGAAATCCTCCTCCTCCCTCTCTCGCCTCACCTCCATCACCTCTCTCACCCGTTGGTTCTCCATCGAGCGTCCGGCCTGTTCTCCACAGTGTTTGTCACTGTGGGTCAGGGTTATGGTGATGGTTATGGTGATGGTTATGGTTATGGTGATGGTTATGGTGATGGTGATGAAGTGGATGAGTCAAGAGAGAGGTGCTTCTCTGCTGGATTACTACTCTGTGTGTTTGGCCAACAAGCAACAGGATATTGCTTTAATATCTGGGCCAAGTGTAACTTTGATATACAAACACAATAAACTGAGCACAGCACACTGTCTGTTGTTCCTTAAATCTCTTACCTTAGACCCAGTTGGAAATGTTGATGCATGTGTGCTGCTCACAAAACAGCTGATTTGAGATATTTCCTGTTCAGTGTTGATTTGAGTCCATGGAGCTGTTTATCAAATGCAAAACCTAAAGCTGTTGAATTACCTGTTGCAGACCCAGAAAACCAGAACATCTTGTCCTTTGTGAACCAGTTTATTCTCAGATTTCTGCTTCAAACATCATCTACAATGATCAATCTGTTCAAAAAAAATTGCTGGTTAATTTTCTGTCTATTGACTAATTGGTTAATCACCTGCAGAGACTCGTCCCTGTATAAAGATGAACTCAGCCCCCTCTGCACTGTCACAGTTTATATACAGGAGAGTCTTCTTGCATAACCTGCTGTATATAGTCCAGCAGTATATATACACATGTCTGAGCAGGCTCTATGTCCTTTCCTCTAAAAGAGAGTGCACAGCAGACGGCCCGGTGGAGGGGAACGAGCAGCTCAGAGAGCTGTGAAGCCCCGGGCTCTCATCACATCACATTCTTTAAGTGGTGTTAAATAAGAAGCATGGAACCAGGAGTTACAGCTGTGAGTCAAACTGCTGGAGGAGAACCACTCGCACCAGTCAGAGCAGAGCTAACGGCTCCTCGGATTTCACTGATGTGTTTTCATATTCCTGAACTCACACTCAGTGATCCAGAGAGAAGCAGACAGACCCTCTCCATCCCAGACGTCCTGTTGTCCCAGTAGCAAGCACCCGACAGTCGATTCTCTGAAGCTGCTTCTCAAAAGGAAAGGACTGGACGGGCAGGGATTCAAAGACTAGTGCGAGAGTGGCCGAGTTTGAGTCTGAGCGATTTGGAGGCTTGAAGAGAAACAAAGAAATGTTCCCACTAAGCAGAAGAGTTTCCTTGAAGCCTGCTGTTGAACACAAGAGTTAGACGGGAGTTAAAAGAAGGAGAGGACAAAGTCCACAGTGAGGAGGAAGAGACTGAGCCTCTTTGTAGCACGGAAACACAATGGTCGTCTTTTTAGTCCTCTTCGGTCCCCCCCCCACACACACACACACACACACTCTCCATTGCTGGGACTAATAACACAATGCCAGATGCCCAGCTGTTTATGAAACTACACAGTAATTACAGATTGAATTCAAGCTGTCTGGTTATTGTTCCAGACAGATGGTGAATATCGAATATCCTCTAATGTTTCTCCTTTTGTTTGTATCTCTTTATTTCTGCCTCTTCCTTTCCCCTCCCTCTGTTGGTGTCCGTGGAGGCTGGTGTTCAGCGGCTGTGAACGAGGCCGAGCTGGACGGCTCTGGAGATAGTAAGTTGTGTTTTTCTTTAGTATTGGAGAAATGCTTCTGTTAAACATATATTTAATTAAAGTGTATCTTCTTCTCTGCAGTCTTCTCCTTCCCCCCCCTGCATAACGAGGACAATCTCATTGGCGTCAATAAGCCTCTTCCCAAGCAGCTGTGGGAGGCCAAGAAGGTGAGTGCTGCTCATTCTTCAGTGTCTGGTTCATGTTCATTAACTCCAAATGGAAGCAGCATGTTTCCAGTGAAAAGCCTCAGAATAACGCCTGTAAACATGGAGCCTCGGTGGAGACTAATGGGATTTGGGTTTGATGAGCCACTGATGGATTACAAAGATCAGCAATGTCGACAAACATGATGGAAGAAATCATAGATATTAATAAGCAAAAGGAAAAGAAGGCCCTTCTGTGTCTTCTTCTTCTGATGAGGAGGACATGCATGGGAACATGCATGGAAATAAACTAGACTTCCACACGGGTCCAGTCCTATGCCAGCAGCCCTCACCAGGGGTCTTCAGACCTTCCTCCACAAACCAGTGGATTTATCCCAATCAGAGCCCACAGTGTATCAGAGTGCTTTACTGGAAACAGATGCTGGAAATTCTCAATAAGATAATTTCCAACGTTCACAAAACCAAATGATTAGCAATGCGGCAAATGTGAGAATTCTGTCATCATTTCACCTTCTGAGTCGATGGGGACAGATAGATGGATAGATAGATGGATGGATAGATAGATAGATAGATGGATGGATGGATGGATGGATGGATAGATAGATAGATAGATAGATGGATAGATAGATGGATAGATGGATAGATAGATAGATAGATAGATAGATAGATAGATGGATAGATAGATAGATGGATAGATGGATAGATGGATAGATAGATAGATGGATGGATAGATGGATAGATAGATAGATGGATAGATGGATAGATGGATAGATGGATAGATAGATAGATAGATAGATAGATAGATAGATAGATGGATACTTTATTAATCCTGTGTGAAATCCAGAGTTCATCTTTAACATCAGTTTCTTCCTCATGGAGCAATCAAGACATTTCTATACTGTCCAGATGAAGTGCAGGACGTTTTGACAGTGATTGTAGTCAGCCTGTACTCGCAGTGTGAAGTAACAGGTAGGAATATACTGATGGGTCCACAGGACCGGCATCAGATACTGAGCTCATCATGAAGTCCGGTACCGGACCGATCCACTAGGACACTGAGGCACACAACACAAAGGAAGGAATCAAGCTTCTGTTATTTTTGTTATTTGTGAAATGTTTGTTTCTGTTTCAGGTCCAGTCTCTGAACTCAAGACCTAAATCCTGTGAAGTGCCTGGAATCAAGTTAGTTTCTATTTTTGACATTTAGATAAAGTTCCACAGCACGTGGTCACCTCAGCACGGCTGATAGGTATTTTCCACAGGCAGTAACTGTCACAGAAGCAATGACAGATTGAGATGCCACAGGTTCCTACCTTGTCCAACAGGATGTGTGTGTTGCTCTCTACACCTGGAATCCTTTATAGTACGAGGGACTTGTTATTACAACCAGATTCCTTTGTGAAGACCTTCGTCTTCCCGAACCACACAGATGTCAGGATTTAGACTAACAACGCTTCAGGATCTTTACATTTGTCCCCATGTTGCCAGAATCAGACATGAGTTACAGTTCATATCTTTATTATCACACAGAAAACAATACACATGGAAAGATTTAAGATTCATAAAGAAGCAGACTCCTTGAAATAAAAGATTGAACAGAGATCAAAAGCCAAACTGTTTCCTTCCTGATTGAAACATATGAACAGAAAAGGAAATTGGAGAAATCCTTGAGGAATAAAAAGTGGATGGATAAAAGAGGCTGGAACCAGTGGGCGAAGTCAAAGAACCCCTTGTGGATTGAAAGTGTCATGACAGCACATTAAATTACCTTCTCTTTAATTGTGAGCATCTTGTTCTGCCTGATGAAACAAACCAGTTTCCGTCCCGTCTTCCTTCTTCGCAGTATTTTCCCGTCTCCGGAGCAGAACCCGGGTCTCTCCCACTACCAGGGCTCGTTGAACACCGGCGGCTCGCTGCCCGACCTCAGCAACCTGCACTTCCCCTCCCCCCTCTCCACGCCGCTGGACCCTGAGGACAACGCAGGCTACTCGCACCTCAGCGGCGGCAGCAGCACCGGGAACCTTCCCGCCGCCATGTTGCATTTAGGCATCGGGAACTCCCAGGGTGGGTGGAGCTCATTTCTACTCATGGAAACACACACGGGGTTGTAGATAAATCTGACACTAACGTGGTTAACTTAAAGAATCTAAAGACATTTTAATTTAAATGCAGGATCCATATTTAGTTTTCATGTTTTTTGTTTATTCAATTAAAAGTCACATCGAGAAAAAAGTGGCCAAAATTGTACGACATATATGACACAAGTCAATGGAGTCGTCGTCGGTTCTAATAAAGTTGGGGATTGAAGCTCCAGCGTGTGGAGGGTTCTTCCTCTGCCAGCGGAGGAACGTTCTGAGCAGCTCACTGAGGGGGGGAGTCTCCAGCTCCCTCACGCCTCCTGGTGGCTGAGCTCTCATGTCGAGCACCAGAGGGACAGAGGAACTTCCTGTTTGGCTCTTTTCTTTTCCCTCAGTTGTCCTCTGTCCTCTCCATCTCTCTCTCCATCTCTCTCTCCATCTCTCTCTCCATCTCTCTCTCCTTCTCTCTCTCCATCTCTCTCTCCATCTCTCTCTCCCTCATCACACAATCAAGTTGAGTGTTTGGGACAAACGCTGGAGAGGAAGCTGGAAAATCCAGCTCATCATAACTTCCACATGTTTTCTCTTGTTTCTAGGAGCCTACTTCTGCTTCACAGCCGTGTTAGTGTCCTTGTGATGCAGCTGATGATCTGCCCTCTTGTCTTTGTCGTCCCTGCAGGACTGTCCTCCTCTCTGAGCAATCCCTCGATTCAAGCGTCCCTCAACAACTGCCAGCTTCAGTCCTCTCTCAGTAATCCCTCCATCAACTCATCTCTGCGTCTTTCTGGCAACTCCCCCCGGCGACGGCCCGCTCCCATCAGCCCCCTCACCTTGTCTCCATGCACCGATCAGCGCAGGAGTCTGTCCAAGCAGCTGTCTCCCACCATGTCCCCTTCCCTGTCCCCCATCACACAGGTAAATCACTACACTGCAATGATCTTTATAAAAACGACATGTACAGTTTCACAGTTCAGACACTGACCGATCTGACCCACAGCATGTGGACATGAAAGAGAACCTGTCTGTTAATGAGGGTTGATGATTGGTTCAGTGTCCTCACGTGTCTCTGAGGGACAGTCGCTGCACAGATTACATTGTGTAAACTCTCTCGTCTTTATGAAACTGATGGTCAGACTTTAGTGACTGGTTCTGTCCCATCTAGGGAGTTGCTCTGGATACCAGCAACATGCCGAGGGAGCCGCCCCCCCCCTACCCGCTCTACCAGTCCCCGCAGCACGCCGGGGACCAGGGCCGACAGCGGCAGCAGCCGGGCTCTCCTCTTCAGGGCATCCCGCTGGACTTCAACACGGGACATGTACGTGCATGCGTGCACAAAGACACACACATCACACACCAGGGTTGAAGTGTCTCGTGCTTGTGCGCTGTTGGTTTTTGTCTTTTGAAATATTGTTAGAGATCAGATTGAGATCACATTTACTCTGTCGTAAGTTTTTAAGAGAACTTCGCTTCAACATCATTGTTATCAATATCGGTAAACTTAAAAAATATTTTTGTGACTGTCGATATTTTCTTTCAATCGATTGAATTTCTCTCTTTTAAAATGTTAGAAAATGGGGTTAGGGTTAGAATTTCTCTGAGCCAAAATTTAAGCTTTTGTTTTGTGCAGAACTTGGACAAATTCAGTTTACACTTTGGAACCAAAACTATATGATCGAAATACATTTTCTGCTGATCTACAAACCAGCAAATCATATGTGATTATAATGACCTTACTTCCCTAAATCTCTCATTTCCCCAAAAAAAATAATAAAACTTGTCAGTAAATGAAAGTTGATGTCATGTGACTCTTTGTTTTCACCGACAGCAAAACAACATGTCGTCGTTCTTCAACGACCCGTTCATGGAGCCGCAGTTCAACCGGCACAACAAGAGCTTCCCCTATCAGGTACACACACACACACACACACACAAACAGGAGACCTTACAGTGTAAGAACACACACAGACACACACACACACACACACACACACTGTTAGAAAACGTGATCTTCTTCGATCCTCCACAAACAGGTGAAGATGTATATAAGATGTATATTTGTAAAGTAATTTAAACTGTGATTAAAGCAGAAACTGCTCAAACACAATGAAATGATTCAGATGTTTTAATAAAGTCTCTTTAGCTTCTATCTGAAGCTGGACGTCCTGTTAGTCTTCTGAAGAGTCACAGAGGTTTTCTGTCCCCGTCTTTCGTCCAGTTGGACCAGTTCAGTCTGCTGGAAAACGCCATGAGCTCCACAGCAGGAGGTCCGTGCTTCGACCCCTCCTCCTCCTCCTCGCTCTACTACTCGCAGGCCGCCCTCTCCGGATTGGGCGGCAGCCACGGCAGCCTGCACGAGCCAATGAGGTCCAACCTGCTGTACTCCACCTGCAGCGGGGGGCTGCCCAACATCATCCTGACTGGTGAGGCCACTGGGCAGCTCCCAGTTCAACTCAGGTCATCTGAACATGAAGTACAAAGAAAAAGAGTTCAAGACTGGACAAAATATATATATATTATTATTGTTATATGTATAGTAATGTTGTAACAATAGCCCTATTTAGAATCTAAGGGAATTAATGACGCACGCTGTTCTTAAGGAGAACAGGAGGATCGGTCACACTGACCCTCTAACAACAAACCAATAATAAGATCTGAAACCTTATGGTATCATATATAGAATAACGGAATTGACTCACGAGTTTCAATTATTAGTTTGTATTACCAAGAAAACGAACTGATCACGGCTCCTCTTCTTCATCCTGAGACTTTTGTTCCAGTTTCACTTCCTGTGTTAGATCCTCATCTTACTGCTCGTTTAGTGAAGAAGAGATGAAACCAAACGGGGGTGAAAGACACTGACGCTTCAGAGTTTATGAGATTATGATCATTATTGTGTGTAAGTGATGCTTTAGGGAGATGATGTGTCACTGGAGGAAGATGAAGACGCTGCCTCAGGTTCAGCTTCAGCTCTGGTGTTAGATCAGAGTCTTCATCATGTCTTCTTCCCTCTCTGTCTCTCAGATGATTCCAACCCCACGCTGTCCAAGGACATCAGCAGCGCTCTCTCCATGTTGCCTGACTGCTTTGACTCGGAGGGAGGCTTCCCATTGGAGGACGAGCTGCGCATCGAGCCGCTCAGCCTGGACGGTCTGAGCATGCTCAGTGATCCTGACATGGTGCTACCGGACCCGTCTGTGGAGGATAGTTTCCGAAGTGACAGACTCTGAGTGTGTCCTAGTTTACACACACACACACGCACACACACACAGAAGTTACAGATCTGTTATGCATGATTCGACTCGGCCACATCATCCACTGCCACTAGGATTCATTAAATGTGAAAGACGTTCTGGACGAGCAGCGTTCACAGCTGCTTCGTGTAAAGTTCCCCTCGCTCATGCTCGCTGAGTCGGGTCTCCTCCTCCAATCAGAACGGCTCTGAGGAGCGGGGGAGGAGCTCAAAGTTCTGTTTTCTCTCGTCACCGGCTCACAGCCCCCTGAAGCCATGGCAACCTCATCGCCATGGCTACGCAGCATAGCAACCCCATCGGCGTGCTGAAGAGCATTAAGTTCTTTTCCTGCTGTTGAATCTGCAGTGAGGGTGAAACATCTGGCAGCTCACGTTCTTCTTCAGGTGAAATCAAATCCAGATGTGTTATGGTAGAAAGGAAGACTAAATGTTTTCCTTGAAATGTTAGCCATTCATAAATAGATATAAATACTTCTATACATACAAATATATATATTTATATATAAATATAACAATTCAGTCTAATCAGAACGTTTAAAAAAAAGAAGAGATATGAATAAGTAAATAAAGATTATTTTAAATTTCTAATTAGAACAATTTTAAGATGCATCAAGTAGATTCTATATTTTTGTGTGGAAGTCGCAGAGTCTTTAAAATCCACTTTGAGAAAGGAACTTTTTTTCATTTGTTTATAAAATGTACATTTATATGTTTTATTTGACATTTTGTACTGCTGATTTTAAATCTTGTGAATAAGGGCCTGTGCTTCTGTGGATCCATCGTCACACTTCTTGTTCTTTCCTCGTGCCACACGTGACTCGTTCAGAGAGCACACTGCCCCCATGTGGACATCGGACAACATGTAACATTGCACTTAACATCTTTTGCACTAATTGGTTCACGTTGTGTTGACTAATGTTTTATACACCAGGTAAAAGTGTTGTTTACCTGAAAACCCAAAGAAGTCGTCTGAAGCCGTGAATGTGTCTGAATGTGTTCGACTCTTGAACAGGTTAGGGTTAGGCTTAGGGTTAGGGTTAGGGTTAGGGTTAGGGTTAGCCAGCAGCAGGTGTCACACTCTGAGTTGATGTGAAACTTCTTCTGAGCTCACTTTCAGGTGATTAGGTATCACCGGGGCCGTTTGGGGCATTGAGCGCCCCCTAGTGTCGGCTGTGATGCAGTCACAGCGAATCCGATCTGAGGAAGGGTTAGGGTTAGAGCGGCGTGTAACTATGCAACTTGTTTTTTAATAAGAAGTGAAACCTGTTGAACGGGTCGGACATTATGCAGTGAGGCGACTTTCAGGATCAAATTTATTATCAATCACAATATTGCATGTGTCCAGTGTCCACAGGAGCTGCTCTGCCACCAGCAGGTGAAGGAGAGGTACTGCAGCACTGTCTGTTGGAGTGGTTTTACTTTGTATTGCCAGTAGATGGCGCTGTTTGACTGTGTGAACGGCTTCTCTCTCTGAAGTGAAGTGAGAACAGGCCATTTTTCCTTGTGTATATTTTCTCTTGAGTTTGAGCTGTTGAAACATTTGAATCTGTTGTGATGGTTTCATGTGTTTATGATCTTTGTGTTTCCTGCAGTCTAACGCCTCTGCTGCCTTATTTTGTTCTGTGTCCACTTTTCATATTCCAGCAGTAACGACTATAATCACTTTAGCTTAAGCTTTGTTTGGTACTAACTTCCTGCCCACAGCTGTTTCCTGTCTGTTTTAGTTGCATATTAAAATGTACAGTTATGTTATTTAAAGAATGTTTGTCCTCTTGTGTTACTACTTATCTTCTTTTTATAATGTTAGTTTCTCTCTTCAAATCAAACGTTTTTCTCAGTTTGTATGTTGTAGTGATTTTTTTCCTGAGTCAATAGAATAAAACTTTTTAATGTGTCTGAAGGTTGTGTTGTCAGAGAATGACACTTTGTGCCAGCAGATGGCAGCAGTGTAGTGATGACATTTTTAAGGCTTCTTTTTAATTTAGTATTTTTCCAGCGGTTTTATTTTTTAAGGTACATTTTTCCAGCCACTGCACCAGGAGGAACCCAGGGGCCACTGCACCAGGAGGAACCCAGAGCCACTGCACCAGGAGGAACCCAGGAGCCACTGCAGCACCAGGAGGAACCCAGGAGCCACTGCACCAGGAGGAACCCAGGAGCCACTGCACCAGGAGGAACCCCAGGAGCCACTGCACCAGGAGGAACCCAGGGGCCACTGCACCAGGAGGAACCCAGGGGCCACTGCACCAGGAGGAACCCATGAGCCACTGCACCAGGAGGAACCCATGAGCCACTGCACCATAAGGAACCCAGGGGCCACTGCACCAGGAGGAATCCAGGAGCCACTGCACCAGGAGGAACCCATGAGCCACTGCACCAGGAGGAACCCATGAGCCACTGCACCAGGAGGAACCCAGGGGCCACTGCACCAGGAGGAACCCATGAGCCACTGCACCAGGAGGAACCCATGAGCCACTGCACCATAAGGAACCCATGAGCCACTGCACCATAAGGAATCCAGGAGCCACTGCACCAGGAGGAACCCAGGGGCCACTGCACCAGGAGGAACCCATGAGCCACTGCACCAGGAGGAACCCAGGAGCCACTGCAACAGACAGTTTGGTCAGGAACACACCAGGAGTCTGCTGGTGGTCATTTTATAGAACAACGCTCCTCCTGTTCCTCCTCCACAAAGGACCAGATACCTGCTGATGGGTTGATGCTATTCTACTGACCAGCTCTCCTGGTGTCTCCTCCAGGCTCTGGAGACTGTGCTGGCAGACACAACCTTCTTGTGACCACAGGAATGGATGTGTCCTCCTGGAGGAGCTGGACTACCTGTGCAGTATGATGGAGCAGCAGGTAGCTCCTCATGCTACCAGCAGTGAGGAGGAGCAGGAGACATCTGTAGAAGGAGTCAGGAAGGAGGAGCAGCAGGTAGCTCCTCATGCTACCAGCAGTGAGCAGGAGCAGGAGACATCTGTAGAAGGAGTCAGGAAGAAGGAGCAGCAGGTAGCTCCTCATGCTACCAGCAGTGAGGAGGAGCAGGAGACATCTGTAGAAGGAGTCAGGAAGGAGGAGCAGCAGGTAGCTCCTCATGCTACCAGCAGCGAGGAGGAGCAGGAGACATCTGTAGAAGGAGTCAGGAAGGAGGAGCAGCAGGTAGCTCCTCTTGCTACCAGCAGTGAGCAGGAGCAGGAGACATCTGTAGAAGGAGTCTGGAAGAAGGAGCAGCAGGTAGCTCCTCATGCTACCAGCAGTGAGCAGGAGCAGGAGACATCTGTAGAAGGAGTCTGGAAGAAGGAGCAGCAGGTAGCTCCTCTTGCTACCAGCAGTGAGGAGGAGCAGGACCCAGAAGAAGAAGGAGTCCTGAAGGAGGAGCAGTGAGGAGGTGTCTGATGACACCACGTTAGGAACATGTCCAGTTTGGAGCTCCTCCTGCTTCTGTCTCCATTTCACCTGTTGTTTCTTTGACTTGCACCAGATCAGAGGAACTGGTTCACAACCACTGGTTCTTCTGATGGACACCATGATCTCTGGAGTTGAACTGGGAACATTAAAGTTCCCTCACTTTACTGAGCTGTGGATTTCAAACTGTGTAATTGTCTCGTTGTGTCTTGCTGCTGTAAAGTTGTTGTGTTGAACTTGATGACCTTCGTGCCTAAGAACTCCACATGATCCCGCTGCAGCCAATCAGGACGCGTCAGGACAACGTGTTGCCCGGGTGACGGAGGGAGCAGGAAGTGTCTCTCCTGAGTCTCTGAGGCTGTGGAAATAAAAGGGCTGTCAGAAGATGGGAACATGTCCCCTCTGCTTCAGTTACCCTGATGCATGATGGGAAAGAGCGTTGTGTTGCACATGTAGACGAACCGTTTGATCCTCTTCCTCCTCTTCCTCCTCTTCCTCCTCTTCCTCCTCTTCCTCCTCACATGCTGCCACTGACAGGGATCTTCTTCCTGAGCTTAATGACTCATCACAGTTTTAATGACCCGTCTGATTCTGCCCAGACCTGCACGTTGCCTTGTTGCAAAGCCTTCTGGGTAAACATGATGCCACCCACAGAGAGCAGAAAACACAAACATCCTGGTTGTTCTGAGCATTTACATCAAAAACACAACTACACAACAAGAAGGAAAAACCATAGAAGTGTTCAGATGGAATAGAGAAGGTCGATCTGCGAAGCGGATGAAGACAGATGTTTGTTCATCAGCTGCTTCTGGAGAGACTCAACATCACAGCTGCTGCTTGTGGTGGTGGATCCGGATCCTGGTGGTTGATCCTGATCCTGAATCCTGATCCTGATCATGGTGGTGGATCCTGATCGTGGTGGATCCTGATCGAGGTGGTGAATCCTGATCCTGATGGTGGATCCTGATCTTGATGTTGGATCGTGGTGGATCCTGATCCTGATGGTGGATCCTGATCGTGGTGGATCCTGATCGAGGTGGTGAATCCTGATCCTGATGGTGGATCCTGATCTTGATGTTGGATCGTGGTGGATCCTGATCCTGATGGTGGATCCTAATCGTGGTGGATCCTGATCTTGATGGTGGATCCTGATCGTGGTGGATCCTGATCGAGGTGGTGAATCCTGATCTTGATGGTGGATCCTGATCGTGGTGGATCCTGATCTTGATGGTGGATCCTGATCGTGGTGGATCCTGATCCTGATGGTGGATCCTAATCGTGGTGGATCCTGATCGAGGTGGTGAATCCTGATCCTGATGGTGGATCCTGATCGTGGTGGATCCTGATCTTGATGGTGGATCCTGATCGAGGTGGTGGATCCTGATCTTGATGGTGGATCCTGATCGAGGTGGATCCTGATCCTGATGGTGGATCCTGATCGTGGTGGATCCTGATCTTGGTGGTGGATCCTGATCTTGATGGTGGATCCTGATCGTGGTGAATCCTGATCCTGATGGTGGATCCTGATCGTGGTGGATCCTGATCTTGATGGTGGATCCTGATCGTGGTGAATCCTGATCCTGATGGTGGATCCTAATCGTGGTGGATCCTGATCGAGGTGGTGAATCCTGATCCTGATGGTGGATCCTGATCGTGGTGGATCCTGATCTTGGTGGTGGATCCTGATCTTGGTGGTGGATCCTGATCTTGATGGTGGATCCTGATCGAGGTGGTGGATCCTGATCTTGATGGTTAAAGACCATGAAACAAACTGGGACCTGAGAATATGAGACTATACTAATACAGTCACATCCTGAGAGATCAACCTTAGAAGTCTGACCCACCGGACTCACATTTGGACTCTGGAGGAGTCTGGACCTGATTCTAGACTCATGTCTGGAAACAGAGTCCCAGAGAAGACGTCTTCGAGCAGCTGGTCAGTCCCTGCACTGGAAGGTTTTTTTTGGGGGGCGGAGCTTCGATGAGATAGCAGATGGGAGGGGGCGGGGCTGCGTGGTGATGGACAGACGATAGTTAAGTGTGATGACGGAAGCAGTTTATAACGACTCGGCTCCACTTCCTCACGCTGCCACCAGGGCCAGCCCCTTTAGGGCGGGGACATGTTCAGCTTGTATAGTGACCTTATAGGGAGGTTCCTGCTGCCACCTTGTGGTGACGTCATTTACAGTCAGTCTGTGCAGCACTGATCCTGTTATCGAGGTCCCGCCCACACCCCCACTCTTAACCAATCCTGAGTCAGTATCAGCCCTTTTTGATATCAAATAGCTAATTAAAACCAAACTGATCAGAATAAGAACTAAAGTTTAGTTTTTTCTATAATTTCAATCGTGATGTTACTGAACCGCTGTCTTTGTCTGTGACCTCTGACCCTAACAACTCCAAACACACCCTGAGTGCTAGTTCCTGTGTCGTTAGCATGACTCAGCGTTTATCTGTTGTTATTGTTGCTCTTGAAAGAACAACTCGACTTTTGTGTTGTGGAGGATTTAATCCTCATGAAGGTGGAAGAGATGAACAGGAAGTTAAGTAGGTTTGAGCTTTTTATGATAAATTCTTCCAGTGAACTTTGTTTTGTTGTGTTTCTGTTGCTGGTTTTAATCATTAGTTCATTTGTCTGAGGTCTCTGAGCTTGTTCCAGCACGTAGCCAGATCCCTCAGTCCATCATTACTGTGTGTGTGTGTGTGTGTGTGTGTGTGTGTGTGTGTGTGTGTGTGTGTGTGTGTGTGTGTGTGTGTGTGTGTGTGTGTGTGTGTGTGTGTGTGTGTGTGTGTGTGTGTGTGTGTGTGTGTGTGTGTGTGTGTGTGTGTGTGTGTGTGTGTGTGTGTGTGTGTGTGTGTGTGTGTGTGTGTGTGTGTGTGTGTGTGTGTGTGTGTGTGTGTGTGTGTGTGTGTGTGGTGTGTGTGTGTGTGTGTGTGTGTGTGTGTGTGTGTGTGTGTGTGTGTGTGTGTGTGTGTGTGTGTGTGTGTGTGTGTGTGTGGTCGTACTAGGTTTCATTCAGAAGACGTGTTCCATCCTGTGAGTCGACCTGTTGCTCTGCTGCAGAAGTTTCCACCTCATGACTTTGTGGAGGATTAAAGTTTCTTCAGATCTTCTTCAGAGTTGTTTCTTCTGTTGTATCTGTGAACTCTGAGAATCAGAAGTTCTGTGGAGCTTCTCCAGGTGAGCACCGTGTCGTGTGGCTGAAGAACCTGGAGATGAACTGGTTTCTGGAGTTCAGATTCAGCTGGTCACATGTTTCTGTCCCAGCCCGTCGGACAGAAGGTGAACTGAACCCAAACTGCTGAGCTGCTTTGGGTCGAAAAGGTTCGATCCACCAATAGCAGCTTTCTCAACAGGTCCCAACAGAACCCAGCAGGTCCTAACAGAACCCAGCAGGTCCCAACAGAACCCAGCAGGTCCTAACAGAACCCAGCAGGTCCCAACAGTACCCAGCAGGTCCCAACAGTACCCAGCAGGTCCCAACAGAACCCAGCAGGTCCCAACAGAACCCAGCAGGTCCCAACAGAACCAAGCATGTCCCAACAGTACCCAGCAGGTCCCAACAGTACCCAGCAGGTCCCAACAGAACCCAGCAGGTCCTAACAGAACCCAGCAGGTCCCAACAGAACCCAGCAGGTCCCAACAGAACCCAGCAGGTCCCAACAGTATCCAGCAGGTCCCAACAGTACCCAGCAGGTCCCAACAGAACCCAGCAGGTCCCAACATAACCCAGCAGGTCCCAACAGAACCAAGCATGTCCCAACAGTACCCAGCAGGTCCCAACAGTACCCAGCAGGTCCCAACAGAACCCAGCAGGTCCTAACAGAACCCAGCAGGTCCCAACAGAACCCAGCAGGTCCCAACAGAACCCAGCAGGTCCCAACAGTATCCAGCAGGTCCCAACAGTACCCAGCAGGTCCCAACAGAACCCAGCAGGTCCCAACAGAACCCAGCAGGTCCCAACATAACCAAGCATGTCCCAACAGTACCCAGCAGGTCCCAACAGAACCCAGCAGGTCCCAACAGTACCCAGCAGGTCCCAACAGAACCCAGCAGGTCCCAACAGTACCCAGCAGGTCCCAACAGAACCCAGCAGGTCCCAACAGTACCCAGCAGGTCCCAACAGAACCCAGCAGGTCCCAACAGAACCCAGCAGGTCCCAACAGAACCAAGCATGTCCCAACAGTACCCAGCAGGTCCAAACAGTACCCAGCAGGTCCCAACAGTACCCAGCAGGTCCAATGAACCCAGCAGGTCCCAACAGAACCCAGCAGGTCCCAACTGGTACCAAAGGTCCCTACAGAACCCAGCAGGTCCCAACTGGTACCAAAGGTCCCTACAGAACCCAGCAGGTCCCAACAAAACCCAACAGGTCCCAGCAGAACCCAACAGGTCCCAACAGAACCCAGCAGGTCCCAACAGAACCCAGCAGGTCCCAACAGAACCAAGCATGTCCCAACAGTACCCAGCAGGTCCCAACAGTACCCAGCAGGTCCAAACAGTACCCAGCAGGTCCAAACAGTACCCAGCAGGTCCCAACAGTACCCAGCAGGTCCAATGAACCCAGCAGGTCCCAACAGAACCCAGCAGGTCCCAACTGGTACCAAAGGTCCCTACAGAACCCAGCAGGTCCCAACTGGTACCAAAGGTCCCTACAGAACCCAGCAGGTCCCAACAAAACCCAACAGGTCCCAGCAGAACCCAACAGAACCCAGCAGGACGGAGGAGGTCGTTTCTCGGATCAACTGGGGCTGACTTTGTAAAAGACGGGAAGACTGACCATCTACTTCTCTGAAATGTGAGGACGATTCCATCTGTAGGAATGTTCTTCAGAGAAGCAGCTGGATAGAATCCTGCAGGACTCAACCTCCTCTTAGTGACTCTCCTCGGGAAAAGACCCCAAACTAAGACTTCCAGTTACAGAACCATCACATCACTGGTTCTTACCCTATGCACTGATTGTTGTTGTGAGCAAACCAAGGTAAACAATTGAAGTGTTGAATCTTATGACTCTATACTGCAGGCAGCCACCAGGTGGCGATCCAGATGTCTGTGTTTATTCTGTAAATGTTTCTCGTTTAGAGAACCTCTGTGGAGCATCACATCCTGACTTAATAATATTCTCACTGGCTACGTGACGCTGATCGCACAACAACAAGCGCACAGACCAACACTATCTCCTCCATGTTGTGTCTGCTGGAGGAAGGAGGTTCAAGGTCACAGGACTCGTCCCTGTTGAAAGCAGCAGTGATGGAGGTGGAACTCCGAGTTCACAGAGAGGTCACATGGTCTCTTCATCATCACGCTGAAGATTCTGTAGGAAACAGGAGACCACCTCAACGTCACCAACGTAGAACTGTGAAACCAAAACAAAGCTCAGAGACACAAAGGAAACGCTCAGATCCAGTTACACATCTTCAACGCCTCAGTGGAAGAGAAGAACATCTGGAATGAAGTGATTCAGACGGAGCGGCGTCTCGACACGTTCACGAGGGGCGCCACTGAGTGTGTACACATGTGTACACGTGTGTGTGTGTATATACACACACACATATAAAGAGGAGTTGAGTCACTGGCCTCTGAACAGCTGCTGGACTGTGATTGGACGAGAGGCGCAGGTGGAGAGAGAGAGAGAGAGAGAGAGAGAGAGAGAGAGAGAGAGAGAGAGAGAGAGAGAGAGAGAGAGAGAGAGAGAGAGAGAGAGAGAGAGAGAGAGAGAGAGAGAGAGAGAGAGAGAGAGAGAGAGAGAGAGAGAGAGAGAGAGAGAGAGAGAGAGAGAGAGAGAGAGAGAGAGAGAGAGAGAGAGAGAGAGAGAGAGAGAGAGAGAGAGAGAGAGAGAGAGAGAGAGACCTGTAAGCACACAGAGTCTCAGTGTCTCGCTGCAGATCTGTCTCTCTCTCTCTCTCTCTGTGTCTCTCGCTGTGTTTCTCTCTCTCTCTCTCGCTCTCTTGCTCTGTTTCTCTCTCTCCCTCTCTCCCTCTCCTGTGCTTTAACACGCAGGTCGAACGTGTTTGTGAATAAGAAGAAACAAAGCTGCTGCTCCAGGAGACTTGGTTTTGACTGCAGGACACTGAGTCCCACCTGTTGGACACTGAGTCCCACCTGTTGGACACTGAGTCCCACCTGTTGGACACTGAGTCCCACCTGTTGGACACTGAGCCTCTCATGGTGATTCTGAGTTGACGCAGCTTGGATGAGGGAGATCTGAGAGAGAGGTGAAAGTGTGAGGAAGAGGAAGAAGAGGAGGAAGAGGAGGAAGAGGAGCATTGGACAGTTGGACATGGATATTAATCAGTGTGAAGTGTGTGTATTGGATTATTCTGCAGCAGTTTCAGACCTGAACCTCTGAAGTTTCCACCATGTTGTCACTGAGCAAGTAAGTGTGTGTGAGTGTGTGTGAGTGTGTGTGTGTGTGTGTGTGTGTGACTGTGTCTGTGTAAGTGTGTGTGTGTGTGTGTGTGTTTGTGCGTGCGTGAGACTGTGACTGTGTCTGTTTGTGTGTGTGAACTACCTCACGTGTCATTTTTTATCCAAAGTAATTTACAATTGGTTCATTCAACATCTCTGAGGTTCTTAGAGGTTCAGCTTCTGGCCCAAGGGCACTTCAGCAGGCAGGTGGGGAAGAATGAGGAACCGGATTGGAGGAGAACCACGCTACCCCCTCAGCAACTGTGTGTGCGTGTGTCTGTGTGTGTAAGTGTGTGTGTCTGTCCATGTGTGAGTGTAAGTGTGTGTTTCTGTGTCTGTGTGTGTGTGTGTGACTGTGTCTGTGTAAGTGTGTGTGTGTCTGTGACTGTGTAAGTGTGTATGTGTCTCAGTGTGTGTGTCTGTGACTGTGTGTCTCAGTGTGTGTGTTTGACTGTGTGTGTCAGTGTGTGTGTGTTTGACTGTGTCTCAGTGTGTGTGTCTGTGACTGTGTGTCTCAGTGTGTGTGTCTGTGACTGTGTGTCTCAGTGTGTGTGTCTGTGACTGTGTGTCTCAGTGTGTGTGTGTCTGTGACTGTGTGTCTCAGTGTGTGTGTTTGACTGTGTGTGTCAGTGTGTGTGTGTTTGACTGTGTCTCAGTGTGTGTGTCTGTGACTGTGTGTCTCAGTGTGTGTGTCTGTGACTGTGTGTCTCAGTGTGTGTGTCTGTGACCGTGTGTCTCAGTGTGTGTGTGTGACTGTGTGTGTCAGTGTGTGTGTGTCTGTGACTGTGTGTCTCAGTGTGTGTGTTTGACTGTGTGTGTTTGACTGTGTCTCAGTGTGTGTGTCTGTGACTGTGTGTCTCAGTGTGTGTGTCTGTGACTGTGTGTCTCAGTGTGTGTGTCTGTGACTGTGTGTCTCAGTGTGTGTGTGTCTGTGACTGTGTGTCTCAGTGTGTGTGTTTGACTGTGTGTGTCAGTGTGTGTGTGTTTGACTGTGTCTCAGTGTGTGTGTCTGTGACTGTGTGTCTCAGTGTGTGTGTCTGTGACCGTGTGTCTCAGTGTGTGTGTCTCTGACTGTGTGTGTCAGTGTGTGTGTGTTTGACTGTGTGTGTCAGTGTGTGTGTGTTTGACTGTGTCTCAGTGTGTGTGTCTGTGACTGTGTGTCTCAGTGTGTGTGTCTGTGACTGTGTGTCTCAGTGTGTGTGTCTGTGACTGTGTGTCTCAGTGTGTGTGTTTGACTGTGTGTGTCAGTGTGTGTGTGTTTGACTGTGTCTCAGTGTGTGTGTCTGTGACTGTGTGTCTCAGTGTGTGTGTCTGTGACTGTGTGTCTCAGTGTGTGTGTCTGTGACTGTGTGTCTCAGTGTGTGTGTGTCTGTGACTGTGTGTCTCAGTGTGTGTGTTTGACTGTGTGTGTCAGTGTGTGTGTGTTTGACTGTGTCTCAGTGTGTGTGTCTGTGACTGTGTGTCTCAGTGTGTGTGTCTGTGACCGTGTGTCTCAGTGTGTGTGTCTGTGACTGTGTGTGTCAGTGTGTGTGTGTTTGACTGTGTGTGTCTGTGACCGTGTGTCTCAGTGTGTGTGTCTGTGACTGTGTGTGTCAGTGTGTGTGTGTTTGACTGTGTGTGTCAGTGTGTGTGTAGTTTACTGCAGGTGATACATTCCAGTTTCTCTTTCCTGTTTGTTCTGTGATTGACAGAATCCACATCAGCTCCTGTTTGTTCTGTGAGCAGCTGATGCTCCTCAGCAGAGGAGGTGAAACATTCCAGTGACAGTTGGTTCTGTGCAGAACTCTGTGGAACAAACCTCGTGGTGTGTTGAGGCTTCAGTCCTTAGTCACATTAGTTTTTCTGTGAAGAGTTGGAGTTAATCCTGTGGACGCCTGCAGAGTTTGTGCTGCTCCTTCACCGAGGTGCATATCTGTCAGATTCCTACATTCCAACTGCAGCTTTATCTGTAACGTCAGAGTTATAAATACTGTGCTCGTATTTAATCTGATCCCAGCCCGGCCTCAGAGAACCCAGAGAACACAGAGAACACAGAGAACCCAGAACCCAGAACCCAGAGAACACAGAGAACACAGAGAACCCAGAACCCAGAACACAGAGAACCCAGAGAACCCATAACCCAGAGAACACAGAGAACACAGAGAACCCAGAACCCAGAACCCAGAACCCAGAGAACACAGAGAACAGAGAACCCAGACACAGAGAACCCAGAGAACCCAGAACCCAGAACCCAGAGAACCCATAACCCAGAGAACACAGAGAACCCAGAACCCAGAACACAGAGAACACAGAGAACACAGAGAACCCAGAACCCAGACACAGAGAACCCAGAGAACCCATAACCCAGAGAACCCAGAGAACACAGAGAACCCAGAACCCAGAACCCAGACAACACAGAGAACACAGAGAACACAGAGAACCCAGAACCCAGAGAACACAGAGAACACAGAGAACACAGAGAACCCAGAACCCAGAACACAGAGAACCCAGAGAACCCAGAACCCAGAACCCAGAACCCAGAACCCAGAGAACCCAGAACCCAGAACACAGAACACAGAACACAGAGAACCCAGAGAACCCAGAACCCAGAACACAGAGAACACAGAACCCAGAGAACACAGAGAACACAGAACAAAGAGAACATAGAGAACTCAGTAGAACCCAGAGAACCCAGGCTCTTAAACAATAATTCAAATGTTTCTGATCGGGTCTGATATGAAGAAATGAGCGTTTCCAGAGATTAGACACAGCCGCTGTCAAGACCTGAAGTCCAGAGCTCAGGATTCCAGAAGCATCAGGTCCACCTCAAAGCAGAAAGAGCAACTGAAGCAACAGGGAAAGAAAATGGTTTCGTATCTTCAAACAAACAATGGTAGAAACAGAGTGATCTTAAATCAATTGTGAATTAAAACAATCAATCAATCAATCAATCAATCAATCAATCACATTGTATTAGTATAGTCTCATATTCTCAGGTCCCAGTTTGTCTCATGGTCTTTAACAAGGTGAGACATCCTCTGTCAAACTCCTGAGACCTTCACCAGGTGAAGAAGGTAGAAACCTCAGAGACACATGTGAGGACGCGTCTCTCAGGACGGACACTAGTCCACAGATGTCCCGTTAACAGAGGACATCACAGAGATCAAAGGATTCACAGCTTTGATTCGAATAAACACTTTGTAGCAGAACTGAAGCTCAATGACCTGATGGATTAATGTCAGTGATGGTCGAGTATCTGAGAAATATTATATATCAAGTAGTCCTGATGTGATCATAGTCCACGATCAGGATCCACCATCAGGATCAGGATCCACCATCAGGATCAGGATCCACCACCAGGATCAGGATCCACCATCCAGAACAGGATCCACCACCAGGATCAGGATCCACCACCAGGATCAGGATCCACCATCAGGATCAGGATCCACCATCCAGAACAGGATCCACCACCAGGATCAGGATCCACCATCCAGAACAGGATCCACCACCAGGATCAGGATCCACCACCAGGATCAGGATCCACCACCAGGATCAGGATCCACCATCAGGATCAGGATCCACCATCAGGATCAGGACTGCTCTGCTGACAGTCTGTCTCACTGCTCTGCTGACAGACTGTCTCACTGCTCTGCTGACAGACTGTCTCACTGCTCTGCTGACAGATTGTCTCACTGCTCTGCTGACAGACTGTCTCACTGCTCTGCTGACAGTCTGTCTCACTGCTCTGTAGACAGACTGTCTCACTGACAGACTGTCTCACTGCTCTGCTGACAGTCTGTCTCACTGCTCTGCTGACAGACTGTCTCACTGCTCTGCTGACAGACTGTCTCACTGCTCTGCTGACAGACTGTCTCACTGCTCTGTAGACAGACTGTCTCACTGACAGACTGTCTCACTGCTCTGCTGACAGACTGTCTCACTGCTCTGCTGACAGTCTGTCTCACTGCTCTGCTGACAGACTGTCTCACTGCTCTGCTGACAGTCTGTCTCACTGCTCTGCTGACAGACTGTCTCACTGCTCTGCTGACAGACTGTCTCACTGCTCTGCTGACAGACTGTCTCACTGCTCTGCAGACAGACTGTCTCACTGACAGACTGTCTCACTGCTCTGCTGACAGACTGTCTCACTGCTCTGTAGACAGACTGTCTCACTGCTCTGCTGACAGATTGTCTCACTGCTCTGCTGACAGACTGTCTCACTGCTCTGCTGACAGATTGTCTCACTGACAGTCTGTCTCACTGCTCATTCAACACTTGATGATGTCACTGGCTCCTGCAGGAACATAAATCCTCTTCTTCACTGTGACTAAAACTAAAAGTTATTAAACCTTTTCTGTGTAAATATAAATGATCAATAAAGAAAGTTGTATCGATCATTTATGTTAATTTTCTGACTGGAGACAGGTTCAGGTTCAACGTGTTTTTTGAAGAATTAAGATCTTGAATCTCAGGAAATGATGATGCAGTTGTTACACGTTGATTCTTCCACGACATGTGACGAGTTAACAACTTTCTGTGTGTCGCTCACACACACAAACACACACACACACACAACCACACGCACACACACAAGTGTCTCCTGCACTTTAACCACAGCCGCAGATTGTTGCTGCTTGATAACAACACGGAAACTGAAGTGTGTTTGTTCAGGGAGCGACGGAGCGAATGTTCCAGGACACGTTTGTGAGTTCTGTCACTTTTCAGAGTTTGTTTCCACAATCTGCAAAATATCATTATGTCAGTTCTTACTATTATATTAGTTGTTGTTGTTCAAACAGACGAATCTGATGCTACAGCTCGAGAGTCTCATCAGCCGTGATAATTAAAAATGATTTTATACTTTGATTAATTTAGCATTTACAACAAAAAATTGAAAAAATTGTGGTGTTGTGTAGTGTTTTTATAAGAAAAGGTGAAGTGTAGTGCTGTTTGTGAAACAATAAGTGTAGTGTAGTGTTGTTTGTGTAACAAAAAGTGCAATGTAGTGTTGTTTGTGTAACAATAATTGTATTGTTGTATTGTGGTTAGGTAATAATAAGTGCAGTTTAGTGTTGTGGTTGTGTAACATTTAATGTAGTGTGGTTAAGTGTTTGAGTAACTATAGGTGTATTGTTGTGTTGTGATTGTGTAACAATAAGTGTAGTGTATGGTTGTGGTTGTGTAACAAAAAGTGTAGTATAGTTTGTGTTACAGTAAGTATAGTGTTGTTTGTGTAACAGTAAGGTTATTGTTGTGGTTATGTGACAATAATTTATCCTGATTTATCTTCACACAACGTTTAGTTGCTTTTTATAAAAAAAAATGTTACAGCAGCAGTAGCTGGTTATTACAAACTGAAGCACCACAACACAACGACAACACAACGACACATTCTCACATGTAAATGTTTTTGTTTCACACATTTCTTTTATTTGTTGAACATCGAAGGAATGTTTTATTAAAGCTGGTTGTCAATCAGGCTTCACTTTGAAGAGATATTGGTACGTCCCACTCCTCCCATTGGCTGACTGGTCAAAGCTCCACCTCCAGAGCTGACTGACAGCTGCTCCTCGTCTGTGATTGGCTCTCTAACACCTCGATCTCTGTACGTTTCTCCACGCGATGACTCGAGGTCATGTAGAGTGATGCATGGACACGATTGGTCGGTTAGTGACAGGTACGCTGACCAATAGTTTTCCATGTTTATCACAACGTTCACAGTCATCGGCTTCTTTTCATTTCTTTCAGAGAACTTAAGGAACGACTTATTGAAGCTTTCAGGACGAGAGGAGGATTTCATCCCAGATAAAAGAATCAAACGAGTGACCCTTTAATATGAGGCAAGTTGCTCACATGTTGATACTTTACATTCATGTCAAATGTGGTTTTCTGCCTTATTTAGTTTAATTTCTTCAGTTCTGCCTGTTTATTCTCTTAATATTTAGTTTAGTAACCAAAGGTTTAAAATAGTCATGAACATCCTTTCTAAACAGGAAATCTGCATTTATGCTGCAGACATCATGAGTTAATGGAGAGCAGAGCTGTGGTGGATTTAAACATATATAAAAAAAACATTTAACCTGTTTGAAAATGTTACAGTTGGTTAGAAGTTTAAGATTTAAAAGAGTTAAAGGTTTGTGTCATGGAGCTCCTCTCGCGGCCGGTCAGCGTGACCGCTCCTCTGATATGAACTCCCCATGTAAGGACAGGAGCTCAGGGCTCGGGGGGGGAGCGGCTGCTCAGCGACCGAGGCAGATCTGAGTCGGTTAATTGGCCGGGACAGCTACTGACCTGGGACCAGCCAGAAGCCAGAAGCTGTGGAGCAGATCGGTGTTTATGGCTAAAAGAGTCAAAGTGGACGGAGAGAGAGAGAGATCACAGAGAGGAGGAGGACGTGAGATGATGAGATATCAGGGCAAAGGAAACACAGAAGATTAAGTTGGTGAAACTCCCCAGATTCCTCACATGTTGTCATTAAGAAGGTTTTAATGAAACTGGTACATGTGACAGCAAAGTGGTGCCAGGACGCAGAATCAAAGAGAATCAAAGAGAATCAAAGAGAATCAAAGAAGATTCTCAGAAAAATAACTTATCCCTCGATGAGTCAGACTGAGAATCTGTTCCTTCAGAGACGAGCTGCAGGTTTTATCAGCTCAGCAGTGATGTTAACACAACACTCTTCTTTACTTCTGACACAACATGAGGCTGCTGGATTCTAAGTTTCATCAAGAAAGTCACAACCTGACGTTATTTCTCCTAATTGATATCAAACCTGGGATCTGGGAGCTATTTCCTTTTACATTTAATATGATGTTTCAATACAAACCTGTGATCCGTGACCTTCGGCCTCGGCTGTGTTGGTCGGTCTTTTCTGTCTTCCTGTCAAACACCTCTGCTGCAACACTTCCGTATTTGTGCGTTCGTGTGCACGTAATGTGAAGAATGACCAGGGTGATGTCACCAGCTGACTGACGGTGGTTGTTTGTCTCCGTGTCTCCAGGAAACTGACTCGGTTCCAGGCCCTGACCTATGCCCTGCTGCTGGTCACTCCCGTCCGTCTGTCCTCCCCACAGAGCGTAAGTCCACACTGAGACACCAATCCACTCCAGCTGGTTCACCCTTCCAAGTGCAGGAGCAGTGTGAACAGCAGAGGGTCCTCCACTGAGAGCTCAGTGCATGATGGGAGTTCTCCAATAGCAGCATAAGGGATGTTATCAAAAAGGATCGTTGTAAGTTTAACGTTAGATGTAGAGATGGTGTCAGACTGTAGAACCCAGAGTGGGAGCTGGTTCCACAGGAGAGGAGCCTGGGAGCTGAAGGTTCTACCTCCTGTTCTACTCTTACAGACTGTAGAACCCAGAGTGGGAGCTGGTTCCACAGGAGAGGAGCCTGGGAGCTGAAGGTTCTACCACCTGTTCTACTCTTAAAGGCTCTAGAACCCAGAGTGGGAAGTGGTTCCACAGGAGAGGAGCCTGGGAGCTGAAGGTTCTACCTCCTGTTCTACGCTTACAGACTGTAGAACCCAGAGTGGGAGCTGGTTCCACAGGAGAGGAGCCTGGGAGCTGAAGGTTCTACCTCCTGTTCTACTCTTAAAGGCTCTAGAACCCAGAGTGGGAAGTGGTTCCACAGGAGAGGAGCCTGGGAGCTGAAGGTTCTACCTCCTGTTCTACTCTTACAGACTGTAGAACCCAGAGTGGGAGCTGGTTCCACAGGAGAGGAGCCTGGGAGTTGAAGGTTCTACCTCCTGTTCTACTCTTAAAGGCTCTAGAACCCAGAGTGGGAAGTGGTTCCACAGGAGAGGAGCCTGGGAGCTGAAGGTTCTACCTCCTGTTCTGCTCTTAGACTCTAGAACCACCAGAGAACCTGTGTTTTGGGAGAGCAGTGATCTATTAGGACAGTCCAGTGTTATGAGCTCTCTGATACATGAAGGGTTTGATTGTTCAGATCTTTCTATGTGAGGAGCAGGATCTTGATATTCAGAGTTTCACAGGGAGCCAGAGAAGCTCAGAGCAGTGAGATGATCTCTTCAGGTTCCTCTCAGCTCTCGTGCTGCAGCATCTTGGACCAACTGGAGGCTTCTCACAGACTCACTGAGACGTCCTGATCATAAAGACTCACACTGATCCACTCTAGAGGAAACTAATGGACGAGTTTCTCAGATTCCTTCTGAGACAGGATGTTCCTAATGTTCATGATACTGTGCAGGTGGAAGAAAGCCGTCCTAGGGACTTGTTCTATATGTGGGTCACGTGTCCTGGTCCTAACTGAAGGTTCCTCACAGTGGAGCTGGGGTGCTCGATGTCCTTGAGAGGTTCCTGAAGTTGGACTCAGTGATTAGATTCTTCAGGCTTCAGAGACATGCTCAGCTGGTGTTGTGTATGAAAACAGCTGGAGACAGTTTGTCTCTAGTCCTAACCTGACGGGGACGAAGCCGTTTCCCACAACAGCCCAACTGTTCCAGCCTTTATGTTTTCTTTTCTCACAAGTGACAGACAAATGATTAAGATGAATGGCCGCTCTCAGCTTTCACACAGGAAATCCTGCTCCTTATGGGAGTGAACCAATCACAGCTCTTTGAGCTGATGTCACAGGTCAGGGAGCGAGCTGATTGGATGGTTTCACTCTGGCAGCGTATTTGTCTTCTGAAGTTGTTTTGTTTCTTATAAGTGGACGTCCTCCTCTGTCCATCAGGAGACACCTTCTCAACCTTCTCCTATGAAAAACTAGACACAGGTTAAACCCTCAGAACAGCGCCCCCTAGCTGACGTACTCAGGCTGCATCATGACAAACTTCTGCATCTCACTTCAACTTTTGTTGAAATCCATCAACATCAGTCGTGATGTTGACCAATGATATTATTATTATAATTATTATTAGGGCCCGAGCACTGACAGGCACTGACAGACGTGAGGCCCTATTGAAATTGTAATTATTATATTATTATAATAACAAATGTAAAGCTCCGGACTACAAGCTGTGTTGAGAGTTAAGATCAGAGGATGTCTGTTAATATCTAAATGTTTGAAACACTTCCTGGTCATGTGAGGGGGGGATTTAAAGGTCAAAGGTCACGATCATTAATCTTGAATTCCAGCCCCCCCATCCCCAACTGTTATCAATGCTAATTTGAGTGGCCCCAACACTAATGAGGGCAACCTCAGGTGACCCCACCACGGAACTGTGGGTTTGTGTGTGTGTGTGTGTGTGTGTGTGTGTGTGAGTGTGAGTGTGAGTATCTGTGTGTGTGTGTGTGTGTGTATTTACGTGTACGTGTGTGTATCTGTATGTGTGTGTGTTTCTCCTCTGGGGTAAAGCCTGTGGAATGTGTTTTAGTTTCTTTAATCATCTTTAATCACTTTTATTGTTCAGCTGATGATTCACAAGGTTTTACTGCATCTGATTCATGACATCACTTCCATATGAGATGATAACAATAAAATGAATTGTGTATCCAACTTTGATTTACACCATCAGCCCCAGATAAAACAATCAGAGCTCAGATTGATGTGAAGAGTCCTGTGTGGGTGGTTGTGGTTTTATTCCAGTCTTGTGATTCGCTGGTGACTTGTTGTCACCTCTCAGCTGCCGTCTCATTGGCTCCAGCCGCATGTGACGTCTGACACTCGTTTATTCCACTGACCCTTTTAAATACATTGGGTCAGAGTTTGTCTTGCTTTCTTTAATTAGTGCAACGGTAAAATACAGTTCAGGAGAATTCATTTGAATTTGAATTGGTGAGATGATCTTTATTTCTGTGTTATCTTAGTCTAAGTTTTATCGGCTGGAGTCTCAGAGGAACATGAAGTTGTGTCCGTCTCTCTGTCTGCTTCAGTCGTCCTGGCTCTGTGCGGGGGGGGCCGTCCGGCGAGGCCTCGGGGGGGGCGCTCAACACGAGCTCGACGGCAGCTGAGCAGCGAGTGGGCGGCGTGGAGCGGCTGGTCGGCCTGCTCCCGCAGCTGTGGGGGCGGAGCCTCTGTGAGGACACGCACCTGCATCACCAGGTAAAGAACATCCATGTTTTCTTTCTTTCTTCTTTCCACTGGTTCCATCAGTCGAGTTTCTTATGCTGAGCTTCATGGTCAAAAGACATTTGATCATTTATTTAATAATTGACATGTGTCTTTTGTCAGCTGCCTCCTCCACGTCCTCATTGTAGTTTTTCTTATTGCTGTTAACTAAGTGTTGCTTCAGTTAACAGGTTAGTGACCAGTGGACGCTAGGGACATGTTAGTTTTAGACTTTTTAATAATAAGATCCCTTCTTCTGAGGCCGGCCCCCCACAGGCTGATCTGGGTACATGTCTCCAGCTTCCTGGGGCCCAGTTGGGATCGTTCCTCCTGATCCAGAGCCGTTAGCTGCAGCTATCTGCAGTGTGTGATGTTTCTGTCATGGTCTGGAGCAGGACCTGTCCATGGAGCCCAGATCTTTGAGCAGCCTGGTGGTGGAATGGAACTGGAGAGCCGACCTCCTGCTCTCCAGTCTCGTTACTCTGCCTCAAAGGCCATGTCTCCCTCGCAGCATGTTCCTCTTGTTCATCAACATGATCCTCACAGGTTCTGTCAGTTCTACCAAGCAGAAGAAGAGCAGGGTGTTGGACCAGAGCATCAGGTCTCAAGGTGGTAGTGACACTATGGGATGGGACTGGGAGCCGCTGGCCCACGTCCACCAACATCTCCCAGTCTGGGGCTTGGTCCCACTGACCACTCCTGGTCAGTGGAGGAGAACCTCTCTGTCTTTTTCCCCCTCACGGACAAAAGTTGTCCTCTGAACTGCGTCTGATGTTTTGGACGTCAAGGCATTGGAAGCAGTTCTCTTAGTTTCTATTGTTGTAACTTGATCCACCGCCACCTAGTGGCACTGGAGAGAGTTATGATGGCTTGACCTCTAAATCCCATGTCCAGACTTTACAGGACATGCAAAGGATCCATATGATCCATGTCTTCTTGTGCCTCGAGTCACAGCATTTAAGAGCAAATCACTGCTTCAGTCCATGATTCATCAGATCATTTTGTTCAAAGTGACATTAAAATTAACATTTACTGTACAAACGGCTAATTACACTGCAAACTGTTTAATAAAAGAGTCTGAAACTCATATTTAAATGTTTCGATTTACTCTGTGATTGAACCGACACACATATAATCATATGGTCTCTGTTCTCTCTGCTTATTCAGGAACCCAGTAGGTGGACCATGTGCAGGAGAACCCAGACAATACAAGATCTGCAACACGAAGGTCAGCACCACCTTCATATTTCTTTATACACAAGGTTTTATTTCCTTTGTGGTCATGTGTCACGTGTGTATGTGTGTGTTTGTGTGTGTGTGTGGTGTGTGTGTGTGTGTGTGAGAGTATCTCTTTGTGTATCTGTGTGTGTGTGTATCTCTGTGTGTGTGTGAGAGTATCTCTTTGTGTATCTGTGTGTGTGTGTGTGTAGGAGTGTGCTCCTGGCTCCGAGGATTTCAGAGAGATGCAGTGCGCTGCCTTCAACGATCGCCCCCTGGTGGCTGGAAACACCTTCAGGTGGACCACGTTTCACGGAGGTGAGAGAGATCAGGTCTGAAGCTGTTTGCTGGAACAAGGGTTCCATGTTTCCAGGTTCCACGTTCCATGGTTCCATGTTTCCAGGTTCCAGGTTCCACGTTCCATGGTTCCACATTCCATGGTTCCATGGTTCCATGGTTCCATATTTCCAGGTTCCAGGTTCCACGTTCCATGGTTCCATGGTTCCATGTTTCCAGGTTTCCAGGTTCCACGTTCCATGTTTCCAGGTTCCAGGTTCCACGTTCCACGTTCCATGGTTCCACATTCCATGGTTCCATGGATCCAGGTTTCCAGGTTCCAGGTTCCAGGTTCCAGGTTCCATGGATCCATGGTTCCATGGTTCCAGGTTCCAGGTTCCATGGTTCCACATTCCATGGTTCCATGGTTCCAGGTTTCCAGGTTCCAGGTTCCAGGTTCCAGGTTCCATGGTTCCAGGTTCCATGGTTCTAGGTTCCAGGTTCCATGGTTCCAGGTTCCATGGTTCCAGGTTCCATGGTTCCAGGTTCCATGGTTCTATGGTTCCATGGTTCCAGGTTCCAGGTTCCATGGTTCCATGGTTCTAGGTTCCAGGTTCCATGGTTCCAGGTTCCATGTTTCCAGGTTCCAGGTTCCATGGTTCCAGGTTCCATGGTTCTATGGTTCCAGGTTCCAGGTTCCAGGTTTCCTAGTTTACTGGTTTTCAGATAAATATGATCAGAGTTTCTAGTAGGATGCAGTATTTATATTTTTATCTTAGAATCGGGTCAGGACAGACATCTTCAGACCTGAGACTCAGATCAAGTGACATCCACAGCCTGAATAATTATAATAAAACAAAAGTCACTAGACATGTGAAATACATGTGATGTGTCGTATTTATTATATGTAATGAATATTCTTCATAACGACGGTCCCCGTCAGGCTCGGACCCCTGTGAACTCAGCTGCTTGGCCCTGGGTCACAAGTTCTACTACAACTTCGGACGAGTTCTGGATGGGACGTCCTGCAGCTCGGAGCCTGGAGAGCTGTGTGTGAACGGCCGCTGCCTGGTGAGTGGAAGCTGAGTCTCTGTCTTCTACAGACAAAGTCATGGTCGTCATCCGGGTGGACCTGGACTGAGGACACACTGCCCCCCCACACTGACTGATACCGACTGTTGATTTGTCTCTTTTAATATTCAACCAAATTGAACATAACTCCCCACTGAACCTTCTTATTCACAGACAGACATGTGAGGCTGATGAAATGAACGGTTCATGAGAAATGACCCAAAGGAATCTACTGGTTGAATCAGTGGATTTTGAGATGAAGCTGTTTGTTTCACAGAAACCTGGATGTGACTCCATCTTAGGCTCCAAGCAGCAGGAGGACGCCTGCATGGTGTGTGGAGGACAAAACACCACCTGCCTGCACCACAAGAGTGTGTATCAGAGCAAAGGTCTGGAGGCAGGTAGGATACACACTCACACACACACGTGTACACACACATTCACACACAGACACACTCACTCAGACCAACATGATCTGGGATTCGTCATGTTTCTTTTCCCCCTCAAGCGTCTTTAGGTCATTCAGGATTAGTCAGGAGCTGATTGCTCTCAGATGAAGTGAACAGTCACCATGGCAACATGTGTGATAAACACAAGTGTTGCCGTCCAGGGAGGAAGTCGGTTAATGATGTGCTCTCCAAAATTACACTCATTACTATATCAGGTAGGAGGAAGAACTCCTCAGGCCACAAGTGAACTGAAGCTCGGAGGAAAACTCTGATCAGGTCAAACTGTTGGGAGGAGGTAGAACCTGCAGAGGTTCTGTGGTTTGCTCATACTCTATGATATATATATATATATATATATATAGAATAAGGTATAATAAGATAATATCAGATAAATCAAATAATAAATGATCACACCCCCTGCTGAATCCATGTGACTCATTTTTCTTTGGAAATTCTCAATGTTAACTAGAGACAGAGCGACAAGTGAGGTTTTCTTTCACTTTCCATTTTCTATTTCTTTTTAGGTAAAGATCCACAAATCAGCGGCATTATGTAATCTACAACCATAGACGACTGTAGATATGTATATGAATATTAAGATAAACAACATATCTCCTTCCTTCTTGAGACTGAAATTATCAGGGGGTGGAGCCGCAACAGCGAGATTCTGTTGTTCTCAACCAATCCTGACTCAATCTCAGCTGTCAATCATGTCCTCTCAGTTTTTAAATCATCAAAAACTGATTCAAACCAAACGGATAAGAAACATGAACAAACATCAGAGAGAGAAGAACGACCTGAAATGACAGAAATATTTTCAAGCGCCATCATGTGGTCAATCTTTATTTACAGAGTCTTAGATCAACTCTCCAGAGACTGAACCAGAAGCTTTGTGAGGAGGGAACCAAACATTGAAAACCCATCTGTTGTCCCCAAACATAAATTTAATAATCCTTCAGGCTGTGATGGAAGAAGATGATCACAGAAAAGAAAGATAATCTGTAGTCAGGACAGAAATTAATTTTCGATCCTGTTTTAGGATTTGATAGAATTTATCAGTTCATGTGAAACATAAACAATCATCTGAGAGTTGTTCTGTAACAGAAGCTCAGACTGAGCGAGAACAACGCAGGCTGATAATAGTCTTTAAGAACAATAGTTATGTTTGGGCGCCTCAGCAGCTTTTCTCTGCCGCTGCGTTTCTCCACAAAGAAAACACTGGTGGAGGGCGGTGGAACAAGATGGTTCCTCACAAGGTCAGAGGGCCTCAAGGTCACATCTGTCTGAAACTCCTCAGCTCTACATCTTCATAGAGTTGAAGCTTCACAGATCAAACTTCTGCATAGTTTCTGGCAGAGATGAATGAGAAAATGCTGAAAGTAGAACGTGATGAACTCATGCCACAGCTGATATTCACTACAGAACATCAGGAGAACCATAGAACAGCAGGGGTACCATAGAACATCAGGAGAACCATAGAACAGCAGGGGTACCATAGAACATCAGAGATACCATAGAACATCAGGGGTACCATAGAATATCAGGGATACCATAGAACATCAGGGGTACCATAGAACAGCAGGAGAACCATAGTACAGCAGGAGAACCATAGAACATCAGGGGTACCATAGAACAGCAGGAGTACCATAGAACAGCAGGAGAACCATAGAACATCAGGGGTACCATAGAACAGCAGGAGAACCATAGTACAGCAGGAGAACCATAGAACATCAGGGATACAATAGAGCATCAGGAGAACCATAGAACATCAGGGATACCATAGAACATCAGGGGTACCATAGAATATCAGGGATACCATAGAACATCAGGGGTACCATAGAACAGCAGGAGAACCATAGTACAGCAGGAGAACCATAGAACATCAGGGGTACCATAGAACAGCAGGAGAACCATAGTACAGCAGGAGAACCATAGAACATCAGGGGTAACATAGAACATCAGGGGTACCATAGTACAGCAGGAGAACCATGGTACAGCAGGAGAACCACAGAACATCAGGGATACCATAGAACATCAGGGGTACCATAGAACATCAGGGATACCATAGAACATCAGGGGTACCATATAACATCAGGAGAACCATAGAACCTCAGGAGAACCATAGAACATCAGGAGAACCATAGAACATCAGGGGTACCATAGAACATCAGGAGAACCATAGAACATCAGGGGTACCATAGAACACCAGGAAAACCATAGAACATCAGGAGAACCATAGAACATCAGGAGAACCATAGAACATTAGGAGAACCATAGAACATCAGGAGAACCATAGAACACCAGGAGAACCATAGAACATCAGGAGAACCATAGAACATCAGGAGAACCATAGAACACCAGGAGAACCATAGAACATCAGGAGAACCATAGAACAGCAGGAGAACCATAGAACATCAGGAGAACCATAGAACATCAGGAGAACCATAGAACATCAGGGGTACCATAGAACATCAGGAGAACCATAGAACAGCAGGAGAACCATAGAACATCAGGAGAACCATAGAACAGATGGCAAACCATAGAACATCAGGAGAACCATAGAACAGCAGGAGAACTGTAGAACATCAGAGATACAATAGAACATCAGGGGTACCATAGGACATCAGGGGTACCAGAGAACAGCAGGAGAACCATAGAACAGCTGACGAACCATAGAGCATCAGGGGTACCATAGAACATCAGGGGTAACATAGAACATCAGGAGAACCATAGAACATCAGGAGTACCATAGAACAGCAGGAAAACCATAGAACATCAGGAGATCCATAGAACATCAGGGATACCATAGAACATCAGGGGTACCATATAACATCAGGAGAACCATAGAACCTCAGGAAAACCATAGAACATCAGGAGAACCATAAAACAGATGGCGAACCATAGAACATCAGGAGAACCATAGAACATCAGGAGAACCATAGAACATCAGGGGTACCATAGAACATCAGGAGAACCATAGAACATCAGGAGAACCATAGAACATCAGGGGTACCATAGAACATCAGGAGAACCATAGAACATCAGGGGTACCATAGAACACCAGGAAAACCATAGAACATCAGGAGAACCATAGAACATCAGGAGAACCATAGAACATTAGGAGAACCATAGAACATCAGGGGTACCATAGAACACCAGGAGAACCATAGAACATCAGGGGTACCATAGAACACCAGGAAAACCATAGAACATCAGGAGAACCATAGAACATCAGGAGAACCATAGAACATTAGGAGAACCATAGAACATCAGGGGTACCATAGAACACCAGGAGAACCATAGAACATCAGGAGAACCATAGAACATCAGGAGAACCATAGAACATCAGGAGAACCATAGAACACCAGGAGAACCATAGAACATCAGGGGTACCATAGAACACCAGGAAAACCATAGAACATCAGGAGAACCATAGAACATCAGGGGTACCATAGAACAGCAGGAGAACTGGACGGTTCTCCTGGATATTTATTATCGAGCGTTTATTGTTAATGTTTGAGATGATGAGGAATTTGCTGTTTGAAGTTTAATTCTCAATATAAATGAGTTTTAATGTTCTTGAGTTCTGAAGCTTTTCTGCTCTCTGCCTCGTTTACATTTTTTGTCTTGATCCTGGTCATAAAATTATGAAATAAAACCGAGGTTCTAACTGAATGTCTCTGTGGAGCAGACGGACCCTTGGGATACAATGAGGTGGCCATGATACCGGCTGGAGCCACTCACATCCGAGTCACTGACGACAGCAGGAACTATCTGGGTAAGAGCTTCTCTAGGTAAAGACAGTTACTCCTTAGAACCATAGAACCAAACTTATTACTTCTGCTGTTACTTCCACAAAGTTATGATGTCACATGACCTTAGTAGCTCGTCTGACACGCCCCCTATTTAAACCAGGTCATGTGAGAGCAGAGGCCACGCTGACCAATCACAACAGAAAACAGCATGAAAACATTTTCAATAACACAAATATCTTATATTTATTGTAATGATTATAATCACATATAAGCAGAATCCTGAGACGTACTGCTGCTTCTCCCCGGAGACAAGAGGGACTCTGTCTCATTTGGTCTCTGGACCTGCTACAAGTTCTCCAGTCAACAACCAAGGGCGTCTATTCTCATCCCTGTTTACGAGACCAAAATAAACCTCCGAGGTCTTGACCACAGGCCGGAGCAGGTGAAGGTACTTGAGTCCAGGGTCATGGAAAATCCCTCTGAGCCCTGAGGGGAGACAGCTGCCACACATGACTGACATACCTTCAGCCTTCACCCACTGATACAGAGACATTAATGTTGGTGTTTGCTCGTTAGAAAAACCTTTGACTAACTTATTAACAGTGAATAACAGCGAACTTTTCCTTCTTTCTTTCCTCCCGTCACGTTCTCCTCTCGTCCAGCCCTCCAGAACGGTCACTCCCAATTTGTTATCAATGGTAACTGGAAGATCAGTGTTCCAGGTGAGTACACTGTAGCTGGGACCAAGCTGCTGTACCGACGCTCTGCAGACACCTGGGAGAGCTTCGAGGTGCCAGGACCGACCCAGGAAGACCTTCATCTGATGGTGAGAGACCCCTGATAGAACCGTAAGATAATAGTTTGGTCATCATCTTGCCTGAGGACCTGGAGATGCTGTATATTAACTAAACCAATCCAGCTCGCTAGCTTTCTGAATCTCTACAGTGCAATGACACCTGGGATAGGTTGGCTGTAGAATAATCCACCCATTGGATCCTAAGTTGCTCAGTAATGGAAGTTCAGGTTTGAAGGAGCCTTGGGGGAGTTTTTTCTCTCTCAGTTGTCAGAGCTGCTCATGGTGGAAACTGTTGGTTTCTATATGTCTTGTAGGTATAGGTCTTGACCTTCTATGAGATCATGTAGATTATGATTGGTGCTAAACAAATAGAATTGAATTGAATTAAATTGAAAGGGGACAGCCTAGTCACAATCCATCTATAAATGCATCCTAGAAAGGATGCAGCCACTGAATGTAGGACACATTTTATGAGTCGTTCACCGAACATTCCAACCCAGGCCACTCTATATGTGTCCATGTTGTCCTTGTGTGCAGGTGCTGGCAACAGACAGAAACTCAGGCATCGAGTATGAGTACTGGCTTCCATCAGACCAGTACGCCCTTTACCATGGGAGGAGGAGTCCACTACGTCAGCCTCACCACACTGCCAGCTACTGGGATCAACCCACCAGCACCCGGCCTCCTCCGGTCACCACCAAACCACACTGGTGTAAGGCCTCATCTTCTTTATAGAGAGAAAGAATCCAAGTGAATCCGTTTACACAGAGTTGTTTAGGTTCCATTTTCACGACAACACAATTAGATGTTCTGATACCATTTGTCCACCCCTGCCCAACACTGAGTACCGATGAGATAACCCTCAGTAATATAGCGTATTTATACAGCTGTATGCTACCAACCCTCTATGGAACCTACGCCTGATATAGTAGTTATATTATGGTTATGTTCGGAGTTAGGTTATCGAACATAACCATAACAAGTGAAAACACTTGTGTGATGGATTCTGGATTAAAAACGAATGATAAAGAATTTTCTGCACGTGGACCTGCTGCTGCATTATCGTGGGTAAGGTTTAAGCTGTGAGTTACACTGTAGGTTACACTGTATGTTACACTGTAGGTTACACTGTAGGTTACACTGTGAGTTACACTGTAAGTTACACTGTGAGTTACACTGTAAGTTACACTGTATGCTACACTGTATGTTACACTGTAGGTTACACTGTGAGTTACACTGTGAGTTACACTGTGAGTTACACTGTAGGTTACACTGTGAGTTACACTGTATGTTACACTGTATGTTACACTGTAGGTTACACTGTAAGTTACACTGTATGTTACACTGTATGTTACACTGTAGGTTACACTGTAAGTTACACTGTAGGTTACACTGTATGTTACACTGTATGTTACACTGTAGGTTACACTGTAAGTTACACTGTAGGTTACACTGTGAGTTACACTGTATGCTACACTGTATGTTACACTGTATGTTACACTGTATGTTACACTGTGAGTTACACTGTAGGTTACACTGTATGTTACACTGTAGGTTACACTGTATGTTACACTGTGAGTTACACTGTATGTTACACTGTATGTTACACTGTATGTTACACTGTAGGTTACACTGTGAGTTACACTGTGAGTTACACTGTATGTTACACTGTAGGTTACACTGTATGTTACACTGTAGGTTACACTGTGAGTTACACTGTATGTTACACTGTAGGTTACACTGTATGCTACACTGTGAGTTACACTGTATTTTACACTGTAGGTTACACTGTAAGTTACACTGTATGTTACACTGTAGGTTACACTGTGAGTTACACTGTGAGTTACACTGTATGTTACACTGTAGGTTACACTGTATGTTACACTGTAGGTTACACTGTATGCTACACTGTAGGTTACACTGTGAGTTACACTGTGAGTTACACTGTATGTTACACTGTAGGTTACACTGTATGTTACACTGTAGGTTACACTGTATGTTACACTGTAGGTTACACTGTATGCTACACTGTAGGTTACAATGTGAGTTACACTGTATGCTACACTGTATGTTACACTGTAGGTTACACTGTATGCTACACTGTATGCTACACTGTAGGTTACACTGTAGGTTACACTGTATGCTACACTGTATGCTACACTGTAGGTTACACTGTAGGTTACACTGTGAGTTACACTGTAAGTTACACTGTGAGTTACACTGTAAGTTACACTGTATGCTACACTGTATGTTACACTGTAGGTTACACTGTGAGTTACACTGTGAGTTACACTGTGAGTTACACTGTAGGTTACACTGTGAGTTACACTGTATGTTACACTGTATGTTACACTGTAGGTTACACTGTAAGTTACACTGTATGTTACACTGTATGTTACACTGTAGGTTACACTGTAAGTTACACTGTAGGTTACACTGTATGTTACACTGTATGTTACACTGTAGGTTACACTGTAAGTTACACTGTAGGTTACACTGTGAGTTACACTGTATGCTACACTGTATGTTACACTGTATGTTACACTGTATGTTACACTGTGAGTTACACTGTAGGTTACACTGTATGTTACACTGTAGGTTACACTGTATGTTACACTGTGAGTTACACTGTATGTTACACTGTATGTTACACTGTATGTTACACTGTAGGTTACACTGTGAGTTACACTGTGAGTTACACTGTATGTTACACTGTAGGTTACACTGTATGTTACACTGTAGGTTACACTGTGAGTTACACTGTATGTTACACTGTAGGTTACACTGTATGCTACACTGTGAGTTACACTGTATTTTACACTGTAGGTTACACTGTAAGTTACACTGTATGTTACACTGTAGGTTACACTGTGAGTTACACTGTGAGTTACACTGTATGTTACACTGTAGGTTACACTGTATGTTACACTGTAGGTTACACTGTATGCTACACTGTAGGTTACACTGTGAGTTACACTGTATGTTACACTGTAGGTTACACTGTGAGTTACACTGTGAGTTACACTGTATGTTACACTGTAGGTTACACTGTATGTTACACTGTAGGTTACACTGTATGCTACACTGTAGGTTACAATGTGAGTTACACTGTATGCTACACTGTATGTTACACTGTAGGTTACACTGTATGCTACACTGTATGCTACACTGTAGGTTACACTGTAGGTTACACTGTATGCTACACTGTATGCTACACTGTAGGTTACACTGTATGCTACACTGTAGGTTACACTGTGAGTTACACTGTGAGTTACACTGTAAGTTACACTGTGAGTTACACTGTATGTTACACTGTAGGTTACACTGTATGTTACACTGTAGGTTACACTGTGAGTTACACTGTGAGTTACACTGTATGCTACACTGTAGGTTACACTGTGAGTTACACTGTATGCTACACTGTATGCTACACTGTAGGTTACACTGTATGCTACACTGTAGGTTACACTGTAGGTTACACTGTAGCTTAAACTCTACACATGTGGCCAATCTCTCAGCTCCTTAAATCGTTACATGGAAATCCGAACACAGCCTGAGGACCTTCTGTCGGCGTCTATACAACAGGATAATAAATCTAAACGTTTTCCTGCTCATGCTTTTTGCCAAAAATGTTCATTATTGTTTGTGAGTTAACACGGAAACTTGTGACTTTTATTGTGTTGAGCAGGACAAGGTAAGAAGTGTGTGGAAGTCTAGAAGTGTGTGAGGGCTCCATGCAGTTATGTATTTGATCTGTGATACAGAATTGGTTTGGTAATGGTAAATGGACTGTGTCGATACTTTTCTAGTCTTTTCATAGCAGTAAAACCACGTTCATCCATGAATTAACACACTACACTGTTTCTATCACACTTCCATCACACACTGTCGACTCAACTGTCAGGGGAAGCTAGGGTTCAGTATCTTGTCCAAGGAAACTTTGGCGAGTGGACTGAAGGGATCAAACCACAGATCTTCTGGTTAGTGGACGACCCTCCTCCCCCCTGAGCCACGCTGCCATTGTGGTGTGAAATTTGTTCGATTTGCAAAAAGGGGGGGTCACCACAATGAAACAAACATCCACACAAACAGTTTTCTCATCTTTCTCATAGTAGGAAGAAAAATAATATAAAGATAATTCGAATTAAAAAGCAAAGGTAATTTAAAGTAGTACAAACAATAAGTATAAAGAAAGATTGAATAGGGATATCAAAATAAAAGTGAAGAATATATATAATATTTACAGAAGAAGAACTTAATATGTGAGAGCAGCTGCATGTGAGTTGCAGTTTGATCCAATTAATCATTAAAACTATTTTAATAAAATAAAACATATAAAGTTCATTGGTTTGGTTGTTGATGAGGGCTTGTGTTTTCTTTCATGTAAGTTTTCAAGCCGGAGAAAACGCCACGCCAGTCAGGCCACCCAACCCGCCGCCAGGAGCTCCACCGGCGCCCCCACCTGGCCGTCCTGCCGCGCCTGGAGCGGGAGGAGAACCACAGGAACCTCCTGCCTCAGGCCTCAGCTGGAAGTACGTCCACCAACTGATCAACACATGAACATTACAGGGCATTGGAAAATATGAATTTCAGTTTCTATGTTGAATTTGTGTTTAGTCGTACGACTAAACTACTGGAAGGAACAACTAAACTGAAACTGCAGCTTCCAGACGCTCCAGTAAATCCTGCTACATAGAATCCTACTGCTGCTGATGGTTAGGGTCCTACTTTCATTATGTAGAGATGAAGACATTAAATAAACACAGACGATTTAATTAAGACACATTAGGCCCCTTTGGTTTCATATTCAGACTGAATTATCTTTCTATTCTTATTTCATCAAGATGTTTCTGTTATTTTCTGTTTGGAAGGGATTATAAGCATTTATCGATCGTGACAAAAATATTGGACAATTTGCAAGTTGAGCACAGCAAAACATTTTAAGACTGAAGGAGGGAATCAATCATTTTGATAAATCCTTGTGTCATGTGGACAAATCATCGTTTCAAACTGAGATGTCAGCCGATGTTCAGACGCCTTCCAACATGCACCACCAACTTATATACTTACCTTTATCATATCTTAATACATCTTTTATCTTAAATTACTATGTCTCCTGACACGTTGACATATTGTTATAAGGTCCAGGTTTGTAAATGTATATTTCTGTTCATTCTTCAGGACATTGTGGAAAATGTCCTCGTGTTAAAGGTCGAAGGGAACGACAGAGACAGTATTGTCAGAAGGACTTTGGTAAGTGAGAATCTTGTTGATTTGCTGTTTATTAATAACTTGTGACCGAACGTTAAGTTGAATGTGCACTTCTTTCAATGTTCAATGTCTCTGTCAGTTTTCCGGGCCAGAGTCCTTGGGAAGTTGTACCGAGGCGAGGAAACGCGTTACGACGTCCAAATCATCCACACCTACCGGAACGGCTTCCGTCTGGAGCGCCGGGAATTCCTCTGGGTCCCCAACGTGTGTGACTGTCCGCACCTGGAGGCCGGAAGACAGTATATACTCATGGTGCGCCGTCACATTAACCACGAGCAAACACTAAACCGCATCCTGCTGGAGGACAGCAGCTACGTGGTGGCGTACAGACCCAGAGAGGACGAGCTGCTGCGACAGCTCGAAAGACTCTGCAGCAACAGAGGAGCCAAACACCCGGCGGAGCTGAGGGGTTGAGTCCAGATCTCTCTTCAGCTTCTCCACAGGATCAGCTGCTCCGTCCTCCCATCTCCGTTGAAGCCATATTAATGAACCAAAATGTTATATACCATATTCAGCACTTTAGGTGGACGATAGTTCACCTCTCAACACAAACCAAAGAGGAGAACCTTGACTGAAACAGCTTTTTTATTATCGCTGATTTTCCACAGCAGCCATTTATTTTTGTATATCGTGTTTTTATGTGGAAACCTAAAAGTAAAAATTGACCTCAAAACACTGGAAACAGCTTCACAGTCGACATCTGCCTCTTCTCATTCGTCAGGACTCCAGATGTTTCCAGCTGCTCAGTGAAGTTTGAGCAGGAGCAAATGTTTAAAGGTTATCAACCTTTAACGTTGGGTTTGATTGACACTGAGGCTGCCGTCTCCGTCCACACAACATGAACACACACCTCACATGACCACCGACGTGCACTGGGCGTGCACGAGCCGCTGTGCACAGGAAGCATTGGTTTGTTAGGTGCAGAGAGAAGGAGGCTAAAAACATCTGGGCTCCTCCACATGTGAACATCTGGATTAACATAGCAATATGAAACAAACCAATCAGCACAATGTTCGTCCAGAGTAAAACTCTGTCTTCAAACTGAACTCAGACCAGCAGCCTCAGAAGAATCTGGAGCAGAGATGATGAGTTTGAATCAAAACGTTGTTGTGTGAATGTAGCCTCAAACTAAAAGGATGAGATTGAGCTGCCAAAAAAATAAATTATAAATGTGTATGAGAATATAATTTTATTTGAAAAAACTTCCAAAACATTCACAAAATACTGAAGGTGATTTATTTCTTTTAGCTTTCTCTCAAGATATTTAAACACATGCCTTCATACTCTATTTATGTATAAAAACATAAACTTAAACTTATTTGGTTTCACTTGTTTAATGTATTTCACAGTGTTTGATATTTGTAAAGTGTGGTTACATCAGGTCTGTTACACCTGCAGACGGTTCATAGTTAACGCTTGTGCCTTTTGTTGTGTAACTAAAACACTTTTTTCACCCAAAGCTCATTTACCTGGGCCAAAACAATTTATTTGTACATTTGTCTATGTAAAGTATGAATTAAAATATAAAATTATGGAACATGTTGAACTTTCTCAACTTTATTTTAAAGTAAATCTGGTTTTAAGGTTTTTTTAGGACACAATTGAACAAAAATACACCAGAACCATTGTTTATAAGAAAACATTGTATTTACAACAAGTCTTTACATCTACAACAAAGGAAACACTGCTACAGATAATACAACTGCATATATATATATATATATATATATGTATACATATATAGATCTCTTCCTATCTCTCTATATTTTTGACTTATTTTCCCAGGTTTGAACCTCAACATGAACTTTTGACGGTGCGGAAGCGGCGGCTCTATTTTAGATTCACCTCAGCGTCTCAGACACTTTATCTGAAGGCATGAGACAGAAAACTTCCATCTCCTCTGGAGTTCAGACTGGTTTACGAGCACTTGTTTCAAATCCAGTAACAAATGCAAAATAAAAGAATGTAAACATTGACAATTGACTCTAGACATTATTAACAGATTCAGAAGAAAAAATGATGTTGTGTAAAACAACATTAAAATGCAAACTAGCTTTTGTCCCAATTAAATAACATTGAAACGAATCTCTTGTTGAACATTGGGTCAGTTTAGCTGCCTCGCTCGTTCAGACCCTGTCACTGAGCTGTGAGGAATACTGAAGAGAATCTGTTGGTCCTGAGATCTTTAACACTTCACGGTTCATTTTAACACATGAACAAATCGCTCTTTAGTTTGGATCTGGAATTAAGAACCAGTCCTGAAGCTCATTCACGACTTCACACAACTGAATAAAAAGGATGTTCATATATTCTCTGTATTACACTGTGTCGTGTAACTTGATGGAAGCTGAGATTCCAGAATGGAATGTAGAATTTCACTTGTTAAGTATTAATGATTTTCTTGTTATTTAAACAAAGAAGAGTTTTTAATAAACTGTTTTCAAACATGTACTCTGGAAAGTGTCAAGAAACTTGTGTCCTGACATGTTGTGTAGTTGGTGTTTGTGTAGCAGCAGCAGGTTGTCGGGTCCAACTCGTTCAAACAGGAACATGTGGGAGCATCCAGGCGAGGGGCGGAGCCTGTAGAGCAGCAGGGGCGGAGCCTGTAGAGCAGCAGGAGGCGGGACATGATGTATAAACTCTGCTGTGGAAAGATCAGTGTTGTTGTTTCCAGCTCGTCCACACCGGGTGCATCACCAGAAGATCTGGAATCTCCTCGTGTTCCAAGTTGACGTCTTCGTCTTCTATGTGTTCGGCTCCTCTTCTTCATCCTGAGATGTTTGTGTTCTTCCAGTTTCACGTCACGTGTTAGAAACCTCATTAACACGTCCACTCGCTCACTGGGAAGCTTCCACACATTGTCCTGCTGGTTCCTCACATGGACTCTGACATGTTACACACATTCTACCAGGAGGCTGCAGGAGAAGATCCAGAACATGTCCAGAGACACTGACTCACACATTTGTTCTCACAGAGAGAACATGTGAGGAACATGTGAGGAACATGTGAGGAACATGTCATTTGGGTTCAGTTTTTGCTCGAGGACCCTTTGACATGTGAAATGATTTACACGGCTATCAGACTCAATATTTAACTTATTTCTTTGATTACTGATGTAACTTTAACTTTAATCCCCTGGAACTTCATGTTAGGACCAGTTCTCGACTTTGATTGAACTTTAAACACCAAGAAAGATTTGTTCAGTACCAAAACCTTTGCCCATCAGAATGAGTTAGGGTTATATATGGTTTTTGTTTACCTGAAAAATAACAGTAATAGGGACGTGGGCCTCTGTAGCAACATTACAGCAAACATCTAGAATTGCTCCTCTGTTATAATAGTAAAAGTCTAAAAACAGCACTAGATTTTAAATAATGTTAACATGAAACGTTTATAGATGTTTAGACTGAATTACTGTAATTCTCACATTACACAGAGTGACACTTCACTCCTTTAACCCCTTTGGCAATTCATTGTGTTAAGTGTGTTTCCACAGCGGAGTCCAGTGGTTTACGTTCATGTTGTCGAGCCTGTGACATCAGCTCTTCCCAACAGGGAACGAAGCTCTCTGATTGGTCCTTCTCGCAGCACCGTTAGTCTTTGACCCCTGACCCCTGAGACCTGCGTTCCTGATGCCCTCTGTTGGGAGGCGCCACAAACAGGCCCTCGGTCACCTGACCCCTGGTCGTCCTGCCGGCCCCTCCCCGGCTGTCAGACACTGACGGTGACGTGACGGGACGATGCTGAGCGGCGTTTGATACGTGAGCGTCGAGGTCGGGATTCGGACTGACAACTGCACAGAGGGCCCAGCAGCAGCCAGAGGTAGAGGATGACACAGGCCCAGCACGAGGACATCTTCACCCAGAAGGTGGACCAGCTGCCGTGGGTGAAGGTCGTCTCCAGCACCGCCGACTCGTAGCTGGTGACACAGTTTAACTCGTGTTGAGGTTCTCAAGTTTTAAATCTAGATTCAATAAATCTGTTATTAAAGATGGACGACATGACAACTCCCAAAATGAAGACAAATAATTTGCATTGCCCCCTGGTGGCTGGCTGCAGTATAGGTCATAAACCCTTCCTCCTCCATGTTAACAGATGGGACATGGACCCAACAAAAAAAATCGAAGTAAATGTTAAATAAATGTTGTTGCTTCTGTTATCTTGCCTTTGTTGAAATAGGAGAAAGTGGAGACGTGTCATCCATCTTTATTTACAGTTGTCACACCTACACTTTCCTCCATTCATCTGAACACTGGTTTCCTTCAACCACCAGCTGACGTCTGACATCATCCATCCAGGACTCGGATTTCCTCTTTTATTCATCAATCTAGCCCCTCCTCCATCTACTTAAATTATTTTAAATTCAAAAACAAACTGCAATAAAAAAAATGAGTGAATCAGTCCAGATCATTCAAGTGAAATGTACCAAAACATTAGTATCATGCACTTTAGTCCTGATCTGTTAATGAATGATATTTGCACAGTGGAATTAATGAATACAATTAGAAATTGACTCTTTCAGCCATTCTGTGGTTTTGAACCTAAAGGCGTCACTTTCTAAGGGTTAGAAGTTTCTATTTTATTGTTATGTTACAGAACAAAAGAAGGTTGGAGCTGATGATGTTCATTCACTAAAGACGCACCATCTCCCACCAGGAGAAAACCCTCTACTCGACTGACCTGAACCAGTTGGTCAGCGTCATCATCACGTAGAGCGAAGCCAAGAAGAAGACAAAATGGAAGAAGAAGTAGCTGTAGGCCACTCGCTGCGTCTCGTTGTGAAGAACCTT
>JBAMIH010000026.1:102500-112500 GCA_038501795.1 Pseudopleuronectes americanus | reverse complement strand
GTAATATGATGTAATGTAATGTGATGTAATGTAACGGGATGTAATGTAATGAGATATAATATGATGTAATGTTTTGTAATGTGATGTGATGTAATGTGATGTAATGAGATATAATATGATGTAATGTTTTGTAATGTGATATGATGTAATGTAATGTGATGTAATGTGATGTAATGTGATGTAATGAGATATAATATGATGTAATGTTTTGTAATTAATGTGATGTAATGTAATGGGATGTAAAGTTTAGCTGCTAATGGACGAGCTGTCTTATCAACTCACTCTGCTTCACACACGGAGTGACGGCGATGAAGGACATGAGGCCGCAGAGTCCCAGGTTGATCCACAGCAGCACCTTGTTGAAGTGGCAGGCGATGGGGTGTGTGTAGTACTTGTACATGAAGGTGAAGGCCATGGTGGCGATGGTGTAGAAGAAGAGGGTGGCGCACATCACCGCCAGGTACCAGCGTTTGTTTTCTGCTGCTCCGGTCAACCTGCGATCAGAGCGAAGGTTTCATCTTCTGCATGTGTCGCAGATAAAAACTGATGACGGTTTGATAATAATAATAACTTTATTTGTATAGCATTTATCTAAACAAAGTTAAAATTTGATTTTAAAACTTTTGAGGACATATTCAGCAATATTCATTTAGAGTTTAATAAATTTAAGACTCAGAAATCTGTGGCTCTTTAGTTGGATGGAGGATTCATGAAAAGAAGTTCCTGGTGAGACACTGAGAGTGAACCAAACCAGCTGCTGACCAATCACAACAGAGTGGATCAGCTGACCAATCAGAGCAGGCTGTGTCAGTTGGGGGTCTTAAAGAGACAGGAGCTAAAACCAAGAGTTTGACACAGAGGCTGAAAAGAGGAGCTGCAGCGATAGACAGTCTGAGGAAAGTGATTCTGAACATTAGAGCATGAAAACATTTACACAACAATAAAAAAAAGTAATGAATATAAGCAGAATGTGTCTCCTTTAAGGATCCGTTCTGTTTCTCTAGTCATCTTAAAAACATACAATTCAATCATCCTTCCAGCATCTTAAATGCCCTACATGCAGGAATCTAGATTTATAGCATCATTCAAGTTATTCCTGTAGAAAACACAGAGAAATGTTGAATCCCTGACTTGTTCTCCTGTGTTTAAAAGGAATCAAATCCACAGGAAAGATGTTCAAAGAACATTAGACTGGTTCAGCTACATGCAGAATGTAACTTGAGCTTTTAGAGGAATAAGAGGATTCGTCCTTCAGTGTGACTGCGTCTGAAAAGCCCCTGAATGAATAAATCCTCTAATCTGACATGTCACGGCAGAGGTAAGACGTGACAGAGAGAGACGGCACAACAGAAACAGCTGGACACAGTAAGAAACATCTGGAACAAGCTGCTGTCCACACTGGTTCAATAAATGAAGACATGACGGGGAAGAAAAAAAATAAAATACACATTAAATATGAAAAACAAGCAGGTGAAAAAACACTGAGCGTGTTCCTCTAGAAACAGTGACATTCCATCAAGCCTTAAAGCTTAAACAACAAAACAATACAGATCAGGAATTCATAATCTCCAGTTGATCAGAAAACTGAAGCCAAACCCCAACGAAATCAGTACAATCCACCAAATATAGATTTAGATTCACATCAGATTACCCACAATCAAAGATTTAACTCCTATGTGTGTTATTTTATATAATGTGTAATATGTCTGATTTTCTTCATCAGGATCCAATAATTATTCTCTGAAATATAAAAATATTTCACAATGAAAAATATTGAGAGTAAAATACATCTGGATCCAAACTTTAATCAGTTATTTTTAGGCAAACTCTTCCAACAAAATTATTGCAAATCTGCAAATGTTTTAATAATCAAATGATAATTTTTCAGATTTTTAGAAAATATGCTAGACATTTGTAGGATTTAATGTTTGTTTTTCATTCACCAGTAAAGGGAATATTTTACTATAGGTAAGTAATTAGAGTAGGACCTCGATGATAGTTCACTGTTATAAGTCTGTTATAATATTATCTTTGACTGGCGATGGAAACGGGCTCTGCGTATGAAGTCAGGATTTATTGTGTTTCATGTCAGTAAAGTATTTTCAGAACTTTTGCAGCAATAAATTGACACCTGAGAATTTCACTTGTTTGTGTAATTCCATGAGTCTGCTGCAGCCTCCGCTCTTTTCGGTTTTACACCACATTTTGAACTTGGCTGCAGGAATCTGCATCACTGATGTTTTATGAGACTGTTTGTACCTGTTGGAATTTGATCTTTCATTATTAATATATATTTAATATCATTCTTGCAATCTAAAATAATGGACATTATATTCATCTCACCAGTTCTTGTTCCATGTGTGTGCGAAAGCTGTGATGAGGATGAGTTGGATGAGGATGAAGGCGAATCCTCCGACCACACCCACATAATGCCAAGCTGTGAAGAAGAAAAGAGCCGGAGCTCATGTGATTCGTTCAGGAACGTGGAAGAAGAACGTGTGAATCTTAAATCGAGTCTGTGCTGCCCTCTAGCGGCAGCCTCTCACCGTGCAGGAAGGACTCCGTCGGGATGAAGAAGGCGGCCGTGCACGTCCCGAGGAGGGTGATGAACTTTAAGAACCAGAAGCTGACACACGACACAGAAGCAGCGTCAGTTCAAAAGGTTCAATGTTAAAACCTTCTGCTTCAATCCTCTCTGCTTTTGTTATTTGAATGAAACTGAATGAGCCTTTTCCTTCACCTCTTTTTACTGTATTCCATTCTGTACTTTATTTAATTAAACTGGTTGTGACGCACTTTGCCTGACGTCACTGAAAGCAGATCACAGAAGATGAGGTGTGACCACTCATTGAAAATCATTTCAAGGCTCAAGGGTTTAGAACACAAAGTGTTTGAACTGTGTGGCCTGGACAGATCTCCTCAGGGTTCTGGGTCACAGCCCACATGTGTGAGTCCAGAGACTGTTTGTGTGAGTCCAGATACTGCATGTGTGAGTCCAGATACTGTTTGTGTGAGTCCAGAGACTGCATGTGTGAGTCCAGATACTGCATGTGTGAGTCCAGAGACTGCATGTGTGAGTCCAGAGACTGTTTGTGTGAGACTTGTGAGTAGACTGGCTCCAGAGAGGAGGAGCAGTCAAATCCTAATCCGAGCTACGTCAGCTACTCGGTGGAACAGGTGACGACAGAGAGCTGTGAATAGACCGAGGCCGGGTCAGGTGAGAACACTTTCTCCTGTTTACACATCTTCTCATTCAGGGAAACTCTCTCTGTCAGCTCACAGTTTTGTAATGTGATATAAATCTATCTAATACGAGTAATGTATCTAATAATCAGATAATTTACGATGTAATAATATAATTTCATCCATATGATGATGAAACAGTAATAATACTGATGTGTAGGTGTTGGATGACGTCTGACCCGTTGTGTATCAGCGCTCTGAAGTCCTGACTGGACTTTACATCGATGAGGAAGAGCGCCATCATCAGGTAAAAGCAGGAAGTGCCAAAGCAGACTCTGTAGACAGCGGAGTAGCCGACCAACATCTCACAGTGACCTCCACCGTGTGCCTGGTCACACACCATGTTAAAGAAAGGCACCTGGAACACACACACACACACACACACACACACACACACACACACACACACACACACACACACACACACACACACACACACACACACACACACACACACACACACACACACACACACACACACACCACACACACACACACACACACACACACACACACACACACACACACACACACACACACACACACACACACACACACACACACACACACACACACACCACAATGGCGACATGAATATTGCTGATAGCATCTGATATCGTGGTTCTAGTTGCTCTAGTGTCCGTCCTGGGAGACGGGTCCTCACATGTGTCTCTGAGGTTTCTACCTTCTTCACCTGTTAAAGGTTTCAGTAGTTTGACTCAGTCTTGTTTATTCCAAATCCTCTTATTTTAAATGCGTCTCAGCTGTTTGTCAACGAGTCTCTTTGATTGGCAGTTGTATCTGACAGCAGACAATCACAAACCGTCCTGTGACATGTTACTACTGCTTCCTGATTTCTACTCAAACACACATTTATCAAATGTTAGTGTCAGAATCATAATTTGTCAATTTATCTGAAATTCAATTGTGATCGAAGTCACAAAACAAATCAGCATCATCTTCGACCTGAAGTCAGATCTTCTCAGTTAGAATAAGAACCACAAGCTGCGACTCACGTTTTCCCTGACGAGCTCAGAGACGGTGCGGGACAACATGAGGCAGGAGACGGCACAGCTCAGGATATGGAAGAGGGTGTACATGACCCGGGTGCTGGTGGACGACTTGACCGGAGGACAGAAGGCACAGCAGAGCGAACAGGGAGCTGGACCACAGCAGCAGCAGATCTGAGGAGGAGGAGACGGGTCAGCATCTTCAACTGCTGGTAACACAGCACGGAACACAACACACTGCTGGTATAACAACACACTGCTGGTATGACAACACACTGCTGGTATAACAACACACTGCTGGTATAACAACACACTGCTGGTATAACAATGCGTATAACAATACCTATGACAACACACTGGTGGTATAACAACAAACTGCTGGTATAACAACACACTGCTGGTATAACAACACACTGGTGGTATAACAACAAACTGCTGGTATAACAACACACTGCTGGTATGACAACACACTGTTGGTATAACAACACACTGCTGGTATGACAACACACTGCTGGTATAACAACACACTGCTGGTATAACAACACACTGCTGGTATAACAACACACTGCTGGTATAACAACACACTGCTGGTATGACAACACACTGGTGGTATTACAACACACTGCTGGTATGACAACACACTGCTGGTATGACAACACACTGCTGGTATAACAAAACACTGCTGGTATAACAACACACTGCTGGTATGACAACACACTGCTGGTATAACAACACACTGCTGGTATAACAACACACTGCTGGTATAACAATGCGTATAACAATACCTATGACAACACACTGGTGGTATAACAACAAACTGCTGGTATAACAACACACTGCTGGTATAACAACACACTGGTGGTATAACAACAAACTGCTGGTATAACAACACACTGCTGGTATAACAACAAACTGCTGGTATAACAACACACTGCTGGTATAACAACACACTGCTGGTATAACAACACACTGCTGGTATAACAACACACTGCTGGTATAACAACAAACTGCTGGTATGACAACACACTGCTGGTATAACAACACACTGCTGGTATAACAACACACTGCTGGTATAACAATGCGTATAACAATACCTATGACAACACACTGGTGGTATAACAACACACTGCTGGTATAACAACACACTGCTGGTATGACAACACACTGTTGGTATAACAACACACTGCTGGTATAACAACACACTGCTGGTATAACAACACACTGCTGGTATAACAACACACTGCTGGTATGACAACACACTGCTGGTATAACAACACACTGCTGGTATAACAACACACTGCTGGTATAACAACACACTGCTGGTATAACAACAAACTGCTGGTATAACAACACACTGCTGGTATAACAATGAGTGTAACAATACGTATAACAACACACTGCTGCTATAACAACACACTGCTGGTATAACAATACACTGCTGGTATAACAATGAGTGTAACAATACGTATAACAACACACTGCTGCTATAACAACACACTGCTGGTATAACAATACACTGCTGGTATAACAATGAGTGTAACAATACGTATAACAACACACTGCTGGTATAACAACACACTGCTGCTATAACAACACACTGCTGGTATAACAACACACTGCTGGTATAACAACACACTGCTGGTATAACAACACACTGCTGGTATAACAACACACTGCTGGTATAACAATGAGTTTAACAATACGTATAACAACACACTGCTGGGTTGTTATACCAGGAGGGAGGGGCAGTAGTCTAGTCGTGAGATGACCAGAGTCTGGACCAGAGTCTGGACCAGAGTCTGGACCAGAACCTGGACCAGAGTCTGGACCAGAGTCTGGACCAGAGTCTGGACCAGAGTCTGGACCAGAGTCTGGACCAGAACCTGGACCAGAGTCTGGACCAGAACCTGGACCAGAGTCTGGACCAGAGTCTGGACCAGAGTCTGGACCAGAGTCTGGACCAGAGTCTGGACCAGAGTCTGGACCAGAGTCTGGACCAGAGTCTGGACCAGAGCCTGGACCAGAGTCTGGACCAGAGCCTGGACCAGAGTCTGGACCAGAGTCTGGACCAGAACCAGTGCCGCCTTCTGAGTGAGAAGAGGGTGTGTTCTCCTGATGTTGTGCAGCATGAATCTACAGGAACGTGATGTGACAGTAATGTTGGCCGTGAAGGAGAGTCGACTCTCGAGTGTCACACCCAGGTTCCTAGAGGTCTCGGTGGGTGGGGTGGGTTGGGGATGTGGGGGGGCTAACGCAGAGCTGTCTAAGGTCATAGTCAGGTCGTGGGTGGGAGGAGCCTTACCCTGGGAGGAAAGGCAGTTCAGTCTTATCAGCTTGACACTTATTTCAAATCCATCACATTCTATTTTCTTGAATCTTCTTTATCTCAAGATCTGAGACTCAGATGAAACACATCATGTGACCAGTGTCACAGTCCAGTGTGTTGACATATATATGTTTATACAGATTTTTATAATATACAGAGTTTGCAACTTCTCAAGCTGTCGTTCATGTGAACTAACTTTCAGATAATTTACCAAAGGAAAGTTCAAACAGGTCTTTATCCAGGAGACTTCATGATGAGAAGACATCAGTACATGTTTCTGACCCTTGACCCCTTCCCAGAGTCCCTGTGCTTCATCACCTACAGATCCAGGACCTCTGTGGTCCCATCATCATGGATTAAGATCTGTGGATCGCGTGTCGGAGGTCTCAGTGGTGGATCCAGTTTGGTGGATTCTATATCGTGCCGGCTGATCCTAGTGGTAATGGCGGATCCTTTATTGCGTTGGAGTGAGATAATGATGGTGGACCAGGACCGAGGTAGCAGCTGATGATGGATCCTACCTGGCGACAGTGGACAATGACTGTGGACTAAAGTGGATCTGATCTGGATGGTGGATCATGATCCTGCTGGCTGCTGACCAGAAGCTATGAGTGCAGCAGGACTGCTTGACATGAAGTATTGAAGTGATCCTTCAGAATGTTTCCCCTCATCAAGTCTGCTAGAACCTTTAATCTTGATGTTTTCCTACACGTGGCATCTGTTGCTCTTCTGTCGTCCTGGGAGACGGATCCTCTCATGTGTCTCTGAGGTTTCTACGCATCTTTACCTGTTAAAAGGTTTTAGTAGTTTGTCCTGACTCTTGTTGAGGGTTAAGGACAGAGGATGTCTCACCATGTTAAAGCCCTATGAGACAAATTGTGATTTGTGAATATGGGCTATACAAATAAAAGTTGTAATTGATTGAAGATGCTCAGGTGTAAATGATGACACGTTCAGATGAACGAGGAACAGAGGAACCTGCTGACCTCCTCTGTATCTGTAATAAAACCATGTGACAAAGAAATCCGTCTCGTGACTACAGCTCAAAAAAAAGGTTTGAAACCAGCTCATGGTGCTCGAGGGCTCATAAAGGTCTCAGGGATTCATCATCTGTGGAGCATGAACACTTGAGGCCATCACTGCATCACATTATAATACATTTCATTGAGCTGATGCTTTTATCAAAGCATGAGGATCAAACCCAGAACAACAAGAATCAAGTAAGTACAACTTCTTCAAGAAGCCAAACTACGAAGGGCTGTAAGTGACATTTAAGTGAGTTTAAACTTTGATTCATGGTCTGTGTTTTTAGTTTGAGGCGGAAGATGTGTAAACTCTCTGGTCTGATGTCCATGTGGAGCTCGTTCCACCGTTTAGGAGCCAGGACAACAACAGTGAGGCAGCAACACATCAGATATCAGATTGTGATAGATGGATAATCAATAATCAATTAGAAACAAAGTCAATGGAGAGTCTGAACGTCCAGCTGCTCCTGTTTGAGAATCATTGGATAAGATATAATCACTTTCAGAAGGTCAGAACTTCCTCATGTGTCTCAGAGGAAATTCAAACGAAAATCACAACGACAGAAACCAAAGATAAATATGATTCATCATTGAAGATTTAACTTTGTTTAGATCTACAGCATGAATGTGCTGCTATGTCAATGCATCATTCATAATAATAAACAAATATCTTAATACCCTGTGGAGATTTCTTTTTTTACTTGATATTTATGATATGATGAAACAAGGACATGAACTCATGATGGCAAACACTTGTAAAATAAAACATCAGAATTCTTCTTCCACAACTAAATAAAAATCTAGATAATAAAAATCTGTTATTTTAGTTAAAATAATAAAACTTTTGAATTACCGTATTTGAATAATCCAGAGTTATGATAAATTCAGTTTTAGAATATTTGAATAATCCAGAGTTATAATAAATAAAACTTTTGAATTATTTGAATAATCCAGAGTTATAATAAATAAAACTTTTGAATTATTTGAATAATCCAGAGTTATAATAAATAAAGATTTTGAATTATTTGAATAATCCAGAGTTATGATAAATTCAGTTTTAGAATATTTGAATAATCCAGAGTTATAATAAATTCAACTTTTGAATTATTAAAAGACACCAGAGTTATAATGAATAAAAGCATCTTTAGAGATCATGTGTGGGAAAGTAACCCTTTCCATCAGCAGCACAGTGGACAGATCTCAGCTCTCACCTGATAGGCCACCATGTTGAGGAAGTAGTTGTAGATGCCGCTGCGGCCCCCCCCCTGAGACGCCGACATCCTGCCTCTAAACGCTTTCTCCTCCGACCCCACCGCTCTACATTTGGCCATAAAGTTCCAGCACAACAGGCTTCAGTCAGACGTCCGGCAGCATCCTCACATGGTCACACACGAGAACAAGGAGTCGTCCTCGCTGTGTCCTTATGCTGGATTATCAGTAAATCTGCTGCAGCCCAACATGAGCTCCTCCTGACTCACAGGGAATCACTGCTTCTTTTCACCATATCCTGCGAGTGCTGGCTCTGCGGCTGTGGTGCTGGTTGCCAGAAACAGGGTGAGATGGTTTAGAATGCCCGGTGCCCTCCCCCATCCTCCCCCTGTCCTACCCAGTCAGATTAGTGAGGGGAGGAGGGGGTGAGGAGGACAGAAACCATCTGTCCCTCCCTTCCCCTCCCCCAGTCCTACTCAAACACCCACAGAATGACACCATTGGACCCACGTTTATTCCAGACATAGAAAATTAAACAATAACTGCGTGTGATGTCCTGACACAGCGTCTCCTGTGTTCTGACACAGGAGACGCTGAGCTCGGCCGGGTGAGAGTCGCCCAAAGAAAGAGGCCACGTCCGTAATCCTGTTCTCAGGCCTGAGGAGTTTGACCCACAAACACAGAGCAGACGAGGGATCAAGGCTTGAATGTGATAACTCCAGAGAATCAAAACTTTATGTCATAATTTAATGTTTCCTGCAATGCGCTGATGTTTTCCACCTGTTCTGGTTTGTTCTGGTTTGTCTGTTTTATATGTTTGTTCACAGAATGTCTGACATCAGGAGCGTTTCAGATGATAAACTAAGGTCACACTGTGCAGACACATGAATAATGACAAAGTAGTTTGAATTTAAGAGAAACACCATCGTTTGGTGAAAGTGTCCATGACCCCCCCCCTCATTATCCAGAGCCGTTAACATATGACACGTAGCCCATGATGCTACATACAGTAGGGCACATGGCTGAGTTGTGTTTGTTGTGAAGTCGCAGAACCTGAGATCCTAAAGCCGTCTCAGTGACGGTGAAGTTAGCTTCAGGCTAACAAAAGCTAATAGCTGTTTACAAGCAGCAGAGCCACTGGTTGATTGGATTCAATGAGATATTCTAACTGTTGGTAGTGACAGTTA
>JBAMIH010000026.1:0-97500 GCA_038501795.1 Pseudopleuronectes americanus | reverse complement strand
ACTGTCTGTAACTGTCTGTAACTGTCTGTCTGTAACTGTCTGTAACTGTCTGTCTGTCTGTAACTGTCTGTCTGTAACTGTCTGTAACTGTCTGTAACTGTCTGTCTGTAACTATCTGTTACTGTCTGTAACTGTCTGTCTGTAACTGTCTGTCTGTAACTGTCTGTAACTGTCTGTAACTGTCTGTCTGTCTGTAACTGTCTGTAACTGTCTGTAACTGTCTGTAACTGTCTGTCTGTAACTGTCTGTCTGTAACTGTCTGTAACTGTCTGTCTGTCTGTAACTGTCTGTCTGTTACTGTCTGTTACTGTCTGTAACTGTCTGTCTGTAACTGTCTGTAACTGTCTGTCTGTAACTGTCTGTCTGTAACTGTCTGTAACTGTCTGTCTGTAACTGTCTGTAACTGTCTGTAACTGTCTGTAACTGTCTGTAACTGTCTGTCTGTAACTGTCTGTCTGTAACTGTCTGTAACTGTCTGTCTGTAACTGTCTGTAACTGTCTGTTACTGTCTGTAACTGTCTGTCTGTAACTGTCTGTAACTGTCTGTTACTGTCTGTAACTGTCTGTCTGAGTTCAAACTATCACAGTGAATTAAAGGTTCAACACAAAGTAAATGATTTGACATCTTTCTCGTCTTCTCTTGATCTTTTTAAATAAAACATGGAGACTCTCACCTGTCTCTGGAGCCAGTGTCCCGTCATCTCTGTGCTGAGGCCTGAGCCAATCAGAGCGCCACAGGGTGGTATAGAGCGTGATGAAGGCGTTGGGGGGATGACCACGTCTCTCCAGCCCCGGGACCATTCCTCCGCCTGCTCACACCATCTCCTTTAGACAGAAGACACTGATGTCAGCGTTAAAGACACCAGCAGGTTTCTCTTTCCTGTTTAATCTGATTATCGTGGGTGGACTGAAACAGCTCAAGCTCACCAATGAGCTGGAAAAGTCTGGAGACACAGGTGTTCTGGAATGTGTTCCAGTGTTTGTATTCAAGTGTAAACCTCTTATGAGAGACAGGAATAGAAGGAGAAGAGAGAACCTGTAATCCGGACGGTTAGAAGTCAACATAATCCACTTATTGTCTTTTTCTCCATCATATTTAGGATGGTAACAAGATAATCATGCATCACTTCATTCATATATAAATTACGTGGAGACAAATCAGACATATAATCACCTCATTGTTTTCCTGCTGTTCCACAGCCTGGCCGTACGTGGCGGTATTGCAACTTTAGGTTGATTTGCCAACAGACAATTAAATTAAAAGCAGTCGAAGAAGAACCGTCCTTCTGGTTCCGGCTGGAGCAAACATGGCGGCCGAGGGAGATGTCGATCTGGACCTGGAAGCTGAGGAGAACTGCACCGGGAAACCGGCGGAGAAGCCCCGCAAGCATGACAGCGGGGCCGCGGACCTGGAGAGAGTCACGGACTACGCGGAGGAGAAAGAGATCTCCAGCTCGGACCTGGAAACGGTGAGAGCTAACGTTAGCATAGCAACATGCGGCCACCGGCATCTGAGCCCACTAACGCGTCACTGTCCCAACACGCTAACGCGTCACTGTCCCAACATGCTATCGTGTCACTGTCCCAACATGCTAACACTTCACTGTCTCAACATGCTAATGTGTCACTGTCCCAACACGCTAACGCGTCACTGTCTCAACATGCTAACACTTAACTGTCCCAACATGCTAACGCGTCACTGTCCCAACATGCTAATGTGTCACTGTCCCAACATGCTAACACTTCACTGTCCCAACATGCTAACACTTCACTGTCCCAACATGCTAACACTTCACTGTCCCAACACGCTAACACTTCACTGTCCCAACACGCTAACACTTCACTGTCCCAACATGCTAACGCGTCACTGTCCCAACACGCTAACACTTCACTGTCCCAACATGCTAACACTTCACTGTCCCAACACGCTAACACTTCACTGTCCCAACACGCTAACACTTCACTGTCCCAACATGCTAATGTGTCACTGTCCCAACATGCTAACACTTCACTGTCCCAACATGCTAACACTTCACTGTCCCAACACGCTAACACTTCACTGTCCCAACACGCTAACACTTCACTGTCCCAACACGCTAACACTTCACTGTCCCAACACGCTAACACTTCACTGTTAGAGAGGCGGTGGTCTAGTGGCAGAAACTTGGACTATGGGCAGAGAAGGTCTCTGGTTCGTCTCTGGTTCGATTCCACGGAGAAACAAAAAGACGAACCTGGATTGATCTGCCCAAAGATCCAAGAGTCTCTCTAGACCCTGTCTAGTGCCCCTGAGCAAGGCACCTTACTCCTCCAACATCTGCTCCCCGAGCGCTGTACATGGTCGCTCACTGCTCTGTGTGTCCTGCACCAGATGGGTCTAAAGCAGAGGATACATTTCCCTACCTGCATGAGTGTGCCTTTGCATGTCTCTGCATGTGTTTGGGACAAATAAATTAATCTTAAATCTTAAAATCAACGTGCTAACGCGTCACTGTCCAAACATGCTAACGCTAGAACTGTCCCAACACCCTAACTGTTATGTTTTCTTGTAATTCCAGGCGATGTCAGTGATTGGCGACAGACGGTCACGAGAGCAGAAAGCCAAACAGGAGAGGTAAGGTCGTCCTCAGAAGTGCTGACATTTGTAATCTGCAGATCTTTTCGTACCTTCCTGAAATAACATGTTTGTCTGTCTTTTTTTTACTTTCAGAGAAAAGGAGTTGGCCAAAGTCACAATCAAGAAAGAGGACGTAGAACTAATTGTAAGTCTTAGACTCTGGGAAGTTCTATGCACACCTGTTATTTGTTGGGTCATAACCAGAAGTATATGGATACTGGGACATTTCATGCCGAAGCTCATGGCCGTTAACATGTTTCATGTAGAACTTTCAGGGCTCCACAGGGCTCACCCTAACCCTTTTATATCATAGTCACGTGAAATACCAGCAGGGGGTGAGCTTGTGTGTGCTCCCAGTCTGAGGAGTCAAACGCCTCCAACATGAAACTTATCAGTTGTGCATATGTGTCAGTTTGTCGTCGTGCACTGTTTGACCTCGTCTCTCGTTCTGTGGATGTTGCAGATGTCTGAGATGGAGATTTCGAGGGCGGTGGCCGAGCGCAGTCTGAGGGAACACATGGGGAACGTGGTGGAGGCTCTGGTCGCTCTCACTAACTGAACATTTACCAATGGAACCTGAACTGATCCCAGTGGTTAACTGCAAATCCCTTTCTCTTTTTTTTTAAATAAAAGGTTGACATTTGACTTTCCTTCTCTTTACTTTAGATTGAGTGTTGCAGAATCTTTATACTTTAACACGAAAAGTTTTTTAAATGATGAAAGTTCAGATTTTATTTGCAAATAAATCAAGGGACAAGACCTGTACTTTAACAAAAATAGAAGAGAAAAGTGTGAAGGAAATCTGAAACATGTTAGAAACTATTTACACATTTTCTTGCTTTAAAACTGGAGATTTGTGATGTAGCTCAGAATTGTTCTGCACATTCAAAGAAAACCAATGCAGCACTAGGGTTCCTCTTAAATGGTGCAGCAGAACCAGTCTGTCTGGTTTCCTTCCATAACAAAGTCCCGGGCAGAGATTCTGTCTATGACGTCACGTCTAAGTCTTCCTCTTGTTCACCGTGGGCCGGTCGAACACGTCCCTCACGCCTGCCGCCTTCTGCTTGAAGAACTTGCTGTTCTGAGCACTCTCCTGGGCCCAGGCCGAGTCGAACGACGTGGTGTCCTGGTCCACCAGGTGGGTGTACTTGGTACGTCCAGACCGGCCAAAGTTTTTGACCTTGAGGAGAAAACAAAATCCGAAATGAGTCAAATCTAGGACGCGAAAGATTTCCTTTATGTTTGAAAGTTGTTCCAAACATCTGACTGGTCAAGTTACTGTCAACATTCAAAAGGTTTTGGTTCAAGACTAAAGAACATCTCAAATCAGGCCTTTTGAATTTCATGTCTATTTAAGTGATGCAACTGATTAGGGTGGATTCAATTCTTGAACATAAATGTTAAATAGAATTTTTACAGTTTTAGGAAAAGATTCAATGATAGTGGAAAGTTATTATAGGGCATTATTTAGCAAATTGAGTTTTAGCAGCCAACATGGTTTTGCTGTTATAAGTGTAATATTAAAAGGGTTAGGGGTTTAAAACAAAGATGGTCCTCCACTATTATCAGACTTTTAATTTCTATCCACAAAAATGTTCAATGTTCAGCATCAACCTGACTCATCCGCCAGGTTTCCACTTTTTCATTTAAAAATTAAACCTACTTTGCAAATACTGTATTATAGTGTTCAACCCTCCAGCCTGTTACACAACCAGCAGAGCAAAAGATGAATTGTGGGTAGAAAGCAGCGTACCTGCATGACTTTGGGTAAGATGGTTTTGTTGAAATGATCCTCCAGAGTAGGAGCGCTGAAATCTCTCTTGTACACGCCTTCCTCCTCGTCCTGCAACACACACCACATGTTAACAGGAATTACTGATTTACTGTCAAAACCACATCAAATTCTTCTGTGTTAATACAAGTGTTCTGAGTGGACAATGTTCATACACATGAATAATGCAACTTCCCAACAACCAGGGTTTGATGCACTTAGTATAAACATAACATTGTTTGGTTACTTTTTCTTCATCAGCAGCAGCAGCATCACCAGTTTTCTTATGCTGAACTTATAAAGTTGGTATAATAAAAACTAATAAATGAATCAAAATAAATAAAAGATCATCAGATCCTAGTGGATCCTGACTCACCATGAAGAAGGCTCCTCTGTGATAATACTTCTGGAGAAACTTGTATTTTCCTTTAGACGCTTTGTTAGTAACGAGTTTGCCGCTGTTGCGCAGCTCGGCTCTGCGCTCCTCCTCTGTCAGGTTGTGGAATCTCTCGATTTCAGCCTTCTCCTTCTCCATGCTGAAGATAAACACACACATCACCACTCAGTGACAATGACAACACAGCTCATTGACACGTTCCTGTAAAACATCAGTGTTTACTCACGTTTCTCGGGCCTCTCTGTCCCTCTTGATGCGTTTCAGCTCTCTGACTTTCCAGGCTTCGTATTCTTCTTCCTCATTCTCTCCATCAGTGTCCAGAGCGTCCAGAGCAGCCAGCGTGCGACGGTTCTCCTCAAACTCCTTCTTGGCCTCCTCCTCCACGATCTTGAGCGTGTAGCGCCGTCGGTCTTCCACCTGCTTCTTGGCCTCGACCTCCAGCTCCCTTTGCCTCAGCTCCTCTGCTTCCCGCTCTGCCACTGTGATCCGGTCTTTTCTGTGGCAAAACCGACAGAAGTGTTACCTCATGTCCAGGGTTTTAATTCTAGCAGCTAACTTACTGGATGTAAGTTGATCAGTTTGCTCAAATGTTTTTGCCTCTCCAGTTATAAGATCTATTCTCCAATCAACTCATTTTAAAGTGGGAGACCTCCAGACTGACGGTGGGTTTGATGTGCATTCTGTGTCCTGATCTGGTGACACGCTCTCTAAACAGCTGACTCAGGCCATTTCTCCACATGATGCAGACAAAGAAAGTTTCCAGAACATTTGTGCTTTTGCTGTTTCTGTTCATACTTGCGGATGAAGACGGGTTTGAGTCTCGGCTCTGCCTCATCCTCGCTGTCTGTGTACTCTTCATATTCAGACTCAGATTCAGCCTCCTCCCCCGACTTCCCTTCCTCCTCCACCTCCATCACCTCCATCTCCTCATTCTTTCGTTCCACTGCACGCTGCCGCATCATTGATCGTCTCCTCTCAATTTCCTAGACAGAATGACAAACTCCAAGTTAAACACTCCTATTAATATAATGACCTAGAACTTTGTAAAAAAATGAATTGAACAGCAGAGCTCAATAACCTCGTCATCCACTTCTTCCTCTTCCTCCTCTTCCTCCTCACTACTCTCCTCGTGCTCCGGGTGCCACGTTCCTTCATCCGAGTCCTCGCTGCTCTCGGCAACAACCTCCGGCTCTGCGATCTGTCGGTGTCTGGCAAGTCTGTGGAGAAAGAAACAATTTTTAGCAACACAAACTTCGTGCTAGTATTAGTCGACTCAGACCAAGTATAAAGAGCGATGCATTACCTCTCCTCCACGTCTTCAGACACCCGGTTGAGCAGACGTTTTAGACGAGGGTCAGAGACGTCCTCCTCTTCCTGCTCCATCTCTGGCTCCACTTCTTTTCCTTTCTTCACAAACTGGAAGTCCTCCTCTTCTTCATCAGACGACTCCATCGGTGCATAGTCAGGACGTTTACCTGACACGTACCTCTTGACCTTCACCTTCTCCATGGAGAGCTCACCTGGGATATATAGAAACACCAATGATGAGTTGGTCCTGAGGCTCATTAGGATGTTTCTTTGAATCAGTTTGACCTGAAATAATATTCATCTGCTTTTTGAGATGCTTTATTTCACTTCTTGAAGCGGATGCTAACCATTAGTCAACTTATCGACCCAAACTTCCTGATTTTATTATCAATAATTTCTAGTAGTGGTATTATATGCCAAGAAATCTACCAGAGTAAATGTAATTATTTGTATGTGTTCTCCACTGAAACCCCTTTACATATAGAAACGTTGAATAACAGCTGATCTAATGATGGAAGATCAGAAGTCAGACCACAGCTAGCCGCAGCTAGCCTAGCCGCAGCTAGCCTAGCCGCTAACATCTCACCCTTCTCGTTCCGGACCGGGACGGCTCCGGCCGTGGACTGGATCGGAGGCAGCTTCATGTTGAGCGGGTCGAGACTGGACATGTTCGCCTGGAGAGAGGAAATGAAATATAACCAAGAAACACGAAGAAGAAACCTTTGCAACCTGCGGAGCTGCTCAGACACAACGAACTACAAACTGCTGATAATGAAGACGAACCTCCGGAAGTGGTCGAGACAACGAACTCAAAGGGGTTAGGGTTAGGTTGGGTTAGGGTTAGGTTGGGTTAGGGTTAGGGTTTTCACTTCGACACTAACAAGCAGATCCAAGTCGCCTCTGAACAGCGGAAGTGTTTCCTCGTCAACGGACAGGAAGTGGATGTGATCCTATAGAATTCTGTCAAAGGTTCCACCCACAGGTTCCACCCTATATACAGTCTATGGTTCCACCACCATCTCAATACACCACAGACTAAACACAACACAACACAACACAACACACCAGCCACTGGTGGGGGTGTGGATCAGTCATATATTGTCTATTGAGATTAAAAACTTCTAAGATTATTTTAGTTTTTCGAAGATAATCAAATCGTTTTCTATAAAACTTGTCTTTTGAGTTGTTTTATAAGATATCTCTCAAATCTAAATTTACTTAATCGAAATGTTATAATTTCATATTTAAGTATCCATTAAATGTTTTGTTTTTGATTAGCACAAATCCGTATTATCTTTCTTCCTTTTTAAACAAAGGTAAATTGTGTATTTCTACATCACTTTTACACCGTGGGTCAGAACGACCAGTACATTGTGTATTCACTGCAGAACACCATTCATTTCACACAGCTGCTTCTGCACATCTGATGCATGTTAGTCTTATTTTACATTCATTACTAGTGGGAAAGACAAATATGTACAATACTAACTAGCTGTTAGCTACCTTCTTTTCTAGCTAGCACACCATTTCTAGATCAACAAAATAAAACCTGAAATATAAGAGCACATCCCTAATAGATTGATTGATATGCATTTGAAAATATGCTATTGATTTTCTTTACAAAGATGCTGGATGAAGAACAGGATGAGGAAGAAGAGGAGGCAAGTCTTGGTCTTGAGTCTGAAACCTCTGAGGATCTTCACTTTGTTTTACAGGATCAAGTTGTGGAATCCAGCTCAACTCACTGAAGAAGGAACAATAAGCTATAAAAGAATATATCAGAGAAACACCCAGCCATGATGAAATTACACAGGAAATGAATACGAGTCCTTTTTTGAGCCATGTTGGGTATTAGCAGGGGTTTGAATAGTATCAAAGAGTTAATACATTTATATTGTTATATAATTTTAATTATATCATTATAATTCACAGCCTCCTTTAGAGGTTTATGGCATTTCATATCCCTTAGCATCAACACCAGTATAAGGTTTACTCTATTTCAATCAAAATGTCTGCTGGCTAATTTAATATAAAATTCTAATTGTAATTGCTACTCCCACCTTATTGAATAAATTCTGTGATACATTTGTATAAACCTGGATATAAATGCAGTAACTGTCCATTTGTTCCTGTATTGTATTAAAAATAGCTCTACCCTAATTTTTCCTTTTTAATAGTGTAACATTTTAGATGGACTTTATTTATTCTAGAAACATGTTTTCAGCAGTAAAACAGTGACTGCGACGGAAAAGTTTCCTTCAACTGTGGAAAACCGATTCATTTCACCACAGCAAAGTTTAATGAGCTCTCGTATTTAGTGTTGAGATGAGTTTTAGTGCCAAGAGATAAAAAATCAGATGTCCCAGCAAAGTCATACAACTAATAAATAAGAAATTATGATTTATTTAAATTTTTTTAATGAATGAAGTTTTGATGTATCTGGGAGGGAGCTCTCAGTTTTCAGTCAGATTGTTGAGACGCGTCTTTGTGTGAACAGCTCGTCCAGCTTCTCCTCCAGAACCGAGCTGGTCCCTCTCAGGCCGGCGACCACTTCTGATGACCAATCAAAATACTCCTGCACCCGCTCCGCTGTCCAACCTACACACACACACGCACGCACGCACGCACGCACACACACACACACTAACTAAGTACACTGTGAAGGACTGGTGCTTTTACAGACGTTACACTGAATCATTATTTTTGTCGTCATGAATTGTCGTGAGATTAAAAACAACACAACAGCCTGGTAGCAGTGACGTGCTGACCGACGGGGGTGCAGCGGTTCAGGTCCCTCAGGTTGTACAGTTTATCCGCCAGTTTGACCAGTTTGGCCTGGTGACTGCAATGAGCCGCGTGTTCCACCTGCAGACGCTTCCTCTCCTGTCTGGGTAGAGCCTTGTCGTCAGTCACCTCCTGGACGATATGAGCCACGGTCCATCCAAACTTCTTCTCCAGCTCGGAGAGCGTGGTGTCAGTGTCCTCCACGGTGTCGTGAAGCAGAGCAGCCTGCGGGGGGGCATGTACAGTGACTATGGCCCTATTCACACCTGCCCTTAACATCTGATCTTAACATCTGTCCTGAGATATCGTGGTCAGCGTGTTCACTTCCTGCTCTTTATGCAAATAATACCAACCATCGTTTGTGTTCATAAGGACCAAATAATGCTTTTACAAAGTTTAGTTTACAGGTATGCTTATGACAATGTATGTATGTGTGTGTGTGTGTGTGTGTGTGTGTGTGTGTGTCAGCAGTGGGCGAGAGAGTAATGAATGAATGAAGAAGAAATACTTCACCAATTCAATCATTATGTGTAACAACATACCTGCAACACCTCAATGTCTGTGACGCCTCCTTCATGGCTCAGGATTCTTGCTACTCCTGAAAGTACACACACACACACACACACACACACACACACACACACACACACACACACACACACAGTCTGAATCAAACTCATAGAAGTTGATGAAACTCATTTCATTAGTGACGAAGAGGTAGGTTTCCCTTTGATGAAGAACAGTGAGTGTCGTCCACTTTTCTCTGTTGCTCAGCAACAATCTCCTGATTCATAAGGATCATTTCTGATTTTAACATCTAAATGGTAAATGGATTTGCATTTATATAGAGCTTTTCTAGTCTTGATGACTCAAAGCTCTTTACATTACAGTTTCACATTCACCCATTCACACACACATTCATACAGTGCATCTATCCCAGCACTTTTGTTATTCTAAGGGGCCATTCGGGGTTCAGCATCTTGCCCAAGGACACTTCGGCATGCAGATGGTTCAGACTGGGAATCGAACCACCGACCTTCAGGTTGGAGGACGACCACTCTACCCCTCAGCCACAGCCGCCCCTCTACACATTATCTGGATTTCAGTTCAGTCTGAGTTTATCTCAGGATTCAGTCATAAGATGTAACTTTATTTACAGTCTATAGTCAGAACAGGTTAATTATCATAAGGTATAACTCTATGCAGTCGACGGGTCCAACATGGCCCAGTGCGGATGTAGTTCCCGCGGGGACCCGGACGGATGAGCGAGCAGCACCGGAGCCGGTAGAGAACCAGGTAGAGAACCAGGTAGAGAACCTGGTAGAGAACCAGGTAGAGAACCTGGTAGAGAACCTGGTAGAGAACGCACCGATGGGGTGGTTGATGTACGGAGTTTGATCCGCGTCCTTCCGGCGCTGGTCGCGATGTTTCTCTGCAGAGAAGTGAACCGTCTCCAGCAGCAGGAGCGCGTCTGGATTCATGGTGACCATCAACCGGAAATCAGCACCGCGTCAGCGGAAGTAGAGAGTGCATTGGTTTGAAGAGTCCGGGGGGGAAACAGCTGTGTGTTCCAGCAGCTGCTTGGTGCTCAGCTGATGTGTCAGATATGCTCTGGGTCAGATTGGGTTAGACTGGGTTAGACTGGGTTAGACTGGGTTAGGATCAGGGAGTGAGGTTAGGGCTCGAGTCCCATGTTTTACTGGATATGATCATTTCATGTCGGTGTCAGCACTTGGACACTCCTCTGTGAGAACCGCTGTGTTGTTAGCGGACCAGCTAATCGGGTTCTCGGGTTCTGTGGGTTCTAGTCTTCCTCCCATGTGACAGGCTTCACTCAGCATTCCAGGAGTGGACGAGTGCCCCGGGTCCCTGCTGTGGCCCAGGATGGCGCACTGTGCCCGGAAGGACTCTCCGGAGCTGCCGGACTTCTCTCTGCTGAAGAGGCTGGCCCGAGATCAGCTGATCTACCTTCTGGAACAGGTGCCACTCACACACCTGCTGCACGAACATCCACACACAACCTCCTCTTCACGTAATGTATCTGTTTACACCTGTTTATCTATTAGAGACTCTCCATCACTCTGAAGGGGAAGTTACCAGCTCTTTATTCTGTCTGGAGAACCAATAAGCCACAGCTGTTTGTAATGTTCCCTTAGGATATGATATGATATTATATTTAATTATATTATATAGTAAACGTGTCTGTTTGTAATGTTCTGTTCTCACATTATATTATATCTTATAACATAAACATGAAAACAGCCAGAGAATCGTCTGTCCTGTAGATTTGGTCCTCACTGTCTCGTTGTCTCTCAGCTGCCGGGGAAGAAGGACCTGTTCATCGAGGCCGACCTGATGAGTCCTCTGGATCGAATCGCTAATGTTTCAACACTGAAGGTGAAAGTCGGCTTGTTTCATGTTGACATGAGGAAAACAACTGCGCTGCCTCAGAGGCTCATTCTAACAAGGGGTCTCGTTTTATTTCAGCAACATGAGGTTGACAAACTCTACAAAGTGGAATATAAACCTATTGTCAGCATCTCAGATCAGTGAGCACACACACACACACACACACACACACACACACACACACACACACACACACACACACACGATGATGTGACTTCCTGACAATGTGATGTTCCTCTCTCAGACTCTGTTTTCTGATCCGGCCAAGAATACAAACTGTAAAGTGGATCTGTGGTAAGTAGAGTCAGAGCTTTTCTTTTTTAAATGTTTAAGACTTTTTTTAATGTCTGAAAATTATTTATTTTAAAGATATTGAGATGTAATTGAATGAAATTATAGCAAAAAAGTGGATAGATGAATATATATGGCCAACACAGAAAACTATCACAGGAGAAAATGTTACATTATAACTTATTAAATCAGCATTGTTTTTCATGAATCGTTAGTTTCTTTGTTCGTGTTCAGTTCATCTATGAGGAGTAAAGTTAACACAACCCAGTGTTGAGTTCATCACCAAACATTCTGAAGGTCAGTTTATCAGATCTCAGTGAACCTCAGTAGCCGGTTGTGTCAGCTGAAACGTGACGTGTTGAGTTATTGAACTGTCCCGTTGGCACTGACTCTGTGATTCTATGATCTCACACTTCCTGCTCTACAGAGATTTATTTAGGAAACTCTGACACAAACCCACTGCTGCTTCTGCTCCGATCCTGATGATGTGTTATCATTAGGAGTCACTGTATTCTTTGTTCCAGATGTGGCCAATGCAGACAAAGCTGCAGGAAGATTCAGAAGATACAAGATCATCTTCACCCCTCAGAAGGTATTTCCTGCTCTGCTGCTGTGATGCTTTTGAATTCGGTTCTTCATATGTATATATGGAGCGACCGTGTCTTTGGTGGTAGAGCGAATCATCCACTAACCAGAAGTCAGCTGTTGGATACCCATCTCCCCCAGTCCGTGTGCCGAGGTGTCCTGGGGCCAGATATTGAACCCTGAATTGCCTCTGATTGCTTTGCCGGCGTACGATTGATGTATGATCGAGGGAGTGCTGCACATACATGCTCTGATAGAAGATCCACCTTATTGACCTGCCACCCATCTTGTGTCCCCCAGTTCTTTGCGTGTGAGGCGGTGCTGGAGGAGCAGGGGGTTTTTGGTGGTGAGAACCTTTGTGTATTCACATTTAGTTGGAGCAGCAATGATCTTAATGAAAAGTTCAGTAAAGTTGTTAAACTAGTTCTTTTCTTTTGCAGATGTGACCATTGATGAATGGGCGTTCTACCTTCTTCCACTTGACGATGACATCATCAGTTTGGAGCTGCCAGAATTCTTTCGAGACAACTTCCTGGTAGAGACAGGATCTGAAAAAGAACTGACTTGATTGGTTGATTCTCCTGAAGCTGAAGCTGGAGGAGTTGTGTTTTCAGTTCGTCCGTTCGTCCATCTATTCGTCCCTCTCTTGAGAATGTGTCAGGAGCGAAGTGAGGCAATTACTTCAAAAAAAAAGGCCACTTTGACTCGAGGATGAACTGATTAGATGTTATTGATCGGAGGTGAAGGGTTAGGGTTACCCTAGGTTACCCTAACCCTAGGTAACCCTAACCCTAACCGGACGAACTGATTTAGAAGGTCGAGGGTTTGATGGTGTGACTTGATGTTCACTTTGACTCAAAGATGAACTGATGCATGTGGTCAAACATCACTTTGACCTCACAGCACATGTTTTCTACCATAACTCAAAAATGAATTTGCTTTGTATGATGAAATACATTCAATGTTATTGAATGTATTTCGTCAAAATCTTTACTAGAATTATTTTGAGTCTGGACAGACATTGATGTAAACTGCAACTTGACTGGTTGGTGGAGGATATAATTGTAATTTTGATCATAAATTAATCTTTGAAAGCAGCAATAATTAACTTAAAAATATTAACAATATATCAAATGACAATATAAAAGGGGTGTGTTGAAGTGAGGAGCCGACAGAGGTTGAACAGACTCTGTGTCTCCCTTTTCTTTACAGAGCTTTAAAGTCGTTTTTAATAAGATGTATTGTTCTGGATCAACTGTAACTCATCTCTGTGTTTTCTGCTGCAGTAGACATCTGCTTTCAGAAAGTAAACCTGGAGAACTCTCTGTACCAGCAGACTGCAGTGAGATACAGTCTCAACACAGTCTTAACCCACCCTAACCCACAGATTTGACCTCAGGAGTAAAACTAAAAAAACTAAGCTAAAACCGAGCCACTGCAATTTGTTGAGTAAAAAGATATAGTTTCAACCAAGTACCAGTTAATATGAATGAACAGGTATTCAGCTGCTTATCGATATTTTTACCTCCAAAGTAACTGTATACTTATACTGTATGTGTTTTTGTAGCTTGTAGTTTGTAAATGATCCGACTTTCCACAGGCAGGGGACCAGCGCTGGGTGAGGACCGCCGCCAGCGCTCTGCACCTCCTGCACTCGGTCTACGGCCCTTTCTCAAAGATCTACGGGATTGGAAGATGTTCCAAGGTGCGGTATGATCACAGACTAACAGGTCATCTAAAGAGAATGTTCTGATGAAGGATTGAACCCTCATTCATTGCGTCTCTGGTGCCAGATGACCTACGAGTTGTGGAGGGAGCAGGTAGAAGAGGGAGAAACAAAAACCTGTCAGGCGGAAATAGGAAAGGTGTTTCTTATCGACAGAGGTAAGAAGCTACGTATCCTTTTCCCAGTGGACATCGGAGCGTGTAGTTCTTTATTATCTAACATCACCGTTGTGTTTTGCAGATGTGGACCTCGTCACTCCTCTGTGCTCTCAAGTTGTCTACGAAGGACTCGTGGATGATATATTTAGAATCAAATGTGGTGGGACTCAGATAAACATTTGAATAATTTTACCCCTTTAACTTATTTTCAAATACAGATTTATCCTTTTAATGTCTTTAACCTTGTTTTAACCTCCTACAGTGTGTGAGATGTGCTTTATAAATAAAGCTGCTTGCTTTGCAGGATGTGTGGACTTTGGAGCTGATGTTACTTCCTCTGACAAAAGCTTGAAGGTCATGCTGAACTCTCAGGATAAGGTACGAGCGGCACTGGATCACATCTCTGATCATGTTGATCATGATGATTAAAAGTTAAAAGTTCTCTGAACTCACGTAGGTCTTCAATGAAATCAGAAACGAGCATTTCTCCAACGTCTTTGGTTTTCTAAGTCAGAAGGCCAGAAATCTCCAGACTGCATATGATGTGAGTAAATGTTCCTTCCCCTCATCAGACTTTGACTCAACTGAGGAAACTGACTCGTATTCTTCCTCCTTCTACAGAAGCGTCGGGGGATGGACATAAAGCAGATGAAGACGTTTGTGTCCGAGGAGTTAAAAGGATTAAAACAGGAGCATCGACTGCTAAGCCTGCGTGAGTAGGACTTTAACTGTACATGTGTACTTCTACTACTGTGCTACATAGTTTTACTGTACATGTGTACTTCTATTGTGTTACTTCATTTGACTGTACATGTGTTCTTCTACTGTGTTGCATCGTTTTACTGTACATGTGTACTTCTACTGTGGTACATCATTTTACTGTACATGTGTACTTCTACTGTGTTACTTCATTTGACTGTACATGTGTACTTCTACTGTGTTACATCATTTTACTCTACATGTGTACTTTTACTGTGGTACATCATTTTACTCTACATGTGTACTTCTACTGTGTTACATCATTTTACTCTACATGTGTACCTGTACTGTGTTACATGGTTTTACTGTACATGTGTACCTGTACTGTGTTACATAGTTCTACTGTACATGTGTACTTCTACTGTGTTACATGGTTTTACTGTACATGTGTACCTGTACTGTGATACATCATTTTACTCTACATGTGTACTTCTACTGTGCTACATCATTTTACTCTACATGTGTACTTCTACTGTGTTACATGGTTTTACTGTACATGTGTACTTCTACTGTGTTACATGGTTTTACTGTACATGTGTACCTGTATTGTGTTATAGTTTTACTGTACATGTGTACCTGTACAGTGTTACATCATTTTACTCTACATGTGTACCTGTACAGTGTTACATCATTTTACTCTACATGTGTACCTGTACTGTGTTACATGGTTTTACTGTACATGTGTACCTGTACTGTGTTACATGGTTTTACTGTACATGTGTACCTGTACTGTGTTACATGGTTTTACTGTACATGTGTACCTGTACTGTGTTACATGGTTTTACTGTACATGTGTACCTGTACTGTGTTACATGGTTTTACTGTACATGTGTACCTGTACTGTGTTACATGGTTTTACTGTACATGTGTACCTGTACTGTGTTACATGGTTTTACTGTACATGTGTACCTGTACTGCGTTACATGGTTTTACTGTACATGTGTACCTGTACTGTGTGATGTATTTTAAAGCTGATGTGCTGAAGTGCACTTTCTCTCTTCCAGACATCGGGGCGAGTGAATCAATCATGAAGAAAAAGACCAAGCAGGATTTCCAGGAGCTGTTGAAAACCGAACACTGTAAGTTAACACTCAGAGTTTATTTAAATGTGTTCATGATCATTGTTCCCTGTGTGTTTTGGTTTTATTTTTGTTTATTCCTTGTTTTCTCTTCCAGCTTTACTTGAAGGATTTGAAATCCGTGAATGTATTTCTTTCATAGAGGAGCATATCAACAGACAGGTGCTTTTACTTAAACACAGAGTTGTAAACAGGTCCAAAAATCATTCAAACTATATTTTAGTGAACATTATTTCTTTCACTTTTTAAAGGTCTCCATGATAGAAAGTCTCAGGCTGCTTTGTCTTCTGTCCATCACAGAAAATGGTGAGTTTTCTTTTGATAATCAAAAAATAAATGTATTATTTCCATGCTGTGTTGATAACTGTGATTTCTCTCAGGACTCCTGCCAAAAGATTACCGCTCCTTAAAATCCCAGTATCTACAGGTGAGCCTCAATAAGAGAAGATGCTGCCAAATGTTTTGAAAGTCACCAAAAATTAGACATAGTTTAAGGAAACATCTACATTTTTTATTTAATTTGTGGTATTTTTACTTCTAGATGTTATTTTCAATTATATTTTCTGTTTTGCAATATCGTCCTTTTAGGGGCGGGTTCATTTTGTCTTTGATTTAATAAAAGTCTTTAGGTTACAGAATTTATTGACGAACAGATTTAAATAATTTAACTTTCTGATGGTCGCCCTAAATGACACTAGCTGCTGTTATTTTTTAGCCTATTTATTAATGCATATATTATAACCCTCTTAAGTGTGTGTTGGGCTGATCCTGAGCAAGTTGATTAAATACAGGAAAAAAGTAAATCAACCCTCAGTTGAAAATATCCCCCACTAAATGAGTTATTTCTTTAACATTTGATAAAAGCGACAGTGCTCAGCTGTTTTTTCAAACACTTTGGTTTTCAGTCGATGGAATGAGTTTTTCATGGAGAGCCTCAGACAGGATGGAGTCAGACGCCAGAGAGAGGCAGATTAACTCATCTGTTTTGGTCTTTTTATTTATTGACAAAGAGAAAATGATAGAATATGGCCGTATGCTCTAAACCTGCCCTCATGTTAACGCGGCCCCCATCTCAGGAGCCTCCTTTGTGTAACGCTGTGTGTGCTTGACATCATCAGAGCTATGGAGTGGAACACCTGCTCACGTTTGCTAACCTGCGGCAGTCGGGGCTGCTGGTGGAGCAGCAGCCGGGGGAAACACTGACTGTCATGGAGAGCAAAGTGGGTAAACTGGTCAACGACAAAGCTGCAGGTGAACGGCTTCTTCCTCATCACAGTCACTGTGTCTCTGGCTACTGGATATGACTGAATGATTTTGTGTAACTCTCCTGATCCTCATCATTCTCTTTTTAAATGATTTTTTCCACAGGAAAGCTGACTGATGCCTTCTCCTCTCTGGCAAAGAAGAGTAATTTCAGAGCCTTGAGCAAAAAGCTGAACCTGGTAAAGTATTATCCACTTTACTAGTTTTATCTCAAGAATATGAATTCATACCACTGATGATTTGTGTTGAGCATACTGTAAATATACAAGATTAGAAACTGGATTCTCATATTTTGTGTGAAGGTACCCAAGTCAGATGAAGAATATGACCTGCGTGTTCCACGAGACATGGCTTACATCTTCAGTGGAGCCTACGTCCCTATGAGCTGCAAAGTCATTGAGCAGGTGAGTGACTCAGCAGAATGAGCTGAGGCCCAGGAGGTCGAGAGGGTCGTCCACTAACCAGAAGGTCATGGGTTTGAACTCCGGCTCCTCCAGTTGTTGTGCTGACAGTGTTTGAATGATGTGTGATGTACTAACTTAGACAATAACGTGAGGAAAGTGTGTGTAATATGTTGTCATATGAATGTCATTGTAATGCTCTCCTGATGTGTGTTGTTGTGTAGGTGCTTGAGCGAGATGGATGGGCGGGGCTTGAAGAAGTCACCAAGCTGCTGAATGGACATGACTTTTCTGTTACAGGTTCAGTCAATAGGAGAAATGAGTCAAGTTGATGGGGATATTAGAAATGAATCATTTTTAAATCTGTTGAAGCTGAGACACGAACCCAAACCTGCCTCTCGTTGTTACGTTTTCAGAACTTTAAGTCAAATTAACACATTTTGGCTGTTAAGGAAAAATGAATCAAGAAGAAAATAATCATAGCTTGCATCCCTCGTTGTAGTTAAACACATACAAGGATTAAGTCACCAGGTCAGTGCAGAGGAATAGAATGTATTATCTGATTAAGCCGATATGACCTGGATGTAAACCAACAGCAGGACTAAAGCCCTAACCCTAAAGTGTTTGAGTGAATGAGTGATGGAGGGTTTCTGTCTCATCAGGAAGCAACGGAGCTGATTTAAGAGCAAAGAATGATGCTCAGCGCATCGTGCTGGTCATGTTCCTCGGAGGCTGCACCTTCTCTGAGATTTCAGCCTTACGCTTCCTCGGCAGAGAGAGAGGTAATCATGACCCTCTGTCCTTCAAGTGTCCACCGGTCCTCTAGGTTCCTCTCAGAGCGCGACTAATATATCACTGTTATCAACCTGTCACAAACATATAGGTATCGATGTATATGATGACCAATATGCACCTGTATGAAAACCTTTTAAAAGAACATAAAGGAGAGACAAGCATTCAAAGGTTATTTAGTGAAAATACAGCGTCAGATGAACATTAACTCTCCACTGCAAATGGACAAACAACCTACAGTGTGTATGATAATAACAATATAAAAATACACACTGACGTATCCACAAACGTGTGCTACTGTGGTTGCTTTTGGTGACTCATTTTAAGTAAAAACATTGTTTTCTGTTTTCAGGTTATAAATTCATTGTGGTAACAACTGCGATCACCAACAGTTCGAGGCTAATTGAAGCTCTGCTCAACAACCATGAGTGAGACGTGTCATCACATCGTCACGTCTGAGTGACCTCATCCTGCTTCCTCCAGCTCCGACATGACAGAAAGTTTCCTCACGACTGTAAAGATGTGTCATTTAATACAGTGAATGTTTTTAACAAATGTTGAAGCTTGTCCCTTTTGTCTCAATTCCTAAATATATAAAACTTGTTGGCTTGTGTCATATGATTAGAATAAAAGACACAATGTCAATTCCAACACGTGTATAAAGAAATATCTAATACATTTTACATGTTTGTGACTGAGGTGAGCTGCTTGTCACAATCTGTCAGAGGTCCCTTAAGTGTTATTACATAACACACATGATTTATGATATCACACACATGATATTACATGACATAAATCACATGATTTATTACATCACACACAGGATTTATTACATGACGATTGACATGATTAATGATGTCACTTGACATAAATCACACATGATTAATTACATCACATGTGATATTTTACATCACATACATGACACACACAGGATTTATTACGTGACAAATGACACATACATGATATATGAAATCACATACATGACAAAGATAAACAAACATTATTGAAGTGACGCTTCAGTTTAAAATGTCACCAGGAAACTGGTGTGAGTCTGTGTTTCACTCAACGAGTCGCTCCGTGGAGGGCGGGTACATGTTGCTGCTCTCAGTTGCTGGAGCTCCCCGCCCGGGCGGGACACGGCAGTGAAACCAACGAGCGCTCTCGCAGCCGGAGCCAATCACAGAGCAGAGGGCGCGGAGTTTGAACAACAGACCAACGGGTGAAGAGAAACTTCGCTGCTCAGAAACTAGTGAGTTGTTTTTAACCGATAAACTCAGAGTTCGAGTTTAACCAGAACTTAACTAGAACCCACAACCACCCGAGGTTCACCAGAACTTAACTAGAACCCACAACCACCCGAGGTTCACCAGAACTTAACTAGAACCCACAACCACCCGAGGTTCACCAGAACTAAACTAGAACCCACAACCACCCGAGGTTCACCCACAAGTACGACCACGACCGGAGCTGAGGTCAACGATGAGAAAGAGGTAAAACTGTTTTCTTACAGTCTGGAACGTCATGATGTTAACTTAACCAGGTTAGTTAAACCAGGTTAGTTAAACCACGTGAGGTTAACCCAGAGAGTTAAACTAACGTCTGTCTGCTCAGTCCAAAGACTGGATTCGATAGTTAGTCACATGTTAGTGAGGCTGGTTACTTGATAACGATGAGTTAGTGAGGCTAGTTAGTGACATGTTAGTGACATGTTAGTGACATATTAGTGAGGCTAGTTAGTGACATGTTAGTGAGGCTAGTTAGTGACATGTTAGTGAGGCTGGTTACTTGATAACGATGAGTTAGTGAGGCTAGTTAGTGACATGTTAGTGACATGTTAGTGACATATTAGTGAGGCTAGTTAGTGACATGTTAGTGAGGCTGGTTACTTGATAACGATGAGTTAGTGACATGTTAGTGACATGTTAGTCACATGTTAGTGAGGCTAGTTAGTGACATGTTAGTGAGGCTAGTTAGTGACATGTTAGTGAGGCTGGTTAGTCACATGTTAGTGCAGCTGGTTACTTGATAACGATGAGTTAGTGACATGTTAGTGAGGCTGGTTAGTGACATGTTAGTGAGGCTGGTTAGTGACATGTTAGTGAGGCTGGTTAGTCACATGTTAGTGAGGCTGGTTAGTGACATGTTAGTGAGGCTAGTTAGTGACATGTTAGTGAGGCTGGTTAGTCACATGTTAGTGCAGCTGGTTACTTGATAACGATGAGTTAGTGACATGTTAGTGAGGCTGGTTAGTCACATGTTAGTGAGGCTGGTTAGTGACATGTTAGTGAGGCTGGTTAGTCACATGTTAGTGAGGCTGGTTAGTGACATGTTAGTGAGGCTGGTTAGTCACATGTTAGTGAGGCTGGTTAGTGACATGTTAGTGAGGCTAGTTAGTGACATGTTAGTGAGGCTGGTTAGTCACATGTTAGTGCAGCTGGTTACTTGATAACGATGAGTTAGTGACATGTTAGTGAGGCTGGTTAGTGACATGTTAGTGAGGCTGGTTAGTCACATGTTAGTGAGGCTGGTTAGTGACATGTTAGTGAGGCTGGTTAGTCACATGTTAGTGAGGCTGGTTAGTGACATGTTAGTGAGGCTGGTTACTTGATAACGATGAGTTAGTGACATGTTAGTGACATGTTAGTGACATGTTAGTGACATGTTAGTGAGGCTAGTTAGTGACATGTTAGTGAGGCTAGTTATTGACATGTTAGTGCGGCTGGTTACTTGATAACGATGAGTTAGTGACATGTGAGTGACATGTTAGTGACATGTTAGTGAGGCCGGTTCAGGGACAGACTCACTGGCGGTCACCTTATCAAAGAGGACCAAGCTTGAACCGGTCTTGTTCTCTGAAGACCATCACTGACACGGGGACTTTAACTGTTCTACTGAACGACTCCATCTGATTCCAGCAGCGTGGTTATTTAATAAACATGTTTAGTTGTGTCAGCTGTTAATCAAGTTGACGGGTGTTTATATTATTGTGATGTGTCTCCCCAGTGAGGTGCTGGCAGCAGAGGCCGTGTCCTGCCTAAACAAAGCTCTGTGTCACCTGAAGGACATCTGGGAGGAGATTGGGATCCCGGAGGACCAGAGACTACAGAGGACTAATGTGGTTAAGAACCACATCAAGGTAACACACAGACAATATGGTGTCTGTAAGAGATCTGAAGCATATCAGCAAACATGTTATCACTATGAGAATTCCTCATATCGATCGGTACCGAACAATTATCATGACAGATATCACATCATTCAAGTTAGTGCTGCAAAAACTATTTATTTCTAATAGATTACAACTAATTTTGTAATCGATTGGTCGGGTCTGTTATAATTCAGGTTACACATACTGTCTCCTGGGGTGGGGGCAGTACCAGCCAATCACAGGCCTTCTGTAGCTCATGTGATGATCTGTTCTCTGGAGTAAACATTTAAATAATGTTGGAGATTGTTTCACTAAAGCACAAAAACAACCTGTTAATGTTGCACTGCTGAGTTTAGTGTAAATACAGACGGGACCCCGATGTCCTGATGATCCTAATGAAGCAGCCTCGATACAACTCTGCATCTGCACCAAGAACAGAACTTCTAACTGTCTTTTATTGAAACTAGATGCTGTGTATGATTCCAACACATTAAAACATCTGTATCCATGATCCCCATAATGATCATTGACTGGATATTTTGATATCAACACATCATTTTGCTGTGTTATGTATAATACTTGTATGTTTATCCACCAGGGCTTACTAGAAATGATGATCAAGGAAGAGGAGTGTCTGAAGAAGAGGCTCGTCAGCAGCATTCACACGTGCAGGACAGAAATGGAGAAACTCTGCCTGGAACTTCAGCTGCTTGTGTTTGAGGTCACAACGTTTTCAGTGAATTCAACTTTACTTACACACTCGACTACTCGTCCATGACAGAAGGACCATTAAGTATCATCTGTCTCAAACAGTATTAACCTGCTTACTGCTCATTTGATTCTGAAACCATTTGTAAAAAGTTAATATAAAATACAAATTCTTATCCTGATGGTCAGCTTTACTAACTGTAAGGGGGGGGTTAGGGTTGAGAAGGAGAAAACGTCTTAAGAAGTCAATTTGTTCTCTGCATGTTCAGGAAGAGGAGGGCGTGAGCATGCTCCAGCAGGAGAAGAACATCCGCACGCAGGTGGAGGCCCTGACGAAGGAGAGGACTCGTAGGATGCAGCAGCTGAAGGATCTGTTGGAGCAGGAACAGGAGCTGTGCGACATCTTGTGCTCACTGCCGTACGGCATAGCTCCAGAATCCGTGCCGTCACAGGAGCAGCTGGAGAACTTCTGCCAGCACATCACCAATCAGAGCGCAGAGAAGGTGGGAGCTCGTTGTTTGACATGTACGTCTCCGGAGTCAGCTGAGGGACACGATAATCTTCACTGGGATTCACAACATCATTCATTTCCTTTCTTATTTCACATACCATCCTCTTCTCAATAGAAACATTTTGACCACCTAGACGATGAGAACCCTTCCTAATGATAGTTGATGCCTCATGGTTTTCTGCAGGGAAAGTGATGAGAGGGTAGACTGAACATTATACATAAACATACAATCCTGAATGATAGACACCTGAAAGTTATTTGTTGACCTTTCATAGAAACTGAAAAGTTCACAGTTCAATCTGTCCCCCTGTCATGTTTTCAGGCAAAGCGTTATGCTGAGTTCACGGACCTGAAAAAGCAGATCATCTCATACATGGATGAGCTGGACCGCATCCCTGAGACCAGTTTTGAGAAAGACGTGGTCTGTGAGGACGAGGACTCGTTTTGTCTGTCCAGAGACAATATTACAGCCCTCAAGCTGCTCCTTAGTCAGGTATTATTATTTTTTGTAAACAGTATTTCTTGTCTAAATATACTTTTACAACCTGCTGTAGGCGATATTACCTCTGTAAAATGTCTAATGTTATTTTTAGCTAATAATATTCCTAAAGTTAATCCATGTATCCATCCGTTTCCTTCTGTTTATCCAGGTTGGGATTTAAAATAGTTCTCGAAATCATTGCTTTATTCTCCTGAATATTAAATGAATGCATTATGTTGGTAATGATAATAATAGTTTTATAGAAATGAGCGAATTCTCTGTCTGTGTCTCTCATATCTGGAGACCTATGAGCTTCATACTTAATGTTTGTTGTTTTGAACCAGCAGCAGCTGGGACTCAACTAGTTCTCCAGTTGGTTCTTCAGCTCTATTACCGCTTGGTTTAAAGGTTTAATTCAAACCCAGTGAACATGGTCACTGTCAAAGCTGCAGAGTTACCAACAGATGACACTCTTCTGCCATTTTGATGCAGCTGGAGGAACGGAAGACCGAGACTGAGGCGATGTGTGAGACTCACAGAGACAAGATCCAGCAGCTGTGGGAGCGACTGCAGGTTCCTCAGGAGGAGCGGGGCGCCTTCACTGAGCATATGGTCACTTCCAAGAAGAAGAACCTTGAGGCGGTGAGAGGACTTTGAGTTCTTTGGTTTGTCAAACACCAGCTGAGGTCGTCAGGACTCTTTGTCGAGACTTTAGTTTTCTGTTTCAGTTACAAGCTGAAGTTCAGCGTCTGGAGGAACTCAAACTGTTGAACATCCGCAGCGTCACAGAGGCCATCCGCTCCGAGATGGCTGGGATTCAGGAGAAGTGCTTCTTCAGCTCGGCCCAGCGACAGGCCTTTGCACCATATTTTAGTGGTGGGTTCACTTCTTGTTTTTAGCCACTATAAATCCAATGATGCTTAAGTTTGTATCAGTGTTGACATTTAAGGTGAAATCGATTGTTGTAGAGGATTTTACTGAGGAGCTGTTGTATCTGCATGATGCTGAGATCCAGCGCTTGAAGCAGCATTATGAAGATCACAAAGAGCTTTTTGATGGAGTTCAACAATGGGAAGAAAGCTGGAGACTCTTCCAAGAGCTGGAGGTGAGGAGGCTGCAGCAGTCAGAGGAATAATTTAGACAACAAAATTGACCCAAGTAGCAGCAGTTCAAGTTACAGAGGAGTGCCTCATATTGTGTGTCCTTCATCTTTCTGGTTGTCAGAAAAAAGCCACAGATCCGGCAAGATTCACAAATAGAGGAGGGAATCTTCTGAAAGAGGAGAAGCAGAGGTCTGAGCTGCATAAAAGTCTGCCCAAGGTAAGAACCTGTTTTCATCGTCCAGACTCAAAATATCTTCTCACATTTCATAAGAATTTGACAATGTGTGTGTGTGTGTGTGTGTGTTTTGTAGCTTGAAAGGAAATTAAAAGCCCAGATGGATGCGTGGGAGAGTGAACAGGGTCGGGAGTTTCTGGTTAACGGACAGAAGTTTCTGCAGTATGTGGAGGAACAGTGGGAAATGCACCGACTAGAGAAAGAAAAGGAGAAAGAAGAAAGGGTGAACAAGCTATTTTGTCTTAAAGATTTCAAACGTACGTTGCCTTAGAACTTTGTTGACACTTCTTTCCATACTCTAAACAGCATTTTAAGAAGAGCAAACAGACCGAGGAGGATATGCTGTATGGAACAGCCGTGCGAACACCGACCAAACGCAGATTCCTGGGCACCACCACACCCAACAATAAATCACGAAAGGTTATGAGCTCTATTTGTTCTTTTGCTGATTGATCCAATACACATGTGTTCAGTGATATCTGTCAGTGCTGACACCCCCCCTCTGTCTCTGTCAACAGTTTAATGCCACTGCCAGTGTTTCTAGTGCCACCTCCAACAGCACCATGCGCTCCGTCTATGGTGGAACTGTCTGTCGCTCACCTGTGCCCCGCCCACCTCTCTCAGCAAACAAGGTGGGTTTCACATTAAAGACAAAACAAGTCAAATTATAGCTGCTATGCAAATATCCTTGGGTCCCTTGACAGGCGCTATGAACATTTTATTAAAAAAAAAGTTGTTGTTTTGAGGAGGAATAGGAGGAAGACTGTTAGTGTTGCTGCTCATCATTTAGTTGAGCCATCATTAGCAGTTATGTATATAACTCAGCCTTAGAATTCACAACCTCAGAACTGATGGATGCTCTGAAGAAAGATTGAACTCATTAAGAAAAGTATCGGTCATTATGTGGTGATCAGTGGTGATATTGTGATGTAACTTCAAACAAATCAACATTTAAATAAGCTACAAAATCCTTTGATAAGTTTAATTTATTATGTAGAGCAGCAGGACTCTGTTGTATTGATCAACTTCATTGACATGCAGATGGTGAATATAGGGCACATAGAACACCATTTATCACATTTATCACATATCGCACATGAGATATCGCGATGACGATGCATTTATGTTATGAGGTGCAGCTCTACAGAAAATGCATACACTCAATTTTCAGGACCTTTTCCAGAGTTTATGTCTGTAAACACCTTTAGTCTTGTGTTGAACTCTAAAAAGCCTTTTCTGTATCGTGTTGTTTAGGAGGTCCCACTTGTCTCACCTGTTTCTCTGCTTTGTGTGTTCCAGTGTCCAGCGGCACGAACACCAGGAGGCGGTAGACCCCCCCATCCCAGACTACAGGGCTGTAACAAGGAGAACGAGGCTCAGGTGAAGGGGATCCCGCTGAGTGGTGCGTTGCTGACCCCCGCTAGTCCACAGCGTAACTTCAGCTTAGCTTCTGTTGCCAGCACCTATTCAGAGTTTGTGGTAATTTACACTTTTGTCTCTAATTTCTTTGCTCTGCTTCTATTTCTGTGCCAAAACACATTGAAGTCTATGATTGAAGTTTCTGATGATGTTCAAATTGCTAATGATATAAATGTATGTTTTAGAGGGACTTGGTCAACATTGAGTCTATTCAGTCAAGGTGTGTTTGGAGTTTTAAAACATCATGTGTGTTGCTCACTAATCTCTCTTATCTTAACTGCATGTCTCTTATCAAAGGACAGATTTCCATTTATGAACAACATTATGTTTTAACTTGAATAGGAACATTTACATGACGACTGACACTCCCACCGTGTATTGCTTTAGTGTTTGCTTCATTAGAGACGTCTACAGGGAGCCGTGCACAGCTCCACTCACATGACGCTGTGCACTGTCAACCGAGCCACACTGAGGGCGCCCCGCCATGTCCTCCGGCTCTCCATACATTCTGAAACACTCTGTGGTTTTTACCCAGTGTGAGATTTTACACGTGTCCGATAACACTGGCCCCATCACACCTGATCTTAACAGGTGGTTTTCAAGTGGACAGCTCTAAGTTCAGGTGTGAATCCACTCAGATATAGATCTGATCACACCAGACCACATTCAGAGGTGGTCTGAGCCGCATGTGTCCACATTCTGTTATCATGTAAAAACTCGTCCTGGGCCACATGTGGACGTCTCTGAGCAGCTTCACTAAGAATCAGATATATTTGATCTTCTTGTTGCTTTGTTTGTAACCAGCGACACAATATCAACACTGATCAACACATAATGATCCACACTTTCCTTAAGTTGGTAAATTCTTTCTTCACAGCTGCCCAAGATGTTTGTTGATGAGTCGTTTGTTTCTACATGTATAAAACAAGGAAACTGATTTAAAGGGCGTCTGTTCTGCTTCCACAGCGAGACCTGTCCAAGGCCTCTGACGCCAAGGTCCAGCACAACATCCTGAACTCCACCGGCAGCAACCTTTGACCCCTCCACTCTGATGTGACTGCATCATTCAAACACAGTACAATGAAGTTTGGTTGAAGATGGATCACTACCTTTCACTGCCATCAGCTATTTTATATTTAAATGAAGGTAATAATATATTTAGTGTTAAGTCAGTGATAGAAAAGAGTCACTATAAGAGGACTAAAGTTTGTATGATAACTTAAACTAACACTCATTTCTCTCTGGGGTTTTTCTATTACCAGATGTAAAATCTGTCGTCTGCACATATTTTTAAAAAGGAAAAAAGAAAGTTAAGCTTTCTGAGCTTATGCAATCTGGGGTCACAGGCCAAATGTATTATGAGTACATTGCACTTTAAAAATATATATATTGCAGCGCATCAAGTAAATAAAAAAACACTAGTCCTTCCTAAACCCTATTTTCTACATGCATGTATCTGTATGTATATAAATATATATTTCAGTTCCTGTTGTAATAAATGTTTGTTAAAGATGGTTTCTGTCATTTCAGGTTGTTCTTATCACAATGACGTTCATATTCAGCTGCTTTATCAACCACCTAAAAACTCATAGAACAAGTTGTTCTGTTGTCCAATGAGGATCAAATCTTCAAGTCTTTCATTAATCTAATTCAACAGCTTTCACAGTCATGTGACTTTATGGTTTAAAACAAATCAACTTATTGAAAGGTAGAGGTTCTATGAAAAATCCACAGTACTGTCTTTAAGAGGTGGCAAATTATTTTTGATTGAGTTGTAAGAGAAAAATAAAACTTGTCTCGATCAACTTGTGATTCCTGATGGAAGTCACTGATTTACTCACTGGACTGTGATCGGCACAGATCGATTCATCAAGACAAATGCATCAGTTTAATGTTTCACAATCTTCACTTCAGCGTATACATCCAAAACAAGAGGAATGTGTCTGAACACAGTTCTGTCTGTTCCAAGTCCACCTCAGGTTGAGCTTCTACTCATCACGTGACCACCTCCTGGGTCATTATTGTCCGATGTGAGAGTAAAATGAAGTGTTTAAGGTTTAGAGAATAAAATCTGTTTAAGGTTTAGAGAATAAAATGTGTTCAAGGTTTAAATATGAGTAACATTCCCTCATTTCACCTAATTTTAGTTTAATGATTGTAATTGTGTTGATAAATAAAACAAACACATACATACGTAAATACAAAGGAAATCAATAAATCAAATAGAAAAAAGTCATGCTTGTATTTTTTAAGGATTTCCACCGGAACTTGCGTCACAAGCGGAAAAGGAAGTGTATCCAGTGACGGACACTTGTTGGTGTGACATCTGCGGCTCAGCTGTGATTCAGAGACTCGGTCACTGACGTCATGATCAACTAAGTCTTTACGCACTTCCTCTCCACGGAGCTCCGTCATGTCCGCCGCGGTGGCGCGGCTGCTCTTCTACCCGACGTTAGGCTACAATCTGCTGATGGAGAAAGTTTCCAGCCGCCGCTGGTTCGACCGAGTGGATGACACCGTGATAGTGGGGGCACTTCCGTTCAGATCCATGACGTCACAGGTGAGTGTGCCCGGCAATAGCTCCTGACCGGTGAGCAGCCGCCCGGTGAGCCGGTGACCCGGTGAGGAGCTGCCCGGTGAGCCGGTGAGCCGGTGAGCCGGTGAGCTCCTGGCCGGTGAGGAGCTGCCCGGTGACCCGGTGAGGAGCTGCCCGGTGAGCCGGTGAGCCGGTGAGCCGGTGAGCTCCTGGCCGGTGAGGAGCTGCCCGGTGACCCGGTGAGCAGCCGCCCGGTGAGCCGGTGACCCGGTGAGGAGCTGCCCGGTGAGCCGGTGAGCCGGTGAGCCGGTGAGCTCCTGGCCGGTGAGGAGCTGCCCGGTGACCCGGTGAGCTCCTGACCGGTGAGCAGCCGCCCGGTGAGCTCCTGACCGGTGAGCAGCCGCCCGGTGAGCCGGTGACCCGGTGACCGGTGAGGAGCTGCCCGGTGAGCCGGTGACCCGGTGAGCTCCTGACCGGTGAGGAGCTGCCCGGTGAGCCGGTGACCCGGTGAGCTCCTGACCGGTGAGCAGCTGCCCGGTGAGCCGGTCACCGGTGAATATTCTCTTGTGTAGTTTGTGAATTATGGAATCTTGTGAATTTTTGTCAAATAAATATTAAAAACTTTTGATATTTAAGTTTGAAGAAATATACAAATATTCATGTCACGAATGGTTAAGTCCAGTTCCTTCAGAAGCAGTGAAGCTGATTCAACGAGAGTCGAAACGTTTACATTTATAAAACGTGTTTTATTAATTGTATTTGTAAGCTATGTTCAAAGTCTCTGTTGAATATCTTTAATTATGTTATTGTAAAGTTTTCATATTTCCTTGTCAAGCTGTTTGGCATTGGAAAGCAACATTTTTTAGTATTTGTATTCTAAATGATAAATTGATGAAAAATAGAACCAATGGAAAATTTTTCTCTCAGGATGATTTAATGAATTCAAGTTACTGATTGTAAACCATTCAAACTTCAGGAGGTGTGATGGTCTGTGTGTGTTGTTGTGTGTTGTTGTGTTGCAGCTCGTGGAAACAGAAAATATCCGAGGAGTCGTCACCATGAATGAGGAATATGAAACCAAGTATTTCTGTAACTCGGCTGAGGTGAGTTCACTCGTCTTTTACATTTCATGTCTTCTCATGTGTAGACAATTCAAAGTGATTAGTCTATTAGTCTATTAGTTATAATAATGTGAATTTCACAGTCTATTACTTTCCACATATTTTGTGATTCTTGTTTGTCAGATGATAAAGCTCGGTGGTCCGGAGCTGAATCGTTGTAGAGTGTCGTGCTCCTGGCTGATTCTAACCCTAACCCTCTCTATGGCTGTCGTCCTTTACGTGCTCCCTGATGGTGACGCTGGGCGAAGGAGTGGCGTGAAGCCGGCGTAGAGCAGCTGAGGCTGAGCACAGTCGACCTCACGGGGGTCCCCAGCCTGGAGAACCTGCATCGAGGCGTGGAGTTCGCCCTGCAGCACCGACAGCAGGGAGCCAGCGTGTACATCCACTGCAAGGCGGGTCGCTCGCGCAGCGCCACACTGGCAGCCGCCTACCTCATCAGGGTCAGTACAGAGCTGTGGGCCGGCGGCTGAGCCAAGCTTCAGTTGGGCAGAGTTGAAGATGGTTGATCAACTGAATTGGCAAAAGAGAAGCATCTTTACAGTGAAATGCAACATAATGTAAACTGCAGTAAATAATGTACATTTTTTTAAAAGTCAAAGTTAAAACAGTATTTCCGTGTGTAGTAAAAATACAGTAAACAAGGGTGTTACTTTGATTTGAAGAATATTACTGACTGATCAGTAGCAGGATTGAACAAAGCTCTTAATATAGTGTTGAGGTATTGAGGGTCATGTTGGTTGTTAGAGATCAAAGGTGCAGGCTGACACTGATTTGTTTAGAAAATTGATGGACAATAAATCTGTCAGTCGTCTTCAAGCCGGAGAACCGAACCTGATCTGGCTTTATGATTTGAGCTGCTTTCTGATATTTCCTGACTAAAAGCTTTGACACTGCAGCGACCCGGGTTGGATGTTAACACTGACACGTTTTGATCCAACACTTTGAGCTGGTTTCCTGATGTTTCCCTGCTCACAGTTACACTGCTGGACTCCAGAAGAGGCCTGTCGGAAGCTCCTGACGGTTCGACCCCACGTCCTGGTGCGTGCCGCTCAGCTGCAGACGCTGCAGACGTACTACCAGCAGGTGTGTGAACAGTCCAGCTGAGAGCCGGGGCCACGTGTGGACGCCATCGTGCTCCCAGCACCTGGCCTCAGTGGAGCCAGAGACATGAAACCAAGTTGCTGGTGAATGAATGATTCCTTCACATCTTAATGTGAATGATAAAAACACACCCAATGTTTATTTTAAATCAATTATCTAGAGTTTTATTGGTAAATAGCAGATTTCACTTGTTATTTCATGACACATCAGTAAGAGGAAATTATAGTTTCTACATTTTTAACCCTCTCATTTCATAAAACGCCAAACTAAAAACATCTCTCCTCTCTGGTTTTATCCCTGCAGCTAAAAAGATTATTAACATTTCTGAACAAAGTGATATTTTTTCTCCCAACCTGTCGTCCGATATCAGTGCTGTTAGTGTCCGACTTTCAGAATAAAATGTTTGTGTTGTAACATTAAAAGTGTCACAAGATGAGGATGTTTTACTGTGTATTTCAGCAGTGATGTGGTCACTGAGAAAACTAAAAACCTTTTCTTTCAAGTCATTATTTTTTCCTCTGATGCCTCATAACTTAAGAAATAAATGTCAAATAAATATTTGAGATGAATTCATACTAATGGTGTTTCTGTGCCTTTATTTTGAGCTTGTAGGTGGTAAAGACCTTTAAATCAATCCCAAAAAAATCTGAGTCACCACGAGCAACGTGTTGTCAACAATTAAAGCAAATTCTAGTAAGCCTACGAAATATGGGTAATAATCGAGTATAGATTAGAATAAGAAATGTGTGGCTCAATATGTTGCTGTATATAAAACTAGCAACAGTATGATTGTCTGCTGCCAATTGGTAGAGATGCCAGATTCCTGGAACAATGGCATCACTTCTAATCGCTTCTTGAGCTTTTTCTACAAGGTTTTTTGAAGGAAACACATATTTATCTTAAGCGTCTTGGACTGAAAATATTTCCAGAAGAAGTGAATGCTCTCAGAAGCACAGCTTGATGCAGCAATAAACAGATGCTTGATAGCTGAGGTAATGTAGTCTAATGCAGTGGTCCCCAACCCCCGGGCCGTGGCCCGGTACCGGGCCGTGGGTCAGTTGGTACCGGGCCGCACAGAAAGAATAAACAATTTAAATTTTTTCTGTTTTATCTATTATCCAGTCATTTTTCAAAATAAAACGGTGTTTTATTTTGAAAAATTACCGGATCCTCTCCTTTATGACTCATGCTTTACGCATTTCAAGACGCTTCTCTCGGTCACGTCACTTTTTCGCTGAACACAAACCCACACGGTATTGGTCGGACCCATTTGTCAACAAACCAGGTGAATCCAGTCTGTTTAAGAAGCAGATCAGCTGCTGGAGGTCACATGACGGCGGCCTTAGAAGTATGTTTGAGAAAACAACTCTGCGGTGTCCTGGAGTAAAGTCACAGCAGAATACTGAGATCACCACAACAGCACTAAAAACTCTGATGCCATTTCCGACATCCTATCTGTAGTGACATCGGGGGAATTTGTTTTAATAAACGAATACATTTTTTATTTTAAATAACCAAAAAAAACTCTCCATATTCCGTTAAATAAAAAAAAATCTACCGACGTCACCAGAGGGCCTCCGTAATGAGGCTCCGTAGACACACCTGTCCGACATCCAACCGGTCCGTAGGGCAAAACAGGTTGAGGAGCACTGGTCTAATGTACTGGTGGAGTCCCACAGCTGGTTTAAAGATCTATGGGGAACAACTAGAGCAGGTGAACACGTTTCAATGTCTGTGGTTTTATTTGACACAAGCTGCCCTGGAATGAACATATGAATGAAAATAAAGAAAAAGGGAAGCAGCTGAGGAAACGAGTTCCACCTGAAGATCTGTTCAGTGTGGACGAAGGGAAATATTAAGGTTAAGATTTTAAAAGAAACCGGATCAGTGGAGGGTTTAAGATTAGTCCTCCGTCCACCAGGGGGCGAGAGAGCGCGTACAGCGACTTGTTCCTGCACAGACAAACAAACATGGCGGCGTCGCTGATGCGGTTTGTCCGCGGTGGCTTCGGGAGAAGTTTGAACAGTAAGTCGATCAAAAACCGAATTTATCTAACTAGTAGTGATCGATTTGATTCGAGTCTGTTTCACGGCATCGAAAAAGAAACCGACACCGTTTCAACCGTCAGATGTTTCCGGTTTGACCTTCGAGCTAATGACAGCTAAAGCTAAAGCTAGCCTGCAGAAGATGGACTCTTGTTCTTTCTAATGAGTTTAAATCTACCTTTCTCTTTTGAACTTTATGGATATGAAACGTTTCAGAATCAACGAGCCTTTGTTTTGATTCTTGTTCCTGTGCTTCTTCTGCTGCTCAGTGGGTTCAGGGTTGATTTAGGTTCAGGGTTGATTTAGGTTCAGGGTTGATTTAGGTTCAGGGTTGATTTAGGTTCAGGGTTGATTGTGAACTTTCGTCTTCTGCTCTTCTCTCAGTTGTGAGGAGCTCGTGTCTCCAGCAGCAGATCAGACCTCAGAGCTCCACCACTGAAACCAGTCGTGAGTACAGAGTCAAACAATGTGGCTGAACTACTGATGTGAAGCTCCTGCTCATGCTTCTCATGTATCACCATCAGGGTCGGACCAACAGAACAAAGTGTTCTTAATGAATGAAATAGAGAAGTTGAGCAGCCGCTGCATTGTTCTTATCGACCTCTGTGCTTCATGCAGCCACCACCAGGCCCTCGGACGCCATCACTCACAACCAGCTGGCAGCGTTTGGAGAGTATGTGGCTGAGATGATGCCCAAATACATCCAGCAGGTCCAGGTAAGAATGTCGGAGACTCCGTTCACACCTGATGTCGACATCTGTCCTGAGTGACTACAAGTGGTTCAGGTCTGAACCTTTGTATCCAGTCGGTGGTGTGAAGGCACTTTAGTTCTGATCCATTCGGCACATTGGGCCTCTGCCACTCACATGTGCACTGAAATCTTCTTTCTCTCCACAGAACAAAAGTGTCATAGAATTAGAATCAATCTAAATTGACAGGCGCGTGTCCGCTCTCTGCAATTAGCAAACTGTCCCGCCTCTTTTTCTCCATATAAGGACATCGATTTGTCATGAAGCGAGCGGCGTGAACAGAGAAGTTGAAGTTATAAGAGAAAAATAATCACACAGCAGAAATTGAAGGAGTCGGAGGTGGAAGACACAAAAGACACATCCTCACTCCGGAGTCCTGATCTGACATCATCGATTAACAACTAAATACATGTGACTGTCAGTGTGAAGTAGGGCTGCAACTAACGACTGTTCTCATAGTCGATTAATCATCGATTATTGAAACGAATAATCGACTCATCGGATTATGAATGACACAAATTCTCTATTGCTCTTATTTACCCAACAGCTTTTAAGTTTAGCTTGAGGTGTTGACTGAAAATAAAGACAATAAAGATCGATACTTCAAAATGTCTTAATAAACTTTGCTGCATATTAGGGTACTGTTGACTCAAAAACAAAGAAAAATCAAGTTTCTGTCCATATAAAATCAAGAACAGGCAAAGTGCTGATACTAATAATAAATTAAAATCAAGAATCCATTTTTCCTGTTAACAAAAAGAACAGGGAAAGTAGCAGCAATAAAAACATCAACAAACAAAACTACAATCTTCTTCGGACTAAATACTTGTGATTAAAAATACGTTTGTCAGGCAATAGGATAACATTGGGCTTTTAAACTTGTTACAAAAACGTTTAAACCATATTTTTGTAATGGATTCTAGAATCCTGCAAACGGGTATAAACGTTTATAAAGCAAGCTAGCTAACAGGCTATCTTACCGAGGCGAGACTTTCAGAGATAGGAAGGAAGCGAGATGGTTCACTCCTCAGCTGCTTCCATCAGCACCTCCAGGAAAACAACGTTTAGTTCAGCTGCACGAAACACACACAAGCTATGACGTAAACAACGAAGTCAAATTCACAGAGTAAATTTGTCGATGACTATTTTTGTCGATGACGTCAATTAATCGTTGCACCCCTAGTGTGAAGAGAACACACACTTACACACAGAGACACACAAACACACTACTGCAGACAGAAGAGCTTTTCCCGCAGATTACGACTTAGTGTTTGAACTTCAGTGTTCCAGAAACATAAATATGAGTTCAGCAGGTTGTTATAGAGATGGTGAGGGTGAAAAGGTCAATGCATTATGAATTTCATAGTTATTTAATGCATTATGGTGTCACAGGTTGTCCAGACATCCATAGCTCGTCCTTCCAGTCAACATGTTCGAACCCTAACCCTCAGATTTGGCCTCAGGAACTTGCATGAATGATCTTTTGGAACCTTTTTGAATCATCTGGTGTCTTTACTTGTCAGTGAAAGAAACTATTGGAACATGAAATTTAGATTTCAGAAACATGCAGATGGCTTGATAATGTACATGTATGTGTTTGAGTGACGTGTGTCTTTCTGTGTGTAGGTGACCTGTTTCAATGAGCTGGAGGTGATGATTCATCCTGATGGAGTGATCCCCGTGCTCACCTTCCTCAGGGACCACTCCAACGCCCAGTACAGGAACATGATCGACCTGACTGCTGTCGACATCCCAACACGGCAGAACCGCTTTGAGGTAGTTTGTCTCAATGCACACACAGGCGCACACACACGTGCACATTTCACTAACCCTAACCATGTCTCTGCTGTTTTACAGATCGTGTACAACCTGCTGTCACTGCGCTACAACTCTCGTATCCGTGTCAAGACGTATACGGACGAGTTGTCGGCAGTGGACTCTGCGGTGCCCGTCCACAAGGCCGCCAACTGGTACGAGAGGGAGGTGAGTCGCCACCTGCAGGGAAGGAGATAACTGATTCCCGTCTTGGGGTCATCGATGATGTTGAGTGTAAAAATAGCATGAGACAAATGAATGGATTTTTTCATCCAGAAGACAGTGATGGATGGATGTGCCAACATTTTAACTGTGTAGTTCATTTGTGGTCAGAGGTCACATGGTTTGCTGCTGGTCGTCAGTGTGAAGACTTGATGTTGCTTATCCTCATTCTGTATTTAAACTCAGATCTCAGTGTCGTATTGGCTTCATACTGATTCTGAGCAGAATGAAGGCAACAGTGTTTGTGTCTTCAGGTGTGGGACATGTTCGGTGTGTTCTTTTCCAACCACCCAGACCTGAGGCGTATTCTCACAGACTACGGCTTCGAAGGACATCCCTTCAGAAAGGACTTTCCTCTGTCGGGATACGTTGAGGTGAGTTCGGCCTGTGACAGCGATCAGCTTCCTTCATACACGTGTGATTCATGTGTTTCCTTCAAAAGAAAAGTGTAGGAGGACATCAGTGAGACGGATGGAAGCTGTGGATTAACACTTCAAATCTCCAACTCTGCTGCATCCTGTTATTTGTATAGCTCATTATAATGAATCCAGGGTTTCCACACAGTATCTCACATATCTCTGTCTGAGAGGAAACACTTCACATCAAGATATCGACACTCAAATCCTCTCACATAGTCTCTTATTTTTACACTTTCCTACAAAACCTCAAACCCCTAACCCTTTGAAATTCATCACGATGAAAACATTGAAATGACTATAAATGAAATCTGCAGGTACGCTATGATGACGAGGTGAAGCGGGTGGTGGCCGAGCCCGTGGAGCTGGCGCAGGAGTTCAGAAAGTTTGACCTGAACACGCCCTGGGAGACGTTCCCGGCCTATCGAGAGCCCAAAGACTCTGCTCCCAAACTGGAGGCTGGTGTCGACGCCCCTGAGAAGAAGTGACGTCCTTGTGTGTAGTCTGTAGAAACACACACACACACACACCATGCTCTGTTTGTGTCATTGTGGGACTCAATACCCTGAACAACCTGAAATATTTATGTAAATAATAATAAAACGATCTTTAAATGAATTTAGTGGAGCCGTGGTTTGTATCAACAATTACCAGTGAGGTTTTATGCAAGTTGCTGGAAGCATTATGTTGTGGGGTTTACCAGTCGGCCTGTTCTAACACCATCCAGCCACTGGAGCCCATTTTATTGTGAAAGCCTGCTCACAGCTCCCTCAGTGTGATGTCATCGATGCGATGGTGTAGGCTAGCTGCTAGCTAGTAGATCAAAATGGATGACATATAGAATAAAGTAGTCAGTGGTGAATACCTAATGGAGGACAACACATTGTCGAGAGCCAAGTCGGACGTTTGGGACACATTGTGTATTAACAGAGACTGAGAAAGGTCAATGGCTGAGCTGCTTGTTAACGCTGCAGCTGACTGAAGGCAACAGGCCGACTTCTGTAAAGTACGTTATTGTTGTGTCACTGCATTGACAACAAGTGGGAGCTGACTGAGCGAGTGCTTTGCACTTCAGAGTGGGACGGCAGAAGACCTCAGACCAGCTGTAAGAGTTCTTCTCCAACTGGTGTACGTGACTGACAGGTGAGGCGGCCCTCGCTCGGTGACTTAGTGGCACCTCAGGTTCTGAACACCGCTTCATACCTCACCTGCAGAAGATGATGTCTTCATCTGAGAAACCTACAGAGACATTGTCTTCATACGAGGCTGGAATCAGCCGGGATGAGGACATCCGAGCTCTTCTCTGGAGAAGCGACAGAACTTTGGCTGACATAACATTTCTGTTGTGAGTTAAGGTCTTGGAGGCATCTAAATTCACAAGCTTATTGCAAGACGAGGTGGGTGGACCAGAAAAATTCATTTATTTTCAATTCCTCCTTTTAAAGCATCTATTTCCTTTGAAAGTCTTTCAATGGGTTTCAATAAAATTCCTATTTGTTTTTTCTCTTTATCTATTAAATATTAATTTTTTTATTTGATTGAGGTGTTTGATCAGGTCGGCTCATGATTCAGTTAACAATATAAATCTTTTTGTCCAAAATGGCAAAATTTAATTGAAGGAATTTCACTGTCAGTTGTACAAATCGACCAAACTCGACTCACCCAGCAGATGGCGCTGTAGCACAACACGATGACTCTAAATTCCTCTGAATGTTTTCATCTATTATTTTTTAGATTTTTTACAGACACAAAACCGTCCAGGCTGTTTCTACTTTTTTATTCTGGCAAATATTTGTACATGTAAGAAATACTCAAAACAATTCGAAGAGTCAAATGAGCCAGAAAACTGAAAAGGTCCAAAGGTTTGATTTGTTGAGGGAAACAAAACATTTTGAACCACGTCTGCTCATCAAAGTTTCAAATTTACAATTTTTCATATCTGGCATTATCTCTGCACAGATATAATTCACTGATGAATAAAAACACAGGTAACAGGCTGGGCCTGTGGAAGCTGTTCAGCACTCATCCTTTTTAATTTATTGTATTTTCAGTTACATGCATGCATCACACAAGTGCTTCAGAGTGTCGCTGTGCTTGAGTCATTTCACACTCCAGGAGTTTTTCACTGCTTATTAACAGGAATTGATCTTGATTCAAAGAACTGTGTCGGGTCTATTTTTGATTAAAACTGAGACAGTCACATGAAGAACGGATCAGAAACATCTGGATGAATCCTAATAATCCCTTTTCAGTGTCTGATCGTGATCTCTTCTCTCTGGTTTCCTACTGAACGTCTGAGCAGCCAAACCAAAGAGAGAGCTTTATAGTGCTCTCATTGTTTCCCACAATGCATCATGAAAAGAAGGGAACAACCGCTGCTCCCTAACCGAGCAATATCTACCATCATGCATTGCACTTGGGGTGGAGAGCAGGAACATCCCGACCTGTCGTACCAATGTAACTACGTCACAGCACAAAGTTTATTTCTACATTCCTTTTTTATCTTAAAGTATTAATACTAAGTGTAACATAAATGTTAAAAATGAAGTGTTCGATTTTCCAGCTGCTGACGTTGTTTCCTCCACAGCTGTCGGAGCTCTGTCCATGTTCTGTTTTTAATGTTGGTGTTTTGGGCCCAGATTTTGTCTTTTCCTTCCATAATTCTCACTGTTCTGTAGAACATCCATTAATCGAGGTCATCTCATCTTCAGCAGGTGGTTCAGAAGTAAAAATCATTTTCTTAATAGAGATTTATTTTAGGTCAACTCCCCACAAGCTATGAGAAGAGATTCCTCCTGTAGAATCCACAAGTTCACATATCAACGTGTTTTATTCACGATGTCAATGAGAAGCACACTACCCACGATTCTCAGGTGGAATAGCATCATCTCTGATTGGTGGAGTTGCTGTTACCATGGAAATGACATGATGTGGGCTTTGATTGGATGGTTACATCACGTTGAGAGAAACAAGAGAGTCGATAGAAAGGATTCACGATGGATTATGGGATGTGGAGAATCTAATCAGCTGGTGATTGTCTGTGAGCCTCCAGTCAGGTGCTCCAGTGTTTAACCAACATTCTGATCAAAGTAACGTCAAATGTCTTTTAATCCGTTAAACCCAAACTCTTTACATGTTTTTTTTTATTTAAGTTGAAGCAGAAACTAACCAACCCTTTAAAACCGTGCTCTCTCTCTCTTTAAGGACTCGATTGTCCTCCTTTCAGTCCAGTGATGTTTTTAGACCATTAGAGAAGCTGTCAATCAAGTCTCACTTCACAAGGTCTTTCCTTTCATCACAACTTGAACCACGTCGTCTCCATCCCGGTGCTGTGAAATTAAACAGACATGCATGATACAGATACCCCCCCCACCCCCCTCCCCCGCCATCTGGACAAATTAATTAAACGCTGCTCGGATCAGAAGTTAAATTATGGTCTGGATTCCCTCGGGCTCAGAAGTGGCATGAGGTGAAAAGTTGGATGGAAACTCAGTCTTGACTTTGAAGTCGTTTTGTCCTCGAGGGTCGAAACTGGAAAAAGCTCCAAAACCAAGAAAAGTCTCATTTTGACACAAATCACACAGTTAATATCACAAAGTTTTCACTTGTGTCGAAAGACATAAAGTCAGTTTTTACATACAAGCAGAAACAACAAGTCTTTGACGAGAACAAATTCACTGCACAGAACATTTCACTGAAAAACAGTTATCTCCTCATTTCTGTGTCTTTTAATATCCACTGATCATATGAAGTTCTTGAGTTTCTTCTACAGCTTTACAATGAGGATAAAATGTGTATGAATCTTCATTAAGCCTGATGAAACAAATTGTGATTTGTGAATATGGGCTGTACTATTTGATTGATTGATTAATAATCAGACAGAATTAGCACTATGCTTGCTCTATTACTATATATTCCCTTATTTTTTATGGAATATTCACCCCTGAGATGAGGTGGGGCAGAAGTTTACATTTGCAAATAAAGTACATGTAACTTAAATTTGTCTTTAAGGTCTAGACTTAATTTTCTTTCCATGATTTGAAGGTGGTTCGTTTTGGAGGTGAAGCCTGAGCAGAGTTTAAAGGACACAGAGGTGAGCAGGTAATGACTGAGTTTCATTATGAAGTGAAATATTCACATTACTGTTGGTTCCACGTTAGGTCAGATGAAGTCATATCCTGGGAACTCTTCTTTGAAGCTCTGCGCTCAGTCCGAGCTCCCTGTCACTTTGTGAAGGAATTCATACGAAGAGGAATCTCCTGCTTTTCCATCTTTCATGAATTCCTAACACAATGTTCAGTCCCGAGCCCATGTCCTGCAGCTAAGGTTTCTTATCTGCAGGTGATTGGCTGGTAGTGGCGGTGGGGGGGAAGTCTGGGTAAACCAGGAAGCCGGTGAAGGTGATGTACTTGGCGTGGTTGCTATAGGCCCCGAAGCCGTCTCTCTGGTGCGAGTAGAGCCAGACCGTGTCCCCTGGTTTCAGCGCCAGCATCAAGCTCTGACTCTGCAGGGCCTTCTCACCCTGGCTGTCATCGTAGATCATCGCCTGCACCTCCAGACGGTTCTTCATCAGCTTGACGGACAGCGTCTTCTGAGGCAGCTTGCCCACGTTGAAGGAGAAGTAGTACACGCCAGGAACACGGCAGGCGAACACGCCCTCCGATATGTTGAAGTCCTCTCCAATGTTGACGAAAGCTGTGTCGAAGCTAACGGGCTGGTGCTGTGGCAAGCCCACCTGGTCCACTCCCACAATGCTCTGGGTGCGCCCCACCGAGAAGGCAGATCTCCGGTCGTCCTCGTCCTCCTCCTGCTCCTCCTCCTGCTCCTCCTGCTCCTCCTGCTCCTCATGCTCCTCATGCTCCTCCTCCTCCTCTCTGTGTTGCAGCTCCCTCTCCTCCAGCAAACCTCTGGATCCAGACCTGTCGTCTGTGGCCTGGTTGCTCTGCAACAAGGGGAGGCTGTCCTGCTGGGGCTGCTGGGAGTTGGAGGTGGGATGCGGCTGGTGATGGTGCGTCTGGTAGTCGTAGGTGTCTGGGTAGATGAGGTAGCCGTTGAAGGTGGTGTAATGTCCGGTGTTGCTGTAGAGGGCATAGCGAGGGTCGCCGTGGAGACGCAGCCAGACGGTGTCACTGAACTCCAGCTGCAGCATGACGCTCTGGCTCTGCACCTGAGGACGGAGGCAGACTTTGTTATCCCAACATAATCCTATCATCAGCCCCTCGTTCAGGGGAATTCGATGTGTAATCCCTTCTGTTGTGCGTTCATTTCCCAACACAAACACACTTTGATAGGAGCCACGTGTTGTTCTCTGAGACAGTCGAGCTCTGACACGATGGAAGAAGCTTCGTAAATGTTTCCTCAGAGGAAATCCTTCTTAACAGAATGAGGTTTCACTTGCACAGTTTAAGTCAACACTGCTTTTACAGCATGTGGAGTCAAGGAGAAGAGCCTTGTTTATATTAAACAGTTTATCTGAGTTACAGTCACTTCACCATCTACGTAAAGATCAGCACAGGAGCTGCTGGAGGCAGATTGTTCCTCATGAAGATTCCCCCTAATTAGTCGTTAACGAAGTTACTGTTATTCCGTTCCTCTTGTAGCTTTTATCAAACTAAACTCAAACGGGAGCAAAGTGGAGAATTTATCAGGATCTATTTAAACTCTTGTTGCGATGATGATGAAGTTTGTGTCATCAGTGTGTTTTTAACGGAGCCTCAGAGGAATCAGAAGAAAATCAGACAAACCGAAAAGCTTTTTTGACAAACTTTAATTTATGTGTGTTGGTTTTGTTTGTTTTCAACAGGAAAAACGTTATTTTTTTAATCTATTTTAATAATATGAATCCCTTCTTATAATACCTTACTATATTATTTTTATATTTAAATAACTTTCATTGTAATACTTTATTATATGTATGATATTTTTCTTTCTTCTTGATAAAAGACAAACTGGTACCTTCCTCTCCTCCCCGGCGTTTTCCTCGTAGACGATGGCCTGCACCTCGTTCCTGTTCTTCATCAGCATCACTGACAGGTCTTTGTGTGGAAACTTCCCCACCGTGAAGGAGAAGTAATACGCCCCCGGGATACGACAGTGGAACACGCCGGTCTTTGGGTCAAAGTCCCCGCCAATGTTGACATAGACAGTGTCAAAGGTCACCGTCATCTTAGGTCCACCTTCCATGCTGTTGGTGCGTGCAACTGAGAAGGCCGAGCGTATTTCCACGTCGTCCAAGAGACGAGCAAAACCCCCCACGCCGGCTGCATGGCCGAGGCTCAGCAGGACAATCAGCATGTTTCCTGAGAGCAGCATCGTGTCTGTAGAAACGTTAGAAAATTAGGAATTAACTTCATTATGCCATTTTTCTTATTTCAGTGATTAAAAGCAACTTCAGATAACATTACTGACATTCTCCAGGAAACAAGTACATTCTGTAGAAAAGTAACAATTGAAGTGTGCTCTACCAAAACTTAACTTCGATCAATCAATCAATCAATCCACCATCTTTCAATCACAATTCATTTGTATTGTCTCATATTCCCAGTTTGTCTCTCAGATGTTAACAAGGAGCAACTTCCTCTGTTCTTACAGAGTCAAACAGAAACTTAGTGATCAGTGTTGAAGCTCAGTCCAATGTGAGGATCCTCTCCCAGGACGCACACAGGTGCTGACGGAACTGAACACATCAACACAACAACACATCAACACAAAAACAGGATTCACTACATGAGAAGAACCAGTTTGTAACTCCATGTTTAAAGTGTTTATACATAAAGTCTGATGGAGATGAAGGAGCAGATGAACTGAGGAGGTCCTGATGGTAGAAGGTGTGAGGAGACATGTTGTGTATCTAGAAGTCTTGATGGGATCCTTGTCCTTGATCAGCTGAGACCATCACGATTATTTATTTAATTGAGGTTAAATAAATAATCCTCTTTATCAATCCCAATAAACCTAAAGTGCTTCAGGTGTAAAATATTTCACTGTTGAATTCAACAACATGAACAGTGACTTGTCATTTTATCATTTGTATTTGTTGTAATTGTGGTATATAATGTGTGTATAAATATATAGATAGATACAGTGCTGTGAAAAAGTATTTGCCCCCTTCCTGATTTTTTTTTGCATTTTTGTCACACTTTAATGTTTCAGATCATCAAACAAATTTTAATATTAGACAAAAATAACCAGAGTAAATACAAAATGCAGTTTTTAAATGATAATTTAATTTATTAAGGGAAAAAAGCTATCCAAACCTTTCTGGCCCTGTGTGAAAAAGTATTTGCCCCCTCTTGATAAATCCTGAATAAACTGTGATAAACCACATTTTTTGGAAAGCTGAGTTCAATGTCACTAGCCACACGCATGCCTGATTACTGCCAGAACTGTTTAATCTAGAAATCAGTTAAATAGAAGCTGTCTGACAAAGTTAAGTAGACTCAAATATCTAAAAAAACAACACATCATGCCGCGAACAGTTGGAACAGGTGAACCTTCCCAGGAGTGGCCGGCCTACCAAAATAACTCCAATAGCAACGACTCATCCAGGAGATCATAAAAGACCCAGAACAACATCTAAGGAACTGCAGGCCTCACTTGCTTCAGTTAAGGTCAGTGTTCATGATTCAACAATAAGAAAGAGACGGAGCAAACATGGCATCCATGGAGAGTTCCAAGGAGAAAGCCACTTCTGACCAAAAAGAACACAAAGGCTTCTTGTTGATCCCCAAGACTTTTAGACAAATATTCTGTGGACTGATCAAAAAAAAATTGAACTTTTTGGAAGGTGTGGGTCCTGTTACGTCTGGTGTAAAACTAACACAGCATTTCATAAAAACAACATCATACCAACACTCCAACATGGCGGTGGTAGTGTGATGTTCTGGGGCTGCTTTGCAGCTTCAGGACCTGGATGACTTAATCGATGGAACCATGAATTCTGCTCTAACAGAAAATCCTGAAGGAGAATGTCCGGCCATCAGTTCGTGACCTCGAGCTCAAGAGCACTTGGGTTATGCAGCAGGACAATGATCCTAAACAGACAAGCAGGGCAAAATCTGAATGGCTCAAAATAAACAAAATGAAGGTTTTGGAGTGGCCTAGTCAAAGTCTGGACTTAAATCGGATTGAGATGTTGTGGCAGGACCATGAACAAGCCATTTATGCTCGAAAACCATCCAATGTTGCTGAATTAAAAGAATTCTGCAAAGAAGAGTGGGACAAAATCAGTGATGTGAGAGACTCATTGACAGTTATCACAAACATCTGATTGCAGTTGTTGCTGCCAAGGGTAGAACAACCAGTTATTAGGTTTAGGGGGCAAATACTTTTTCACAGAGGGCCAAGTAGGTTTGGATAGACTTTTTCACTTAATAAATGAAATCATGATTTAAAAACTGCATTTTGTATTTACTCGGGCTACCTTTGTCTAATATACAAATTTGTGTGATGATCTGAAACATTTAAGTCTGACAAAAATGCAAAAAAAATCAGGAAGGGGGCAAATACTTTTTCACAGCACTGTATATAGACACTAACCTTTCCACATTGAGATTCAAAACCTTGTTTTTACATTTACAGTTTTTCTCAATTGCTTTGGCTCATTTCACGAAACAGAAAGGACATTCTCAGAGCTCTAAGTGCAATTGGCAAAACAGCCCATATGGTTCAGCACATCTACATAGATCACCTTCAAAAGGTCAAATCTCACTATGCCAAATTTAAGTTTTGATGTGCTTATTGTTTGACAGTATATTGTGCTGTACACATTTTCTGTTACTGTAAGCACGATGTGTGGCAATTACTGTAACAACTTCCATGGCAGTATGAGTTCAATAAAGTATTTTATGTGAAACCTTGAATTAATCTTTTTTCTGTTTGATACACTTAGTATTCTGGAAAGAAAACATCTACTGTAACCATTCAGTGTCAAAGGACTGAGCCAAGATTGAAATGTGCACATGAGGGATATTTCTATGGTCCACTGCCATACTGACAAACATCTAAACATTTTGACCTGTAGTGTTTAAACAATGCCAAAGGGACTTTTCATTTTGGGGGCACTGACTATTTGTATGAGAAAATGATTTTGAAACTTGAGTTCACTGTTTTGGGTGAGATTTGACCTTTTGAAGGTGATCTATGTTGTTGTGCTGAACCCTATGGGCTGTTTTGCCAATTGCACTTAGAGCTCTGAGAATGTCATTTCTGTTTCGTGAAATGAGCCAAAGCAATTGAGAAAAACTGTAATAAAATAAAAAACAAGCAGCTATTCTAGAATCTGAACAAAAAGTAAAAATGTCCATAAATATTACATTTGATTCCAGATGTTCAAAGAAACATCTGGAGTCAAATGTTTAATGCTACAGATACACTTGTTGTAAAAGACACAAACACACACATTTATAATATAATGTATTATAATATAATAGGTTGCAAGATATTTTATCAAAATATAATAGAATATAATATGTTTAAAGCGGGAACTGAACTGAACACTTCTTTTCCAGTAAGCTCAGACTTCGTCCTCTAATTATTCATATCAGCAACATTTCACACATCTTATATAATGTTGTCCACATTTTTCCTTCTGGATCAAAGTGGAGCGATGTTGCATCACAGCAAAACAAAGACGTGAAGAAGGAGGTGGTTGAAAGCAGCGAACTCTTCATCGAGCCTCATCCAGGATCCATCAGATGTGTTTACCAGAGCAGCTGAAAGAACACTCGCTCTTTACCTCTACTGAAGTAAAGATACTTGTGTTAAAGCCAAAGTAAATGAACTCATTACAACTCTTTACTCAAGTAAAAGTATTAAAATCAGGCTCAGGAAATGTACTAAAAGTGTAGAAGTAAAAAGTTCCCCTCGTTTCCAACGACTGTATCTGGGCAAATCAAGCTGACACTCATGTTACATTAATATAGTTTATAGACTATTTCACTTTAACCTCCCTGACCTCAGATCACATGCTTCTATATCTGCTCGTGTGATGTCATCAAGTGTCCACAAGCCCTGAGGTTAGAGACGCTGGGGGACGTGAATGCACCTTGTCGGGAGACATCGGAGACATTTGTGTAGATGAGCTCGTTTCCAGTGGAACGTGAACCTCAGGGTTTGTGGACACTTGATGACATCACACGAGCAGATATGGAGGCATGTTGTTCTTGGTGACCATTGACTTCAAATTTATCGGATATTAGAATTACTTCCTAAACTCCAGAAGTATTTTGTGGACCCCCCCCCCGCCCCCCCTTCTATCATAGGGTTGACGAGTGCATTTTCATTTTTCAGTGAACTATCCCTTTAAGATAGCTAGATAGATGGATACTTTATTAATCCTGTGGGAAATTCAGAAATGAAATAAATAAAATGTCTAAATAAAATCTAGAAATTAGTACGTAAAACATTAAGTATTCAAAAGGCACTTCTGGCAAGAATGAGTGTTATAATATGAGAAATATATTTACTGAACAGATCCAGGTGTTGTCCATCCAGGTATGTTGTTTTTGTTACTCCCTGGAGTCGAACCAGAGACCTTCCAGTCTGATGCCACTAGTCCACCGCCTCTCAAATTACAGTTACTTAAGTAAAAAGGTATAAATACTTTGTCCACCACTGTGTATTTATTGTATCATCATTGCTCATCATGAAGCAGCCTCATTGTTAATCATTAGATTATTGTAGGTTTTAATTGTGCACTGTATCTATTTCTTACAATGCTGAAGAGGCTTTGATGTTATTTACCGTTGAAAGTAATGGTTCCTGTATGTTTATTCTGAATCAACCTCTTTAAATGGAATCTAATTAGAGTGGTTACTTGTACTTAAGGCACAACTGATGCAGGTTCAAACAACAATGAGTGGACAAATCAAACAAGCCTCTTTTATAACGAGCCCCGAGGGGGGGCACAGAACTGAGCACAACACAGGAGTCCTGGAGGATTCATAAAGTATCCATCTATCTATCTATCTATCTATCTATCTATCTATCTATCTATCTATCTATCTATCTATCTATCTATCTATCTATCTATCTATCTATCTATCTATCTATCTATCTATCTATCTATCTATCTATCTATCTATCTATCTATCTATCTATCTATCTATCTATCTATCTATCTATCTATCTATCTATCTATCTATCTATCTATCTATCTATCTATCTATCTATCTATCTATGCTGGGGGAAAGTCGTATTCTGGTCAACATTTCACAGCAGCATGAGGTTTGCAAACACATGTTAATATAATCACATGACTAATGTGTTGGAGTCATTTCATGTTGGGAGACTCTGCTGGCAAATGTTTGTCAAATATGGTTTCTGTGATTTTAGGTAGATCTAATCACACTGAGGTTCGAGTGTTCAGAGGAAAGTGTCCTGTCCTCGTAGGGCGTGTGCAGTAATACAGCTGTGAGGGTTGGAGGGTCTGAACTGGCTTAAAGAAACCGCCCATACAGGAGTCTTAAATAAGAAAAGCTCATGCACGCAGAGTGAGGGCGGGACCATTTCAATGTCATAACTACACCTGACATTTTATTGGATTAAGAATTTCTACAGACTTGTTTTAGAAGCAGTGTGAGGAGAAGAGCTGAAGCAGAGGGAAAGCTTTACAATATCTAAAAGGTGAAATCAATAACTCCTGCTCTTAGACTGAAAGAACACACTCTGGAATTAAGAGAGGAAAAAGACAAACAGGTTTGTGATCCATATCTGTAAGACGTCGAGGACCTACTGCAAATCAGGAACTATTCCTTGTACTTTATGCAGCAGTCATCTCTCCCCCCCCCCAGCAGGAAATTACTTCAGCCATCAAACGCATCATTTATTTGTGTGACTGTGATTATTGCAGTGATGGAATTCAGAGTCTGTTGAGGCTCAAATAACTGATGTGTCCTTTTCAGAAGAAGACAGAGACAGTGGCACCGTGTCTGAACACTGCGTCAGTTATTTGATAATCTGTCAGCTGGAAAACTTTGTCTCCAAAAGGTCAAAGATTGTCAAGGATGTGAAAACGTTCTGTGCTCTTCACTTGTTTTAATGTTGTTTCTATCTCTCATGCTTTTATCTTTTATCTTGTATTATTTTATTGTAAGGTGACCTTGGGTGACTTGAAAGGCGCCTCCAAATAATATGTATTATTATTATTGTTATTATTATTTTTCGATGGACCTTCATGCAGTTTTGAAATTATACAAAGGATTGTGTTTTACAGAGTCGAGGATTGTCATTTCTGCCTTAAGCCACTACCTCTTTGTTTATTTGAAAGAAAATGTAGAAATACACTATATTCAGTGTTACCGGTTGGACCAGAGTGAACTGAACATACGGATCATTACTCTACAGTCTGGATCAAATCAAAAACCAACCGATCAGCTGCATCTGCGCTCTGACTCCATCTCTCTCTCAGGTTCTCCTTCAGATCTGTTGAGTCTAAAAATAGAGGAGGAGAAATGTTTTTGTCCCAGGAGACAGATCAGGAACTGGTGATGGAGATGTGGATGAAAGGAGGAGATGGAAGGAGAGAGAAGAGAAGGAGTTGATCATAAGAAAGAAAGATTTTTAGTGAGAGTGGATTTAGATGCAGGAACTAGTTTGGCTGCATGTGAGGGTGCGAGTGGCCTATATAACTCAGCTGTGTGGGTGGTTATGTGTGTGTTTGCGTAGTTCTTGCTGCGTGGGTTACTATCGGTGAGTGTTTTGTGTTTCTTTGTGTGTGTCTGTGCCGATTAAATGTTTTGTGCATTTGTGAGTTTAGCATGTGTGTTGCTGTGTGTGTCTTTGTAATTATCTGCTCTATCCCCCCCCCATGCTCATGTGTGGGTACAGTGTAGATGTGTCCATGCAGAGCAGGACTTATTGATTTCACATTCAGATTGTGTAAAGCTTTCACTCCAAACCCTCTGCTCCAGATTTTTGTGGTATGATTTGCTCTGTTTATGCTCCAACTGTGCGCCTGCACTCAAATCTTGTATTGCCTGCACATGCAGCACAGTGCCACACCCATGAGGGCGGGGCAATTACAATCTCAACACCACGCCTGGTATTCTATTGGTTGGAGAATTTGACATCGTTGCATGAAAAATTCAACAGTGTGAGCTCGAGGAGAAGCTGGAGCGCAGGGAACCTGTTCGGTGTGGACACGCACAAAATGCTTGTGTAACACTGCTGTGTGTTGTGAGTGAATCTAATTCAACACAATATATTAAGTTTTCGTACCACTGGAGTTTTTAATCATCGCCGCTGGTCACAATTCTTCTGGAATCTCCCGGGTTGTCTGGAAGGGGATGGGTGTGGATTACCATAGTGTGATTGACAGCGAGCACTGTCCAATGGGAGCGGGTGACAGGTGAAGGTGGGTGTGCAGTTTCCTCAAGTTCTCATTCAGGCTCCACCCCCCTTATATCCAAATATGGTTGCTTCTGGTTTTTCAAAAAAACAAGATGTGCTGGAGAGAATGTCAAACTGAGGCTTTAAAATGGAAGCTCAAAAACAGATCGGTGACATCATGGTGACGGTTCGACCACCAGCAGTGAACGCACCACGACAAGCGGTTGACCTTGTTGTAAATTCTAAATTTTATTTATTTTACTGCCCACATGTACACACGTGCTTTCAGTCGTATAAGACAGTATATATATATATATATATATATATATATATATATATATATATATATCTACATATATAATGATATAAAGATAATTTCTTAAGTATTTATCTGGACAGGGATGTTTTTCTTTTACAACCCTGTCTTGAAGTGTAAATGTATTAATGTGGATGAAGCATAAATCCCTCATGCATGCTAGACCATCTGCTCCAGGTGATAACAAACAACCACTCTCTGAATCTCAGCGGCCCACTGAGGATTATTAGTTTAATATTATCGTGTGTCTGAGAATCTGTTAATACGTTTTCATATTTTCCCTAGAGCAGCAGTGTCATCTGCTGAGTGTCACAGGAGTCCATTGAACCACAACCAGGGACTGAATTCATCTCCCAGCTGCTTGAAGGAAGAGAAGCCTTCTCTGGGGATTTGGACTCTTCTATTCAGACCGAGAGCTTCTATTAGCCTCATTTCCAGCTCGCAGGTGTTTGTGTCGATCCGAGTTGTACGTGCTCCAGCTGTGAGTCGCATCACAGTCAAAGGTTGATGGGATCAATGAATGGGACCTTTACATGTTGAATGATGTATTGAAAAATAATACGTCATTGATTACAACCCTTTGTACAAAGTGCTTTGTCAGAAAGTGGCATGGATCTTTTTAATCCAGCTCATGCTCAAATTTTGTTTCAACCAATAATTGTAATTTGCTCTAATATAGTTGAAGTGTTACACTTCAAAAATACCAAAGGCAAAACTAAATCAGGTCTCGGAAAAGACTTTTATTTTCAGTGTGATGCAAAGTGTAATGGAACTAGTTTTCTGCTTATTCATGGTAATGATTCTCCTACTGTCATATCATAAACAAGGATGCTACTGAATTTAAAGCAATTATTCTAGAAGTATTTTGTTATATCTCTTGAAATCCTCTTTACATACATGGAGTTTGAAGTAAAATACCTTTTGTGGCCCTCAATGTTTTTAATAATAAATATTTGATACTGCCTGGTTTTCTGAATCCAGGTTTCTGACATGTATATTAAATAGCTATCTTGTAAAAAGAACCCTTGGGATGTTTTATCTGGGAAAAACTGCAAAAGGCAGAACTTAAAAACCTCATCCAATCATTTTATTTGTCCGATCTTTTTACAAGACATGACTCGTGACCGGAGCATGAATCCTTGGATTAAATCAGACTCTGATTTGAGTTTCAAATTAACGAAGAAACCAAACCTCATTTTTCATCTTAGAAACAAAGCAAAGGTTCGATCATTTATCATCAGAAGCTGAGAAGCTGATTCATGCCTTCCTTTCTATTGGACTGGATTAATGCACTTTTTACAGCATCCAATAGAAAACACGAGAGATTCATTCAGAACTCTGCAGCTCGTTCACCAAGAGGAGAGAGAGAGCTGCTCTGCTCTGGTTGTTCCACACAGGATTGACCTCAAGGTTCTGAATGGAAGCAGCTGCCTCTCTGGTGAACTCTGCTCCTTCTAGAACAATGAGAACATCTGCAGCAGATCTATAAGATGTTCCATCCAGACCTTCGGAGATGCACCTTTCTAAACTACAAGTTGTGGAACAGAGTCGATATCAGAGAAGCTGGTTCAGTAAATGTCTTTAAAAGAAAACTTTAAATATTTACTTTAGCCTTTAACTAGATCTTACACATCACTTTCTTACTTCTTTGTTTTTATGAATGTTATTTCTTTTTAAATTTAACTGGATGTGTATTGTTTTGTTGTGGTCAATGACAGTGAAGTTCATTTTTTTTATGTACATTTTGGTTCATTAGATTTGGACTGAATTTAAATTTGAAAGCCAAAAATGTAACCATGCACATAGTTATTGTAAATGTAGTAAAAAGAGATCACATTGGTATCGTTATCTGGAGGAGAAATGACCTCCATCAAGATATGAGATTTTGGTCTTATTGCACAGCCCTAATTCATAGGAACAAATTAGCCTTTAAAGTTAGCATGAAAAAATGTGGGCTGCCATGATTTGTTAAGAAATCATTATGAAATAAAACTCTGAGTCTGGTGTTATTCTGCAATAGTACACGGATACTGTGTTTTTAATTCACAGGCTGGATACAAACTCAATATAGTTCAGTAAACTGTAGGACGCTCATGTACGCACAAACCCCCCACAGACTTCACAACCTTTCAGATCTACCGAGCCCGAGTGGAAATCTATACGTGTTTTAACTGCTTCTTTCAAAGGTGTTAAACGATTGAGTCTGAGTCCAAATCCTCCCAGGACTCATTAGAAAGAGCACAAGCCAGGTCCGTCTTATTCAATGTGATGCAAAAACACTCAGATATCAATAGTGCTCACATCTACATGCAACTGCATTAACATGCATAGAAATATCGCAGCAATTGATATAACTACACTTCTGTTCTGTCTACCATGAATCTGGAGGGCGTGACCAAATCTGCCTCAGTTGGCGCTCACCTGCTGGGAGGGTGAATTCAAAGGTTGGTTATGAAAGTACAAACGTGTCCTTGGTTTGAGGACGGACATCTTACTGCTCAGTCTCGTGTGGTGATTACGTCCATTATCTGAATGTGTAGGTGCCTGAAAACACAGAGGGACCTTGTTCGTTTTGATGGAACAAAGGTTTCTATCGTAGGAAAATACGTTTTTTCTGCAGTGATGTTTGTATTGAGTTAATAAAAACCGGCCTTGTGTGCAGACAGAAGCCCAGAAGAGTCTAACAGAGAGGAACTGGAGTTTAAAGTAAAATATCTCTTGTAGCCCTCAATGTTTAATAGTAAATATTTAAGGCTTTTCATTCACTGCCTTGGTTTTTGAATCCAGGTTCCTGAGATATATATATATGTTTATCTGGGACAGAGCAGGATTAAAATTCGGCTCTGTGTTTCCTGTGCTGACTGAAATTGTCACACTTAAGGAGATTTTGAGCAACTGACTGCATTGGAATTTCCTTTAGGGACCTGTTTTGCATGTTTTCATTGCAGGTTCAGCTTTTTACTTTAGACACGAAAAGGCACCATCAGGACACCGCCTGCCGGCCGAGGAACCAGGAGAACCTGTTCCTCTGTGATGTGGAGGGTCAGTACTCATCTTTAAAAACAGAGTCAGGCTAAGAACTGCGCTCCAACCAGAAAAATGAGCTATGATGCTGTTTGCCAACAGAGCACTTCAAAAATCTGTTTTACATCGTTTGAGCAGTTTTAAGAATTATCTCCATAGAATGCAACATCAGACATGTGTAGAGTGCTGATATATGTGAACAAATGCGATTTGGTGGGAAATTATCCAGATGTCTCTCATCAACAATATAAGTATATGTGATATAGTGATACGTTTATTTATCTACAGTTTATTTTTGCAGGGTACTATACAAGGAGCTTAACAATACAGATAAATCCAAACCATACTCAAATAACACAAGTAATGAAATAAAAACATTAAATAAATAAAAATTTAATATAGGATAGGAGAAGATAAAATGATAAAATGAAAAATCGCTTTGTGCAGAACAAATCAGATCTGTGTTTCATGTGGACAATGTGTTATTAAATATACAAGAGATGTATTCATTAAATTATATAGATCTAATATACTTATATGCATTAATCAAAATATTTAAATTGTTAACTGAATTACTGAAAACAATATCTTTCGGCCGATCGTCGAACCTCAGATTGAAGAGGAACAATGCGGTTTTCGCCCCGGACGTGGAACTACGGACCAGCTCTTCACTCTCGCAAGGATCCTGGAGGGGGCCTGGGAGTATGCCCATCCGGTCTACATGTGTTTTGTGGATCTGGAGAAGGCGTATGACCGGGTCCCCCGGGAGAAACTGTGGGAGGTGCTGCCGGAGTATGGGGTAAGGGGGTCTATCCTCAGGGCCATCCAATCCCTGTACTCCCAAAGCGAGAGCTGTGTTCGCGTCCTCGGCAGCCAGTCAGTTTCTTTCTCAGTGGGTACTGGTCTCCGCCAGGGCTGCGCCTTGTCACCAATCCTGTTTGTGATATACATGGACAGGATATCGAGGCGTAGTCGTGGTGGGGAGGGGTTGCAGTTCGGTGGTCTGAGGATCTCGTCACTGCTTTTTGCAGATGATGTGGTCCTCATTGGATCATCGGCCTGTGACCTTCAGCGCTCACTGGATCGGCTGGCGGCCGAGTGTGAAGCGGCTGGGATGAGGATCAGCACCGCTAAATCTGAGGCCATGACTCTTAGCAGGAAACCGATGGATTGCTTACTCCGGGTAGGAAATGAGTCCTTAGCCCAAGTGAAGGAGTTCAAGTACCTCGGGGTCTTGTTCGCGAGTGAGGGTACTATGGAGCGTGAGATTGGCCGGAGAATCGGAGCAGCGGGGGCGGTATTGCGTTCGCTTTACCGCACCGTTGTAACGAAAAGAGAGCTGAGCCGCAAGGCAAAGCTCTCGATCTACCGGTCGATCTTCGTTCCTATCCTCACCTATGGTCATGAGGGCTGGGTGATGACCGAAAGGACGAGATCGCGGGTACAAGCGGCCGAGATGAGTTTTCTCAGAAGGGTGGCTGGCGTCTCCCTTAGGGATAGGGTGAGAAGCTCAGCCATCCGTGAGGAACTCGGATTAGAGCCGCTGCTCCTTTACTTAGAAAGGAGTCAGCTGAGGTGGTTCGGGCATCTGGTAAGGATGCCCACTGGGCGCCTTCCTTGGGAGGTGTTTCAGGCACGTCCAGTGGGGAGGAGACCTCGGGGAAGACCCAGGACTAGGTGGAGAGATTATATCTCAACACTGGCCTGGGAACGCCTCGGGATCCCCCCGTCAGAGTTGGTCAATGTGGCCCGGGAAAGGGAAGTCTGGGGCCCCCTGCTTGAGCTGCTCCCCCCGCGACCCGACCCCGGATAAGCGGACGAAAATGAGATGATGAGATGAGATGAATATCTTTGCTTCAAGGTCAGGCTGAGAAATTCAGTAGACTCAACATCTCAGATGTGATTTACAGATATTTCCATATGAAACATTGGACATCTGTAAAATATCATAATATCACATGTAAAACATGTTTCATGCATAAATTCACATTTATGCACATGAGGTGTTCAAGTAAATATTAAAAGTCACATGTGAAGATGTTGTAAGGAAGTATATCATTATTAGAATATTACTATAGATGATTATATGTATTTACATCTATCTAATAATTCCATAAAAGTCTGTATTCGAAATGCATATCTTATCATATCTGCTTCACACACTTAAGCCGATGCTACCGTCCTCTGATTGGTCACTTTGAAACCTCCAGCCTCTTTCTACCTTAACCCTAACAACTGCAACAAGATGGAAAAAAAGAGGAACGTTGACCCATGTCTACAAACACAAGTAAAAATCCATTTATTCAAATATGTATATTTATATGTATTGACTCATTGTTGACAGCTTCCTTTTGTGAGGTAGTGGGATCATGTTATCTTAGTGTTTCTGCAGCCTCATGTACAGTCTCCCCCATCATTCCTCTTTGGATCTCGATTCTGCTTTGGTGTTTTGATCCATGTGACACCCCCTTCCTCTGCTTCACTTTACAGGTGCACAAATGGGGAAAACAAACAGGGGTGGATAATAAGGCCCCTGTTCCCACCTCACTGGTGCAAACTGAGGATGGAGCGCCCTGGTCACTTGGGACAGAAATCAAAGAGAGTCGGGGCTGTTATCTGGAGGTGCAGTGTCAGACCCCTGCTGCTGCTGTCCTTGCCATTAGTCCCTCTTCCTCCCTCCCCTCACCGCTTCTCATCCTCCCTTCTTCAACACTTGTCACCGAGCTGTCAGCTGCCCGCTCAACTGAAGACAGATGGACAAGCCTGGGGAGCGGAGGGATGGAGGGGATGGATGAGAGAAAGAGAGACCGTAGCAAGGAAGGGAGGAAGAGAAACAAATATTTCAAGGTTTATGTCAGGGTTGTCAGTGGAAGCAAACAACAGAGGAGATCTTTTACTATGAGCTCCAATCCTGTAAATGTCTTCTTCCTCCTCCTGCCACAAAGAAAAACCTGCAGCAGAAAGACTGCACTCTCAATTTGACTGCAGTGAGACAGACTAATAAAGGAAACAGAAAGAGGAGAGAATGGAAGAGTAACAGCTATGGCAGCAACCTCGTGTTTCACCAGGAAACCCGACAGGGTTCGATCCACCAGTGACAGATGAGATACGAGCGAGCGCCAGTTGACTCCTGCCTCATTCTGCACCAAACATACATGTCAGTCACGGGAACAGCTGCTTTGGGAATGTGGGGTTGCAGAAAAAGATTGTGCAATAATTAAAAACTAACAAGCATCTCTTTGCAATTGCAATTTGTAACAATTTGTATTGTCTTGAAATATTTCATTCACTTGGATTTCCAGCAGGACGAGGCTCTAAACCATCGAAGTCAGGTTTTGGTGTCGGTTCCTCAATTTCAAAGAGCTTCTTTGTGGAGCCGCCATTTTACTGTTACACAGATATTCAACAATCCTACAGAGAGAAATCCAAATGAGGGAGGGAGCAGAGTTAATACAGATTTTTGGTTCATCCATAATTCTCCTGTGCATTGTTTCAGCTTCTCTGATTGACTGAATGTGTTCGGTTCATAAGCAAATTTCCAATCATCACAAAGAACTGCGTGCACTGAATCACCAGGATCACTGAGTGGATCAGTGCAGCTCCTGTCAATAGTGACACAATGACCTGGAAAAAACATTAAGTCTAAAGTAAAGCCAGAGACTCTGAATGACTGTATTTAAACCAATAGACGCTTTGAGCTGAATCATGCAAACAGAGACACAGTAACGATGCTCACATGCTCATGTTGAGCAGCTGCTTTGTTTATTGTGTCAGAATGTTACTAGCTGTTAAACTGTGGAAACACCAAAACTACAGCCACTAAGTTTTGTATGGAAGTTCATGATCCCCAGAGGATGAATCCTACTGACTGTGACTTTTCCTATATTGTCACCATGAAGTGAAATATTTCAATAATGATTGGACGGATCAGAATTCAAGTATCAACCCACTGTGACATCACCCATTGGTTTGTAAGCTGATATTTTTAAGCTTCCAGTTTTACATATTGTCCAGTGCCATCTTTAATTCTTTAAACCAAAAGAAACCATACTCAGATGAGTGACACTGCACACCAACCTATTCATGACGAGAGAGAGAGAGAGAGAGACAGGTGGGTGGGTGGAAAAGAGGGGAGAGGAATAGGTGGGAGGGGGAGGATAGAGATAGAGAGAAAGACAGAGCGATGGGTGGAACAGAGTTTGAGACAAGCGAGAGAGAGAAGAGAGAGAGAAAGAGATGGGTGGAAAAGAGGAGAGAGAAGAGAGAGAGACCAGGAACAGATGTGTAACCTTCATGTTTCAGGTCTGACAGACTAGTTGTTTTAATGAAAACAATTAAAGTGATAATTATAGATGTAAAGATTTTATTCATGAATTATTATGATTAACGACAGGCACCTCGTGGACAGTACTAGCTGTCAATCACATAGTATACACACCCAAAGGCATCAGATGCTTTATCACCTACTTTTTACATCTGTGAAGTAGGTTATGTTATGATTGAAGGTTGTTTGTTTGTGAGTCTCTTAGAAGCGTCACACAAACTGGACGGTCACCACGAAACCTGGTGGAAGGCTTCAGTGTGGGTTGGTGAACATCTGGATCAAAGGATAGATGGAGGATTGTATTTCTCTTTCTATAACACTACGGGAATGTTGGGCCTCGGCTGAGGTATGAGCTCTCCCAAATGTTGTTGGGACCAAAATTTACTAAATGAACATCAGCTGTATTGAAGAAGATTTGAAACAAAGAGATTGAGACAGAAACTCCTTTGGAAATTATGTATGTGTGTATGCGTGTGTATGTGTTTGTGTATGTGTGTGTGTGTGGGAAAAGAACAGACTTATATTCTCACATTGTCTCACTGGGACATTATCTGGAGTTTTATCCAAGGGGCTGGCAGGATAAAACTCCAGAGAGTGTCCACAGCAACTGACTCAGACATTTGTGTTCTCACACACAGCCCGTTTGGAGATTATCTGGATTTTAGGCAGGTCTGAAAACAGCACTAGTGATATACAGATGAGTTAAACACTGAGCATGTTTCCTTCAAATACTTCCTTTTAAGATGGTAGAATAGATTTATCGTATCACCTTGGGAAGACCATTGCCTGACAGTTTGCAGATATTGAGCTTTGACTGTGCAGAGCCACACCACTGACTTTGAGTTCTTAACCCTAACCACTCATCCAACTAAATGTGCAATGTTTTTAAATATGTCAGGCATGGAAGAGTTTGTCAAGTAGAGTCCTGTAATACAATTTGGTCAATGAGCATGGCCATCCAGTCACATGTTGGTTTGAGAACGTAGCATGGAACCCCGTTATCTAGGTAAACCTACATCCAGGTTCTGTTCTGGGTCCCCTCCTCTTCTCTCTGGGCTCTGTCATTCACTCACATGGCTTTTCCTAACACAGCTACGCAGATGACACCCAGCTAATCCTCTCTTCTCCCGAATCTGAAACACAGGTAGCAGCAGGAATCTCTGCCTGACTGACGTCTCTCAGTGGATGAATCCCTTGTGAGGGTCAACCAGGAAACTTCTATGAGGCAACAGTGTGAACCACTGCACCACCGTGCCCCCCCATTTGAAACCATCTAACTTGGTGGATTATTCCTTTACCTGTCATCAAAGTGTGTATAAATGTGTGTGTGTCTGTGTGTGATATTGTGTAATTGACACAAAGTGTAACTGCTGTTTTCATAGGTTTGCTTTCCCTCTTCAATAAAAAAGGCCAGAGGCTGTTGGATGGCAACACACAATCACACAGACTCTGTAAATAACACAAGCGTAGCTCTTACAAACATTTTGCGCACACACTGAGTCGGATGATGAATGTGTAGCCTGCAGCAGCTGTGTGTTACACCGATGTGGATTAAGATATTGTAGACAGAAGAAGTAAACCGACTCAGTGTAGAAATCCAGTGAAAAGATAAGAGAGGTCTCACCGCCTCATTCTCATTCACAGCCTCCTTCTGCCACGAGCTCTCCGGAATCTCCGGTGTCTCCGACACAGATAATGACCCAGGATATCCACTCACACTGCCTCACTGCACCCTGCTGTGGCAAGATGTTACAAACAAGACAAAGCAAGTGTGGCACAATTGAGCATATAAAAGATGCAGGGCGTCCCTCATATATCAGTCCATCCGCCACATGTAATATTAACACTCTGTGATTACAGTATTCCTTCCTCTGTCCCTGCTGAGGTATCTCTGTTTCTGGAGATCAGTGCAGATAAATAATGCATACTGCTCAGACGTGGCATGACTGCTGAACACACACAGACAGTATAGCGCTTTCCCCACCAGCCTGCCCGCAGCATGCAACACTTAAGGAAAGCATCCTTTAATATTAAAGCAAAACTTATCAACCCTTCTGTAGTCAGTGTAAATTCTGGAAATTATCCTCTCACACTGGGATGAGATGAAAGAGAGCAGAGCACATTCTGGACTCTTTGTTGTTGATGCTGATGATGGCATTCAACCACCAGGAGCCATCGCTGTCTCTGCTCACGCCGCATTCCTGCACACTCCTCCCTGAAGCTGCAGCTGAACACCAAGTTGATGCTCTCATGCACCATTCACCTCCACGCTCCCATGACGTTTTCATTCTACACCTCAACAAAAACAGTAAAGAAGAAGAAGAGTTTTCTCACCTGTCTGTATGTGTGTGTGTTATCTCCTGTTCTGTCTGCGTGTGAAGCACAGAGATGAAACTTCACCAGCGCTGATGCAACAACCCCCTCTCTCTCTCTCTCTCAAACGGCTCTCCCTCCACACTCGCCCTGCTTGCTCTTTTATCCCCGTCACTCGCTCTTTTTTCTCCATCTGCCTCTTTCTCTCTCCTTCACTGTCTTCCTGAACCTGCTGATATCTTTGAAGAGCCACCCCTCCCCCTTCATTATCTACATACACATTATGTTTATATACACAGTATATATGAGGTTTATTTGCACAAACACACATATATATATATATGTTTGTGCAAATAAACCTCATATATATATATATATATATATATATATGCAAAAAAAGCTTTATGAGGTGCACTGCGTGCCACTGCAGTAACGCTGTCGGGGAGATGTACTCAGATATGATGTTCTGTTAACCTAGATCCTATTGTTTGTGTGTGTGTGTGTGTGTGTGTTTGTGAGTGCAAGGGTTTATGTTTATCACTGTGGTGTGTAAATGTTCACAGATAAATAGCAGGGGAGGAGGAGCTTTGCCATAATAAGCGTTGGGCTTGCATGTGTGGTGACACGCTGCCAACCTCCTCCCTCCTGCTCGTTGTTGGGGCTCATTATCTCACTTCTGGGAGGAGGGGGCAGCAGAGGAGGGTGGTGGTGGTCTAGGAGTGTGTAGATGAAGAGAGAGAGAGGGAGAATACATGCAATGATCTCAAATTGAAATCCATCCTATTCTCCCTTTATAATCTTATGCAAATGCCACAGTCTGTTGCTTGCTCATATTTTAATGAGCACTTCACTAAATCCTCCCCTGTGCTTTTGCTTTTCTTGGCCAGCATTTGGCAGACTGCCACGCTCTGTTGCATCTGAGCAACCCGGATGCTTCTCGGCAAACTGGCACGCTCTTTGTGTTTGGCTAAAGCACAGAAATAGAATAAACAGAGTGGGCAGCACGGCCATGCGATGAGGCTAAACACATCTTCTTTCATGCTGGCAACATGCGTGAATGGTTTGACCAGAAGGAGGGAATGGGCTGTGAACCCACCACAGCTCCGGACACATAAGATGTATTTTCTCTGGAGGAGGTGCAAGTGTACAAATGTACGAGTGAGACACTCCACAGTTTCTCTTTCTTCTCCTGACCTCCTGTAGGAAGTATAAACCCAGCAGAGGTGTGGACAGAGCAGAGGACCATCCACTGGATTTACTGTGTGTGTGTGTGTGTGGGGGGGGGGAATCTAAAATAAGACAGGAGCTAAATCACCCACCCTTCACCCTCATGGGCATCTGATTTCTAGTCGCTTAATTCTGCCATCTGCCATCTGCCACTTTCAGCAGGTGTTCTTCATCGTGCTCCGCAGCCAACAGGACACAGAGAGCTAATGACCCGTCCCAGCCGTAACCCACACAAAGTGTTTGTTCTAATCAAAGCTGTAAATACTCTGATCTTTCTGATGTTCTCTGTTACAGGTGGCATCTATTGCACTCCTCACATGTGTCTCTGAGGTTTCTACCTTCTCTACCCTGTTAAGTTAGTTGTATATGTTTGGGTTCACAGAGATTTGCTCCAGGTGGCAGAGGCTCATTCACTGTGAGCTGCCCTAGTTTCATCATTAGCTCTGTTTTTACAGAGCAGCCAGGAAAACTAAATATAGCAGCACAGTGGGCTCAGCTGAAAGAACAAAACCTTTGCTTGTAGTTGTTGTTGTTGCTGCTGTTGCTGCTGCTGCTGCTGCTGATGATGATAAATGCTGATGACGCATGAGTCAGGATCAGGAACAATGCTTCCCTCAACTTCAACTTACTTTGAACGAATTTAACCCCCTAACCCTAGCACCCATCTTATCAACATTTCCCTGTCAACTGGCTGTTTACCTAACTCTCTTAAGGAGGCACGGCCAACTCTCTCCTTAAGAGACCCCCCCTCGACCTGTCTGAAGTAAATAACCACAGACCTGTCTCTCTTCTTCTCTTTCTTTCCAAAGCACTTGAGCGTGCTATCTTTAATCAACTCTCCCCCTAACTTAACCACGATAACCTTCCTGACGCTCACCATTCTGGTTTCACTCAACTGAGACTGCCCTCCTTGTCTCTGAGCAGCTTCACTCTGCTAGAGCAGCCTGTCTCCCCTCTGTCCTCATCCTCATAGAGCTCTCTTCTGCATTTGACACATTGAACCACTAGATCCTTACTTACTCCCTTCAGGACCTGGGTGTCTCAGGCTCTACTCTTCCTACCTCAATGACCGCACTTACCTGGTAACTTGGAGAGGATCTGTGTCTGAACCTTGTCCTCTAACTACTGGGGTCCCTCAAGGTTATCTACAGAGTGTTGTGAAGTCAGACCAGCACATCACCGGGTCGGCGCTACCATCCAAGGAGGACCTCTTCACCCAGCGGTGTAGGAAGAGGACCATCCAGATCATCAAAGACCCCTTTCACCCCAGCCATAAACATCAGGCTCAGAGCCAGTTTCATCCCCCAGGCCATAAGACTTTTAAACTCTCTCACACTCCAATCCGTCATAATTCCACCCATTGCATTTGCACTATTGCACACACTTGCACTATTATTACTATTTTACCATTGTTTTCTTTTTCTTTTTTCTTCTGGTGTATATATATATATATATATTTATTTATTTTTTAGATATGTATATTGTACTTCTATTTACATTTTTTTATTCTATTTTATCTTATTTAAAAAAAAATTCTCTGCTTTTAATATTTTGAGCGTTGCTATAAGAGAGCCTCTGACCCGAGCATTCCATTGCAAGCGACGACTTAATGTCATCGTTTTGTATATGACAATAAACTATTGAATCTTGAAGCTTGAATCTTGAATCTATTCACAAATCACAATTTGTCTCATTGGTCTCATTATGTCCTACTGATTTTATATTGATTGTGTGTGTGTGTCTGTTCATTCACCTCAGAGATGGGGGGGAAATGCTGTGGTGGTGGGAACACAAATGTCCTCTCTCTCTGTCTGTCTGTCTCTCTCTCTCTGTCTCTCACGCACACACACACAGGTGGCAGTCGGTGCTGACATGACCATCTTTATCTGTCTCTACCCTCAGGCATCTATTGCAGAGCTGATTCCATTTGCTTCCATCAAAATGCAATTTCTCTGCCAATGCAGCTCCTGCTCTTCCTTTCTCCTTGTCCCCTCCCTGCATCCTTTCCTTTCTCTTCAACAACCTCCTTCCCGTCCTCTTATCTCACACCTTCACTCTTTCTCGCTCTTCTCTCGCCTTGTCTCATGTTTTCATCCCTTTCTTTTCATCCCTCAGACCTTTTTTTTCCTTCCTTACAGGTTGGATAGTGATATTTCCCTGGGGTTCCCAGGCAGGCCAGCATGTCTTGTTTCCTACTGGTTGATCAAGCTTCAGTAGGAGGGGAGACCGGTGATGGCGGCAAATGCATCCCCTGGCAGGCAGCTAGATTCTCTCACATCACAGGGGGAATGATGAATGCATTGCATGCTTAGGGAATTCCTCAGAATGGTTGATGCAAATGCTGATGACCTCCTGACGCACAACACTGTAAGATGGCTGAGCCATGGCAAAGCGTTGGAGCACCTTTGGTCCATCAGAATGGATATTGCTTTCTTGCCACAGCCTAAGAGCCAGAGGGCAACACAATTTTCAGGAATTATGGAGGGATCTTTGATCCAGATTTGTCCTTTAATTCTCACTTAAAACTGATTTCTAGGACAGCTTCTTTCACTTGCGTAACATCTCAAACATCAGACATGTCCTTTCACAAAAAGATGCAGAAAAACAAGTCCAGGTCTTTGTTCCATCCAGACTTGCTTATTGTAATTCATTATTATCCGGCTCCATGCAGCAGCAAGTTGTTAAAGACTCTGTAGTTTGTCCTAAATCCTGCTGGACGTGTCCTGACAAGAACCAAGAACAGACACCAGTCTCCTGTGTTAGCTTCACTGACTTCATGTTACATTTAATTAAAATCCTCCTCCTCACCTACATTAATATGTCAGCATCAAACCTCAAAGAACTCATCGTACCTTATCACCACTAGAGGAGAGGTCTTCAACAGGAGGTTCTGCCACGTGGTCGCGAAATTTTTGGTGATTAATCCATTTTTTTTTCTCCCAGAATTCAGGCTGTCGTCCCTAAGGTCTCTAGAGGAGGAGCCAGAGCTTCAGCATCAAGCTCCGCTGCTGTGGAATCATCTCACTTTCAGTTGTGGAGGCAGACTCCCTCGTACGTTGGAGATTCAAACCTTCTTTTACGATAAAGCTTATAGTTCGAGCCGGTCCAGGTTTGTCTAATACCTGATCTTAGTTCTGCTGCTACAGGTCTAGAAGGTCGGGGTCACATGACAAATAGCTTCTCTTTCCAGCTTCTCCTTCCTCTTCTCAATCACATCAAAGATATTAATATCTCATCAATACATATTACTTATGGTGGATCGCGAATCAGAGATCGTGATCATAATGGCAGATGTTTTTATCAAACCCCTATTACAAAGAAAAGCAACTGATTTAATATTCTGCAGTTTAACCACAAACTTTATTGAAAATTGCTAAGAACAAAAATACAACTTGAATTGAGAAAATTTAACATTAATTCAAAATTAAAAAATAAATGCATAATGAAAAATGTCAATATGGGCCAACATTAATGGTCAATTAAGAGTTAGAATAAACCCCACATTTTTTCAACATTCTGATGATTGGCTACATCTATGAATCTGTTAATTACTTTATCTTAAAGGGATTTTCACATCAGCTGCATTTTTCTCAAGACTGAGCAAACACACCGATGTTGCTAATGGCTCAAAGCGTTCAGTGACCCCTTCTGCAACAACCTGCTCCCGCTGGAGTGAGAAGTAGCTGCAGTGTGTCAAGACAGAAGGGAAATGAAGAGCCAGGAATAGCTGTTGTCAGCTTGGTGGTAACCTTGGAAAATTGTTTGATCCTTTCCCTCACTGCTGGATTTCGATAACAAATTGACTGAATGGGAGTGGGTGTTTGTCTTCAGAAAAAGCATCTGAAATTTTGACACAGTCCAATGTGGGTTATTCATCAATTAAACTGTTTACACAGATACACTGAAGTTCAGATATTATTCTGAGATGATCTGGAGGTTCTGTACGTGAGAACAAATGTCTGATTCAGTGTCTCGGGACATTTTCTGGAACTTTTCTTTCAGCCTGCAAATAAAATGTCTGGAAAATGCCATAGTGATTCCGTGTGAGAAAACAATGTGAGCGAGTGGGTGTGTTGATGATGTTTCTGTCATGTGACAGACCAGATGTTTCAGCACACAACTACACGTATCAGCCAAACAGTATGTTTCTCCATTGCTAGCATTGTTAGCAAAGAAACTTCAACTTCTTCTTTGATAAAGACAGCAACGTACAGTGTGAGCAGTCAGGCACTTTTCAGACAATTCGATTACCGCACAGTTCGAGGTGAAATTTAACAACATACATTTCTAGAGCCACACGGTGTCGGTCCAGCTGAAGTGATATCCAAAGTAGACCTTAAAATAGTTTAAAATGAAAGTCATTCAGTGGGAGATAGAACTCACATGGATACAGGAAAAAAATGTCAACGATTGCTCAAGGTCAGTGAAGGGGGCTCATCTCCGCTGTTAGTGGGTGAAGATGGACCTCCCAGGCTTCTCTATGATAGGCTGGCTAACTGCCGACATGGTACCATGAATCAATGCTAACAAAGACGGATCACACACCAACACCAAACAACACATGGTGCCTCTGAGTGCTGCTCTACTTTGACAGTATGGTTCAAGAAGAACGCTGCAGGAAACACAGCTTCATATGTTTGCTATAGTGGGAAAAGTATTTTTTGACATGCTCTTGACAACAGATCTTGAATGAGCCCTCAATAATTTCTGTTCCCTTTCCATAACCTAGTGAGAGCAGAAATTGTTCTACATGTCTATTTCCAAATTGGTTTCTCCCAGTTTCATTTGGCTTTTGTCTGAAATAGTGTTTCAAGAGATGCAACTTCATCTTTGATACTTCAGGAAAAGGCTCCAAATCCAGGTGTAGATTTAGGCCCCTGAAAACTGTTCGTTAGTTACACAACAGTTGTTGTGGAAATAAGGTGCCGAAACCCTCATCTAAGAAATGCTCACCTTCACTCCGTGTGTACGTACAAATATTGAAAACGAATTGTGGTCGAATACGCCCAACACACATCCTGAGAATGCACTAGATGAGGGTTACGGGCAACTTGTTAAGCCCTATCAAACAAACTGATTTGGGAATATGGGCTAGACAAATAAAATTGTATTAATTAATTGACTGATTAAGTAGGATACACCTTTACCTATACATATAGTGTAAATATAAATATATTTTTGTTTTATACATATAAAGAGGGAAGTAATGTAACTTTTGCAGGAGAACTGTATAAGGCATAAATTATTAATACTTAAATTTGAGTATTCTTAATATACTGCTTGTTATCATTATTGTTCCATTTCGTTATGTTTTCTCTTTGGTTTCAATATCTTCACAGTGGAAACATTGTATTTATGATTACTATTGTTATATTTCCTATTATTGCATGTTTACTTTGCCCATTCTAGTCCTTCTTGTCTGGCCTGTAGTGATGCAGACATTCAACCACACTGCACACTCACAGACACACAAACATGCACAAACCAGCACCACCATTCATACCCAAACAAATTGGTTAGATTAAACAGCCATATGAATTAATTTTAAGTGAAAGGCCGGACGTGATGGAGAGCGAGACGTTCAAACATCAAACACCTGGTGTGTTCAGTTTGTACCAGGAGCTGCAGCTCTCACATGTGAATCCACTCAAACATTAGCATCACGTCAATTGGATTAGACAAGACACACATGCAGTTTGTTCATAATAAATGACCTGTGGGAAATAGATTAGAATAGATTATAACACATCATTTTACCTTCTGTGTGTTTTTTTAGGAAAAAAAGATTGTTAGTTTTGGTCGCAGAATTAAATATCAATCATTATTTTTCTCTGTGCAACACCTGTCTGCACAACACAATACAGCTCACCTGCGATGCAATCTGCAGCTTCTAAAATGAGCAAAAGGTTGGAACAGCACATGAACATTGGCAGAAACTTGGACTATGGGCAGAAAAGGTCTCTGGTTTGTCTCTGGTTTGACTCCACGGAGTGAAAACAAAAGACGAACCTGGATTGATCTGTCCAAAAATCCAAGAGGATTCTCCCTACCCTGTCTAGTGCCCCTGAGCAAGGCAACTTACTCCCCCAACATCTGCTCCCCGGGTGCTGTACATGGTCGCCCACTGCTCTGTGTGTCCAGCACCAGACTGCTTTAGTTTAAGCTAAGTGTACATTTGCAAGTAATACAAGACAATAAAACAGACTGTGGGCACTTTCAAACCTTGTTTGTGTCAGAGCTTCAGACTCGTCAGTTCAGTCTGAAGCTAAACTTCAGGTGTGAAAGGTTCCTCAGGCCAGAAGAGGAGTTCTGGGTCTGGATCCAACTGAAGCTGGCTCTGGTGGTTTGCAGTGAAAACACTCTGTTGGATAGTTTGGACTTTTGGATCAATCACAGGAAGTAGATACAGAATTGAAAAATAGGATTAACTTCAGCCGAGTTCACTTTAATAACAATAATCAACAAGCTCTGTGAACACGAGGTTTCATCAGCTAAAGAAGTACTGTGCCTGAAGGTGCTGATGCTGTTAGTATTACTATCATGATGTTACCATGGCAACCAAATGAAGCGCTTTATTAAAACAGAAGGAACACTAACCCCCCCCAACTGACAACACGCCAACGTCAGACACTGTCTACAAACCAATCAGAGTCATCTCTAGGTAGACGCACCCCACGTAGGGAATGGGAAGTGGAGACTGAATGTTGTAGAGGCAGAACCTTCAGGCACCTCTCTCTCAAATGCATTTGATTAATTTATCTGTGACATTGGATGTTTGCAGACCCTGCGAGAAAAAATTAATTCAGTTTAATTCATGTAAATATCCAAAGCAGCTGTTGTGATGAGTTGTTGTAAATCAACACTTCTGAATGTGTCCCAGTGATTTGTGTGTCTGTTTGTGTTCAGCTCCAGTGGACTGATCCATTGTCTGAAAAACTAATGTTAACACAAACAAAGTGCAAGAGTTTAGAAGCTGATTGCAGATCAGTCAGTCCTGATGTTCTCTTCTCTCCCTCTATGTTACTTTGTCGATGCACTGCATACAGGCCTACAATAGAGCCACATATGAGACAAGTGTTAGAATGGCAATATATGCAATACATCAGCATAATCCAAAGGCTGCAGGCGGAACTCCTCGCTCCTCTGAGTCCAATTATAAAGTGTGTGTTGTGCGAGCAGACGGGCTGTGTTGCAGATAAAGCCCGAGATGCAGCAGCCTCTGATCCTCACTCTGACACCCACACACTCTCATATATACCCAGCTATAGAAACACAGGCACACACACATACACAGATTTATTCAAAAGTGATGCATATCCTTCCACTGCATTGCTCTATACTCTTGCACATTTCCCATCAAATAATTAATTAGCAAGTTAGAATTTAGGTAATTGTGCAATTTAAAAACAAAAATCACCAACTCACACATTAACTGATATACATGATTTTTCATTGAGGATTCACACATCTAATCCAAAATACATTTATATGCCACTAATTAGATTAGTCTGGATCTTGTCGAGTTACCAATCAGAAATCCGATCAGACAATAGATTGCTCTCCAGTGTCTGACTATATGATATGCCACCTCCCCCCTCTTTCATTTCATCCATCTAACACTCGCTGTCTGTCCATCCACTCCTCCAAACCTTTCAGTCGCTTGTGAGCCAATCCCATTTACACCCTAGAATGGGGACGTCCCTCTGAGCAGTGCATGTTTGTGTGTGTGTGAAGGTGTGATATGGAGACAGTCAATCAGAGAGTGAGAAAGGTATGAGGAGACATCATGAAAACCAGACAACCCTGTAGGTTAAGGGAAAGATTACCTGGGGCAGGTTAGGGATAGGCGTTAGGGATAGGGTTCAGAGTCAGACATGGGGGTCAAGGCCAGCGATGAGGTCAGGGATAGAGTTCGGAACGGATTCGGGGGAACGGCCACAGGAGGGTGACAGAGCATCATTAGAGGGCACACAGGGCCAGTCTGATGTTGACATCATGTTCACAAAATGAAAGAAAAAAAATAATTATTTCTCATTTAAAGACTGGGTGTATAACGGTCATTGTGCCTGATTACTCTCATTAGCATGGCTCTCATTAGCATGGCTTTCAGTGTAATACTTGGATAAAGTAATGTTTAAGTGTTTTTAAGGATTGACGGTTAGGGTTAGGATAAGGGAAGAAAGCACATAGGAGTAGGAGATATTCTTGAATAACTTTTTTTTTGAAGGTCGTAGAGACTTGGAAAGTGGTTTAGTCTGAACTAATGTGGGTCCTGCGGATCGATTGGTACCATCCACGAGTTTCTAGGACCTTGGGAAGGGGTCGAACCACTAATTGCCCCCAAATCTGAGGAGATATTCTTGAATAACTTTTTTCGTGAAGGTCGTAGAGACTTGGAAGGTGCGTCTGTCTCTGCCTAATTGGGTCCTGCGGATGGATTGGTACCATCCCTGAGCTTCTACGACCTTCGGAAAGCAACTTCCAAGAAGTGGGGGGGTTATGGTTAGGTTTAGGCAAGGGGTGTTAGGGTTAGGGTTAGGGTTAGGGTTAGGGTTAGGTTAGGGGAAAAAATGCCCCCCCTCCTTTAAAAAGGAGGAGGAAAGTGCACGGTCCTTCACACCAGGGGGCTCCCTGGTCCCCATATGTCACAGGTCTCTGTGCTCTCAAACCAATAACATTGTGGTTATTACACGTTGTAATAACAAATACGTGGACTCTATATACATAAACGAACTATTTACAAATGTACAAAATTGAGGCTTAGGTCTCTCCGCTCGTCCGAGGGAGGGTTCGTTTCTTAGTCAGGTAAGTAAGTCAATTTTAGGTTGGAATCTGGAAGCCCTGTCGCGACGTTTCGAAATTATTATATCTTCATCAGGCTAGGGCAGGGTTAGGGTTAGGGTTAGGGTTAGGGTTAGGGTTAGGGGAAAAAAATGACCCCCCTCCTTTAAAAAGGAGGAGGAAAGTGCACGGTCCTTCACACCAGGGGGCTCCCTGGTCCCCATATGTCACAGGTCTCTGTGCTCTCAAACCAATAACATTGTGGTTATTACACGTTGTAATAACAAATACGTGGACTCTATATATATAAACGAACTATTTACAAATGTACAAAATTGAGGCTTAGGTCTCTCCACTCGTCCGAGGGAGGGTTCGTTTCTTAGTCAGGTAAGTAAGTCAATTTTAGGTTGGAATCTGGAAGCCCTGTCGCGACGTTTCGAAATTATTATATCTTCATCAGGCTAGGGCAGGTAAGTATATCAGTTTGAATTAAAGTCATAAGTCATCCCCATGGTGGGTCTCTGTTAGAGCTTATCCCAATAAAAAATGATCCTTCTCTGTTGCTGCATTGCGTCTTGTCTGAGACTGCTTGGAGAATCACTCCTTTTTATAGTGCATTTAACTCCTCCCCTTTTCAAACTCTCCTGGCACCTTGGCATCACATTTTTTCCATTACAGGCTCAACTCAGTATTTTGTTATGCCAGCTTAATGGCTCCAGTTACATCTCATGCAACCATACTACGCCTAGTTGGGTGGGGTCTTTCAGGGAATTTATGCCTTATTAATGGTCTATCATCCTGTTTTGACTTTACCAATTAACCAACTGGTGTGGAGTTTTCGGTTGGTCTGATAAACAAAGTATTTAGTTGAGGTAAGTATAGATCAATTGCCCTGCTCAGGGGTCAAAGGTTAGGGTTAGGCAAGGGGCCCTGTGGTTAGGGTTAGGGTAAATGGTCCCTGACTAGGGATAAGGGGGTATGATGACTGTCATCTCACATTTGAGCTAAGGTCCAGAACATCTGACTAAAAGAGTCATGAAAAACACAAGACTACTGGACGAGGACCAGGAAGCGAGAACCTGGTGGAGGCACTGGCCGGTTAGGTTTGGGGAAAAATGACCCCCCTCCTTTAAAAAGGAGGAGGAAAGTGCACGGTCCTTCACACCAGGGGGCTCCCTGGTCCCCATATGTCACAGGTCTCTGTGCTCTCAAACCAATAACATTGTGGTTATTACACGTTGTAATAAGAAATACGTGGACTCTATATATATAAACGAACTATTTACAAATGTACAAAATTGAGGCTTAGGTCTCTCCACTCGTCCGAGGGAGGGTTCGTTTCTTAGTCAGGTAAGTAAGTCAATTTTAGGTTGGAATCTGGAAGCCCTGTCGCGACGTTTCGAAATTATTATATCTTCATCAGGCTAGGGCAGGTAAGTATATCAGTTTGAATTAAAGTCATAAGTCATCCCCATGGTGGGTCTCTGTTAGAGCTTATCCCAATAAAAAATGATCCTTCTCTGTTGCTGCATTGCGTCTTGTCTGAGACTGCTTGGAGAATCACTCCTTTTTATAGTGCATTTAACTCCTCCCCTTTTCAAACTCTCCTGGCACCTTGGCATCACATTTTTTCCATTACAGGCTCAACTCAGTATTTTGTTATGCCAGCTTAATGGCTCCAGTTACATCTCATGCAACCATACTACGCCTAGTTGGGTGGGGTCTTTCAGGGAATTTATGCCTTATTAATGGTCTATCATCCTGTTTTGACTTTACCAATTAACCAACTGGTGTGGAGTTTTCGGTTGGTCTGATAAACAAAGTATTTAGATGAGGTAAGTATAGATCGATTGCCCTGCTCAGGGGTCAAAGGTTAGGGTTAGGCAAGGGGCCCTGTGGTTAGGGTTAGGGTAAATGGTCCCTGATAGGGATAAGGGGTATGATGACTGTCATCTCACATTTGAGCTAAGGTCCAGAACATCTGACTAAAAGAGTCATGAAAAACACAAGACTACTGGACTGAGGACCAGGAAGCGAGAACCTGGTGGAGGCACTGGCCGGTTAGGTTTGGGGAAAATGACCCCCCTCCTTTAAAAAGGAGGAGGGTTAGGGTTAGGGTTAGGGTTAGGGTTAGGGTTAGGGTTAGGTGAAGACGGTAATATCCATGAACCTGACTATGTCAGGTCCAATGTTATGCACGGGCCCTCCTGGGTCATGAGGTGCTCCTCACTTGGTGTTTTTACCGTATATATACACAATGAATACTTTTCTGGAGGCCCTGCCCAAACAATGGGTCTTATTGGGCCTTAAAAATTTAAATATTGTGACCAGTGTCGCAACATGGTGGCAGCTGTGGTTGCTGTCCAGCCTAAATTATCATCCTCTGTGGTGAAGTCACGGTTCCGCAATGGGGGTATGAATGAAACATTTGTCCTAATGTGTGTGTTGATGAGAGCCAGGTTGAGCTTCTCAGTCGAGGACAAAGCTTGGGAAAAATTGATGATTGGGACACAGATCTGTGCGGTTGGGAATTTGATCTTGGCCATCTTAAGGGCTTTTTGAAGCTGTTTGATGGTGATCTCCTTGTCGCTTTGCTTCCTGTGGTTTATCCCAACTGAAATAATGAGCTTTTCCACTGAGGTTGTGGGTGTACAGTCCTTCAAAATGGTCTCAATGTGGGAGAATTGTATTCCTGGAACCATAACCATCTGGAAACCAAATTCTGCTCTTTCATCTTCAGGGAATTTGGAAAGATTTTTATCCCCCATAATGATGTATCTGTTTCGAGGTTGGAATTTTTGACGGGAAGGTCTTTGACCAACTTGTGGTGGTGGGTTAGGGTTAGGGTTAGGGTTAGGGTTAGGGTTAGGGTTAGGGTTAGGGTTAGGGTTAGGGTTAGGGTTAGGGTTAGGGTTAGGGTTAGGGTTAGGGTTAGGTGAAAACGGTAATATCCGTTGCCCCGACAAAGTCAGGACAAACGTTATGCACGGGCACGACCTGGAACATAAGGTGCCCCTCAATTGGTCAATTAACCGTAAGTATTCAGTCATAATGTTGTCATAACACACTGTTTTTTACAGTTGTGTGAAGCACGCTGTTAATACAGGTAAGTAAACATCAAATGAACTATATACAAATATACAAAATTATGCTTGTCTCTCCGCTCGTCCGAGGGAGGGTAGGTGGCTTAGTCAGGTAAGTACGGTACGTAATTTTTAAAGTCATTTTTGATTTAAGTCCGGGAGCCCTGTCGCGACGTTTCGAAATATGTTTATCTTCATCAGGCTAGGGCAGGTAAGTATGTCGATTCGAATTAAATGATAAGTCATCCCCATGGTGGGTCTCTGTTAGAGCTTGTCCCTGATCTTTCTCCGTTGAGGCATTTTGTCTTTCTGAGACTGGCCAAGGAGTGTGATCATTTATATAGCCCCTCTAGCTCCTCCCCTTTTGTAAACTGTCCTTCTCTTCCTTGTCATTACAGTTTTCCACCCAGAACTCATTCCCATACTCCTTTTACTTTAATTCCTTAACAATAGGCTCCAGTCACGCACCTATAGGGATCTCTTGTCCTCTAAATAATTCACCTAGTTGGGTGGGGTATATCAGGGAATTAATTGCCTTCTCTCTGAGGTCTTACTGCCATTTTTCAGGTCTTTCTTCCTGTACTGTACTTCTCCAAATTAAAGTTTTACAAACCAACTGGTGTGGAATCTATGTTTTTGGTAATTTTTTCAAAGGAGTTAGGTGAGATTTTCCAGGTGCAGCCCTACTGAGGAGGTCGTCAAAGGTTAAGTTTAGGCAAGGGGCCCCCATGGTTAGGGTTAGGGTAGAGGGTCCCTGGTTAGGGATATTAATGACTGTATTTATCATAACCTCTGACTAAGAGTTTCCAATTGGTGTTGTTTGTATTAGTTCTGGAGTTGTTTAACTCTCAACAATCATCTAAATCCATAATTTCTTGTCTTCCAAAAGCATCGTGCCCTGAACCAAAATTGGATGGGGGTAAGGATGAGGGTAAGGGGTGGGTTGAGGGTGTAGAAAGCAGGGTCCTGGGGTCCGTTAATTCCCGGTCTCTTTCTCGTTGGCTGTTTTTATGGGAGTCGATTCTTAAATATTGGAGGTAATTGGTAAGTAGTGATTTTAAGAGAGGGGCACCCTATTAATTGTCCCAGGTGGCACTGGCCAGGGTTAGGTGAAAACGGTAATATCCGTTGCCCCGACAAAGTCAGGACAAACGTTATGCACGGGCACGACCTGGAACATAAGGTGCCCCTCAATTGGTCAATTAACCGTAAGTATTCAGTCATAATGTTGTCATAACACACTGTTTTTTACAGTTGTGTGAAGCACGCTGTTAATACAGGTAAGTAAACATCAAATGAACTATATACAAATATACAAAATTATGCTTGTCTCTCCGCTCGTCCGAGGGAGGGTAGGTGGCTTAGTCAGGTAAGTACGGTACGTAATTTTTAAAGTCATTTTTGATTTAAGTCCGGGAGCCCTGTCGCGACGTTTCGAAATATGTTTATCTTCATCAGGCTAGGGCAGGTAAGTATGTCGATTCGAATTAAATGATAAGTCATCCCCATGGTGGGTCTCTGTTAGAGCTTGTCCCTGATCTTTCTCCGTTGAGGCATTTTGTCTTTCTGAGACTGGCCAAGGAGTGTGATCATTTATATAGCCCCTCTAGCTCCTCCCCTTTTGTAAACTGTCCTTCTCTTCCTTGTCATTACAGTTTTCCACCCAGAACTCATTCCCATACTCCTTTTACTTTAATTCCTTAACAATAGGCTCCAGTCACGCACCTATAGGGATCTCTTGTCCTCTAAATAATTCACCTAGTTGGGTGGGGTATATCAGGGAATTAATTGCCTTCTCTCTGAGGTCTTACTGCCATTTTTCAGGTCTTTCTTCCTGTACTGTACTTCTCCAAATTAAAGTTTTACAAACCAACTGGTGTGGAATCTATGTTTTTGGTAATTTTTTCAAAGGAGTTAGGTGAGATTTTCCAGGTGCAGCCCTACTGAGGAGGTCGTCAAAGGTTAAGTTTAGGCAAGGGGCCCCCATGGTTAGGGTTAGGGTAGAGGGTCCCTGGTTAGGGATATTAATGACTGTATTTATCATAACCTCTGACTAAGAGTTTCCAATTGGTGTTGTTTGTATTAGTTCTGGAGTTGTTTAACTCTCAACAATCATCTAAATCCATAATTTCTTGTCTTCCAAAAGCATCGTGCCCTGAACCAAAATTGGATGGGGGTAAGGATGAGGGTAAGGGGTGGGTTGAGGGTGTAGAAAGCAGGGTCCTGGGGTCCGTTAATTCCCGGTCTCTTTCTCGTTGGCTGTTTTTATGGGAGTCGATTCTTAAATATTGGAGGTAATTGGTAAGTAGTGATTTTAAGAGAGGGGCACCCTATTAATTGTCCCAGGTGGCACTGGCCAGGGTTAGGTGAAAACGGTAATATCCGTTGCCCCGACAAAGTCAGGACAAACGTTATGCACGGGCACGACCTGGAACATAAGGTGCCCCTCAATTGGTCAATTAACCGTAAGTATTCAGTCATAATGTTGTCATAACACACTGTTTTTTACAGTTGTGTGAAGCACGCTGTTAATACAGGTAAGTAAACATCAAATGAACTATATACAAATATACAAAATTATGCTTGTCTCTCCGCTCGTCCGAGGGAGGGTAGGTGGCTTAGTCAGGTAAGTACGGTACGTAATTTTTAAAGTCATTTTTGATTTAAGTCCGGGAGCCCTGTCGCGACGTTTCGAAATATGTTTATCTTCATCAGGCTAGGGCAGGTAAGTATGTCGATTCGAATTAAATGATAAGTCATCCCCATGGTGGGTCTCTGTTAGAGCTTGTCCCTGATCTTTCTCCGTTGAGGCATTTTGTCTTTCTGAGACTGGCCAAGGAGTGTGATCATTTATATAGCCCCTCTAGCTCCTCCCCTTTTGTAAACTGTCCTTCTCTTCCTTGTCATTACAGTTTTCCACCCAGAACTCATTCCCATACTCCTTTTACTTTAATTCCTTAACAATAGGCTCCAGTCACGCACCTATAGGGATCTCTTGTCCTCTAAATAATTCACCTAGTTGGGTGGGGTATATCAGGGAATTAATTGCCTTCTCTCTGAGGTCTTACTGCCATTTTTCAGGTCTTTCTTCCTGTACTGTACTTCTCCAAATTAAAGTTTTACAAACCAACTGGTGTGGAATCTATGTTTTTGGTAATTTTTTCAAAGGAGTTAGGTGAGATTTTCCAGGTGCAGCCCTACTGAGGAGGTCGTCAAAGGTTAAGTTTAGGCAAGGGGCCCCCATGGTTAGGGTTAGGGTAGAGGGTCCCTGGTTAGGGATATTAATGACTGTATTTATCATAACCTCTGACTAAGAGTTTCCAATTGGTGTTGTTTGTATTAGTTCTGGAGTTGTTTAACTCTCAACAATCATCTAAATCCATAATTTCTTGTCTTCCAAAAGCATCGTGCCCTGAACCAAAATTGGATGGGGGTAAGGATGAGGGTAAGGGGTGGGTTGAGGGTGTAGAAAGCAGGGTCCTGGGGTCCGTTAATTCCCGGTCTCTTTCTCGTTGGCTGTTTTTATGGGAGTCGATTCTTAAATATTGGAGGTAATTGGTAAGTAGTGATTTTAAGAGAGGGGCACCCTATTAATTGTCCCAGGTGGCACTGGCCAGGGTTAGGTGAAAACGGTAATATCCGTTGCCCCGACAAAGTCAGGACAAACGTTATGCACGGGCACGACCTGGAACATAAGGTGCCCCTCAATTGGTCAATTAACCGTAAGTATTCAGTCATAATGTTGTCATAACACACTGTTTTTTACAGTTGTGTGAAGCACGCTGTTAATACAGGTAAGTAAACATCAAATGAACTATATACAAATATACAAAATTATGCTTGTCTCTCCGCTCGTCCGAGGGAGGGTAGGTGGCTTAGTCAGGTAAGTACGGTACGTAATTTTTAAAGTCATTTTTGATTTAAGTCCGGGAGCCCTGTCGCGACGTTTCGAAATATGTTTATCTTCATCAGGCTAGGGCAGGTAAGTATGTCGATTCGAATTAAATGATAAGTCATCCCCATGGTGGGTCTCTGTTAGAGCTTGTCCCTGATCTTTCTCCGTTGAGGCATTTTGTCTTTCTGAGACTGGCCAAGGAGTGTGATCATTTATATAGCCCCTCTAGCTCCTCCCCTTTTGTAAACTGTCCTTCTCTTCCTTGTCATTACAGTTTTCCACCCAGAACTCATTCCCATACTCCTTTTACTTTAATTCCTTAACAATAGGCTCCAGTCACGCACCTATAGGGATCTCTTGTCCTCTAAATAATTCACCTAGTTGGGTGGGGTATATCAGGGAATTAATTGCCTTCTCTCTGAGGTCTTACTGCCATTTTTCAGGTCTTTCTTCCTGTACTGTACTTCTCCAAATTAAAGTTTTACAAACCAACTGGTGTGGAATCTATGTTTTTGGTAATTTTTTCAAAGGAGTTAGGTGAGATTTTCCAGGTGCAGCCCTACTGAGGAGGTCGTCAAAGGTTAAGTTTAGGCAAGGGGCCCCCATGGTTAGGGTTAGGGTAGAGGGTCCCTGGTTAGGGATATTAATGACTGTATTTATCATAACCTCTGACTAAGAGTTTCCAATTGGTGTTGTTTGTATTAGTTCTGGAGTTGTTTAACTCTCAACAATCATCTAAATCCATAATTTCTTGTCTTCCAAAAGCATCGTGCCCTGAACCAAAATTGGATGGGGGTAAGGATGAGGGTAAGGGGTGGGTTGAGGGTGTAGAAAGCAGGGTCCTGGGGTCCGTTAATTCCCGGTCTCTTTCTCGTTGGCTGTTTTTATGGGAGTCGATTCTTAAATATTGGAGGTAATTGGTAAGTAGTGATTTTAAGAGAGGGGCACCCTATTAATTGTCCCAGGTGGCACTGGCCAGGGTTAGGTGAAAACGGTAATATCCGTTGCCCCGACAAAGTCAGGACAAACGTTATGCACGGGCACGACCTGGAACATAAGGTGCCCCTCAATTGGTCAATTAACCGTAAGTATTCAGTCATAATGTTGTCATAACACACTGTTTTTTACAGTTGTGTGAAGCACGCTGTTAATACAGGTAAGTAAACATCAAATGAACTATATACAAATATACAAAATTATGCTTGTCTCTCCGCTCGTCCGAGGGAGGGTAGGTGGCTTAGTCAGGTAAGTACGGTACGTAATTTTTAAAGTCATTTTTGATTTAAGTCCGGGAGCCCTGTCGCGACGTTTCGAAATATGTTTATCTTCATCAGGCTAGGGCAGGTAAGTATGTCGATTCGAATTAAATGATAAGTCATCCCCATGGTGGGTCTCTGTTAGAGCTTGTCCCTGATCTTTCTCCGTTGAGGCATTTTGTCTTTCTGAGACTGGCCAAGGAGTGTGATCATTTATATAGCCCCTCTAGCTCCTCCCCTTTTGTAAACTGTCCTTCTCTTCCTTGTCATTACAGTTTTCCACCCAGAACTCATTCCCATACTCCTTTTACTTTAATTCCTTAACAATAGGCTCCAGTCACGCACCTATAGGGATCTCTTGTCCTCTAAATAATTCACCTAGTTGGGTGGGGTATATCAGGGAATTAATTGCCTTCTCTCTGAGGTCTTACTGCCATTTTTCAGGTCTTTCTTCCTGTACTGTACTTCTCCAAATTAAAGTTTTACAAACCAACTGGTGTGGAATCTATGTTTTTGGTAATTTTTTCAAAGGAGTTAGGTGAGATTTTCCAGGTGCAGCCCTACTGAGGAGGTCGTCAAAGGTTAAGTTTAGGCAAGGGGCCCCCATGGTTAGGGTTAGGGTAGAGGGTCCCTGGTTAGGGATATTAATGACTGTATTTATCATAACCTCTGACTAAGAGTTTCCAATTGGTGTTGTTTGTATTAGTTCTGGAGTTGTTTAACTCTCAACAATCATCTAAATCCATAATTTCTTGTCTTCCAAAAGCATCGTGCCCTGAACCAAAATTGGATGGGGGTAAGGATGAGGGTAAGGGGTGGGTTGAGGGTGTAGAAAGCAGGGTCCTGGGGTCCGTTAATTCCCGGTCTCTTTCTCGTTGGCTGTTTTTATGGGAGTCGATTCTTAAATATTGGAGGTAATTGGTAAGTAGTGATTTTAAGAGAGGGGCACCCTATTAATTGTCCCAGGTGGCACTGGCCAGGGTTAGGTGAAAACGGTAATATCCGTTGCCCCGACAAAGTCAGGACAAACGTTATGCACGGGCACGACCTGGAACATAAGGTGCCCCTCAATTGGTCAATTAACCGTAAGTATTCAGTCATAATGTTGTCATAACACACTGTTTTTTACAGTTGTGTGAAGCACGCTGTTAATACAGGTAAGTAAACATCAAATGAACTATATACAAATATACAAAATTATGCTTGTCTCTCCGCTCGTCCGAGGGAGGGTAGGTGGCTTAGTCAGGTAAGTACGGTACGTAATTTTTAAAGTCATTTTTGATTTAAGTCCGGGAGCCCTGTCGCGACGTTTCGAAATATGTTTATCTTCATCAGGCTAGGGCAGGTAAGTATGTCGATTCGAATTAAATGATAAGTCATCCCCATGGTGGGTCTCTGTTAGAGCTTGTCCCTGATCTTTCTCCGTTGAGGCATTTTGTCTTTCTGAGACTGGCCAAGGAGTGTGATCATTTATATAGCCCCTCTAGCTCCTCCCCTTTTGTAAACTGTCCTTCTCTTCCTTGTCATTACAGTTTTCCACCCAGAACTCATTCCCATACTCCTTTTACTTTAATTCCTTAACAATAGGCTCCAGTCACGCACCTATAGGGATCTCTTGTCCTCTAAATAATTCACCTAGTTGGGTGGGGTATATCAGGGAATTAATTGCCTTCTCTCTGAGGTCTTACTGCCATTTTTCAGGTCTTTCTTCCTGTACTGTACTTCTCCAAATTAAAGTTTTACAAACCAACTGGTGTGGAATCTATGTTTTTGGTAATTTTTTCAAAGGAGTTAGGTGAGATTTTCCAGGTGCAGCCCTACTGAGGAGGTCGTCAAAGGTTAAGTTTAGGCAAGGGGCCCCCATGGTTAGGGTTAGGGTAGAGGGTCCCTGGTTAGGGATATTAATGACTGTATTTATCATAACCTCTGACTAAGAGTTTCCAATTGGTGTTGTTTGTATTAGTTCTGGAGTTGTTTAACTCTCAACAATCATCTAAATCCATAATTTCTTGTCTTCCAAAAGCATCGTGCCCTGAACCAAAATTGGATGGGGGTAAGGATGAGGGTAAGGGGTGGGTTGAGGGTGTAGAAAGCAGGGTCCTGGGGTCCGTTAATTCCCGGTCTCTTTCTCGTTGGCTGTTTTTATGGGAGTCGATTCTTAAATATTGGAGGTAATTGGTAAGTAGTGATTTTAAGAGAGGGGCACCCTATTAATTGTCCCAGGTGGCACTGGCCAGGGTTAGGTGAAAACGGTAATATCCGTTGCCCCGACAAAGTCAGGACAAACGTTATGCACGGGCACGACCTGGAACATAAGGTGCCCCTCAATTGGTCAATTAACCGTAAGTATTCAGTCATAATGTTGTCATAACACACTGTTTTTTACAGTTGTGTGAAGCACGCTGTTAATACAGGTAAGTAAACATCAAATGAACTATATACAAATATACAAAATTATGCTTGTCTCTCCGCTCGTCCGAGGGAGGGTAGGTGGCTTAGTCAGGTAAGTACGGTACGTAATTTTTAAAGTCATTTTTGATTTAAGTCCGGGAGCCCTGTCGCGACGTTTCGAAATATGTTTATCTTCATCAGGCTAGGGCAGGTAAGTATGTCGATTCGAATTAAATGATAAGTCATCCCCATGGTGGGTCTCTGTTAGAGCTTGTCCCTGATCTTTCTCCGTTGAGGCATTTTGTCTTTCTGAGACTGGCCAAGGAGTGTGATCATTTATATAGCCCCTCTAGCTCCTCCCCTTTTGTAAACTGTCCTTCTCTTCCTTGTCATTACAGTTTTCCACCCAGAACTCATTCCCATACTCCTTTTACTTTAATTCCTTAACAATAGGCTCCAGTCACGCACCTATAGGGATCTCTTGTCCTCTAAATAATTCACCTAGTTGGGTGGGGTATATCAGGGAATTAATTGCCTTCTCTCTGAGGTCTTACTGCCATTTTTCAGGTCTTTCTTCCTGTACTGTACTTCTCCAAATTAAAGTTTTACAAACCAACTGGTGTGGAATCTATGTTTTTGGTAATTTTTTCAAAGGAGTTAGGTGAGATTTTCCAGGTGCAGCCCTACTGAGGAGGTCGTCAAAGGTTAAGTTTAGGCAAGGGGCCCCCATGGTTAGGGTTAGGGTAGAGGGTCCCTGGTTAGGGATATTAATGACTGTATTTATCATAACCTCTGACTAAGAGTTTCCAATTGGTGTTGTTTGTATTAGTTCTGGAGTTGTTTAACTCTCAACAATCATCTAAATCCATAATTTCTTGTCTTCCAAAAGCATCGTGCCCTGAACCAAAATTGGATGGGGGTAAGGATGAGGGTAAGGGGTGGGTTGAGGGTGTAGAAAGCAGGGTCCTGGGGTCCGTTAATTCCCGGTCTCTTTCTCGTTGGCTGTTTTTATGGGAGTCGATTCTTAAATATTGGAGGTAATTGGTAAGTAGTGATTTTAAGAGAGGGGCACCCTATTAATTGTCCCAGGTGGCACTGGCCAGGGTTAGGTGAAAACGGTAATATCCGTTGCCCCGACAAAGTCAGGACAAACGTTATGCACGGGCACGACCTGGAACATAAGGTGCCCCTCAATTGGTCAATTAACCGTAAGTATTCAGTCATAATGTTGTCATAACACACTGTTTTTTACAGTTGTGTGAAGCACGCTGTTAATACAGGTAAGTAAACATCAAATGAACTATATACAAATATACAAAATTATGCTTGTCTCTCCGCTCGTCCGAGGGAGGGTAGGTGGCTTAGTCAGGTAAGTACGGTACGTAATTTTTAAAGTCATTTTTGATTTAAGTCCGGGAGCCCTGTCGCGACGTTTCGAAATATGTTTATCTTCATCAGGCTAGGGCAGGTAAGTATGTCGATTCGAATTAAATGATAAGTCATCCCCATGGTGGGTCTCTGTTAGAGCTTGTCCCTGATCTTTCTCCGTTGAGGCATTTTGTCTTTCTGAGACTGGCCAAGGAGTGTGATCATTTATATAGCCCCTCTAGCTCCTCCCCTTTTGTAAACTGTCCTTCTCTTCCTTGTCATTACAGTTTTCCACCCAGAACTCATTCCCATACTCCTTTTACTTTAATTCCTTAACAATAGGCTCCAGTCACGCACCTATAGGGATCTCTTGTCCTCTAAATAATTCACCTAGTTGGGTGGGGTATATCAGGGAATTAATTGCCTTCTCTCTGAGGTCTTACTGCCATTTTTCAGGTCTTTCTTCCTGTACTGTACTTCTCCAAATTAAAGTTTTACAAACCAACTGGTGTGGAATCTATGTTTTTGGTAATTTTTTCAAAGGAGTTAGGTGAGATTTTCCAGGTGCAGCCCTACTGAGGAGGTCGTCAAAGGTTAAGTTTAGGCAAGGGGCCCCCATGGTTAGGGTTAGGGTAGAGGGTCCCTGGTTAGGGATATTAATGACTGTATTTATCATAACCTCTGACTAAGAGTTTCCAATTGGTGTTGTTTGTATTAGTTCTGGAGTTGTTTAACTCTCAACAATCATCTAAATCCATAATTTCTTGTCTTCCAAAAGCATCGTGCCCTGAACCAAAATTGGATGGGGGTAAGGATGAGGGTAAGGGGTGGGTTGAGGGTGTAGAAAGCAGGGTCCTGGGGTCCGTTAATTCCCGGTCTCTTTCTCGTTGGCTGTTTTTATGGGAGTCGATTCTTAAATATTGGAGGTAATTGGTAAGTAGTGATTTTAAGAGAGGGGCACCCTATTAATTGTCCCAGGTGGCACTGGCCAGGGTTAGGTGAAAACGGTAATATCCGTTGCCCCGACAAAGTCAGGACAAACGTTATGCACGGGCACGACCTGGAACATAAGGTGCCCCTCAATTGGTCAATTAACCGTAAGTATTCAGTCATAATGTTGTCATAACACACTGTTTTTTACAGTTGTGTGAAGCACGCTGTTAATACAGGTAAGTAAACATCAAATGAACTATATACAAATATACAAAATTATGCTTGTCTCTCCGCTCGTCCGAGGGAGGGTAGGTGGCTTAGTCAGGTAAGTACGGTACGTAATTTTTAAAGTCATTTTTGATTTAAGTCCGGGAGCCCTGTCGCGACGTTTCGAAATATGTTTATCTTCATCAGGCTAGGGCAGGTAAGTATGTCGATTCGAATTAAATGATAAGTCATCCCCATGGTGGGTCTCTGTTAGAGCTTGTCCCTGATCTTTCTCCGTTGAGGCATTTTGTCTTTCTGAGACTGGCCAAGGAGTGTGATCATTTATATAGCCCCTCTAGCTCCTCCCCTTTTGTAAACTGTCCTTCTCTTCCTTGTCATTACAGTTTTCCACCCAGAACTCATTCCCATACTCCTTTTACTTTAATTCCTTAACAATAGGCTCCAGTCACGCACCTATAGGGATCTCTTGTCCTCTAAATAATTCACCTAGTTGGGTGGGGTATATCAGGGAATTAATTGCCTTCTCTCTGAGGTCTTACTGCCATTTTTCAGGTCTTTCTTCCTGTACTGTACTTCTCCAAATTAAAGTTTTACAAACCAACTGGTGTGGAATCTATGTTTTTGGTAATTTTTCAAAGGAGTTAGGTGAGATTTTCCAGGTGAAGCCCTACTGAGGAGGTCGTCAAAGGTTAAGTTTAGGCAAGGGGCCTCCATGGTTAGGGTTAGGGTAGAGGGTCCCTGATTAGGGATATTAATGACTGTATTTATCATAACCTCTGACTAAGAGTTTCCAATTGGTGTTGTTTGTATTAGTTCTGGAGTTGTTTAACTCTCAACAATCATCTAAATCCATAATTTCTTGTCTTCCAAAAGCATCGTGCCCTGAACCAAAATTGGATGGGGGTAAGGATGAGGGTAAGGGGTGGGTTGAGGGTGTAGAAAGCAGGGTCCTGGGGTCCGTTAATTCCCGGTCTCTTTCTCGTTGGCTGTTTTTATGGGAGTCGATTCTTAAATATTGGAGGTAATTGGTAAGTAGTGATTTTAAGAGAGGGGCACCCTATTAATTGTCCCAGGTGGCACTGGCCAGGGTTAGGTGAAAACGGTAATATCCGTTGCCCCGACAAAGTCAGGACAAACGTTATGCACGGGCACGACCTGGAACATAAGGTGCCCCTCAATTGGTCAATTAACCGTAAGTATTCAGTCATAATGTTGTCATAACACACTGTTTTTTACAGTTGTGTGAAGCACGCTGTTAATACAGGTAAGTAAACATCAAATGAACTATATACAAATATACAAAATTATGCTTGTCTCTCCGCTCGTCCGAGGGAGGGTAGGTGGCTTAGTCAGGTAAGTACGGTACGTAATTTTTAAAGTCATTTTTGATTTAAGTCCGGGAGCCCTGTCGCGACGTTTCGAAATATGTTTATCTTCATCAGGCTAGGGCAGGTAAGTATGTCGATTCGAATTAAATGATAAGTCATCCCCATGGTGGGTCTCTGTTAGAGCTTGTCCCTGATCTTTCTCCGTTGAGGCATTTTGTCTTTCTGAGACTGGCCAAGGAGTGTGATCATTTATATAGCCCCTCTAGCTCCTCCCCTTTTGTAAACTGTCCTTCTCTTCCTTGTCATTACAGTTTTCCACCCAGAACTCATTCCCATACTCCTTTTACTTTAATTCCTTAACAATAGGCTCCAGTCACGCACCTATAGGGATCTCTTGTCCTCTAAATAATTCACCTAGTTGGGTGGGGTATATCAGGGAATTAATTGCCTTCTCTCTGAGGTCTTACTGCCATTTTTCAGGTCTTTCTTCCTGTACTGTACTTCTCCAAATTAAAGTTTTACAAACCAACTGGTGTGGAATCTATGTTTTTGGTAATTTTTTCAAAGGAGTTAGGTGAGATTTTCCAGGTGCAGCCCTACTGAGGAGGTCGTCAAAGGTTAAGTTTAGGCAAGGGGCCCCCATGGTTAGGGTTAGGGTAGAGGGTCCCTGGTTAGGGATATTAATGACTGTATTTATCATAACCTCTGACTAAGAGTTTCCAATTGGTGTTGTTTGTATTAGTTCTGGAGTTGTTTAACTCTCAACAATCATCTAAATCCATAATTTCTTGTCTTCCAAAAGCATCGTGCCCTGAACCAAAATTGGATGGGGGTAAGGATGAGGGTAAGGGGTGGGTTGAGGGTGTAGAAAGCAGGGTCCTGGGGTCCGTTAATTCCCGGTCTCTTTCTCGTTGGCTGTTTTTATGGGAGTCGATTCTTAAATATTGGAGGTAATTGGTAAGTAGTGATTTTAAGAGAGGGGCACCCTATTAATTGTCCCAGGTGGCACTGGCCAGGGTTAGGTGAAAACGGTAATATCCGTTGCCCCGACAAAGTCAGGACAAACGTTATGCACGGGCACGACCTGGAACATAAGGTGCCCCTCAATTGGTCAATTAACCGTAAGTATTCAGTCATAATGTTGTCATAACACACTGTTTTTTACAGTTGTGTGAAGCACGCTGTTAATACAGGTAAGTAAACATCAAATGAACTATATACAAATATACAAAATTATGCTTGTCTCTCCGCTCGTCCGAGGGAGGGTAGGTGGCTTAGTCAGGTAAGTACGGTACGTAATTTTTAAAGTCATTTTTGATTTAAGTCCGGGAGCCCTGTCGCGACGTTTCGAAATATGTTTATCTTCATCAGGCTAGGGCAGGTAAGTATGTCGATTCGAATTAAATGATAAGTCATCCCCATGGTGGGTCTCTGTTAGAGCTTGTCCCTGATCTTTCTCCGTTGAGGCATTTTGTCTTTCTGAGACTGGCCAAGGAGTGTGATCATTTATATAGCCCCTCTAGCTCCTCCCCTTTTGTAAACTGTCCTTCTCTTCCTTGTCATTACAGTTTTCCACCCAGAACTCATTCCCATACTCCTTTTACTTTAATTCCTTAACAATAGGCTCCAGTCACGCACCTATAGGGATCTCTTGTCCTCTAAATAATTCACCTAGTTGGGTGGGGTATATCAGGGAATTAATTGCCTTCTCTCTGAGGTCTTACTGCCATTTTTCAGGTCTTTCTTCCTGTACTGTACTTCTCCAAATTAAAGTTTTACAAACCAACTGGTGTGGAATCTATGTTTTTGGTAATTTTTTCAAAGGAGTTAGGTGAGATTTTCCAGGTGCAGCCCTACTGAGGAGGTCGTCAAAGGTTAAGTTTAGGCAAGGGGCCCCCATGGTTAGGGTTAGGGTAGAGGGTCCCTGGTTAGGGATATTAATGACTGTATTTATCATAACCTCTGACTAAGAGTTTCCAATTGGTGTTGTTTGTATTAGTTCTGGAGTTGTTTAACTCTCAACAATCATCTAAATCCATAATTTCTTGTCTTCCAAAAGCATCGTGCCCTGAACCAAAATTGGATGGGGGTAAGGATGAGGGTAAGGGGTGGGTTGAGGGTGTAGAAAGCAGGGTCCTGGGGTCCGTTAATTCCCGGTCTCTTTCTCGTTGGCTGTTTTTATGGGAGTCGATTCTTAAATATTGGAGGTAATTGGTAAGTAGTGATTTTAAGAGAGGGGCACCCTATTAATTGTCCCAGGTGGCACTGGCCAGGGTTAGGTGAAAACGGTAATATCCGTTGCCCCGACAAAGTCAGGACAAACGTTATGCACGGGCACGACCTGGAACATAAGGTGCCCCTCAATTGGTCAATTAACCGTAAGTATTCAGTCATAATGTTGTCATAACACACTGTTTTTTACAGTTGTGTGAAGCACGCTGTTAATACAGGTAAGTAAACATCAAATGAACTATATACAAATATACAAAATTATGCTTGTCTCTCCGCTCGTCCGAGGGAGGGTAGGTGGCTTAGTCAGGTAAGTACGGTACGTAATTTTTAAAGTCATTTTTGATTTAAGTCCGGGAGCCCTGTCGCGACGTTTCGAAATATGTTTATCTTCATCAGGCTAGGGCAGGTAAGTATGTCGATTCGAATTAAATGATAAGTCATCCCCATGGTGGGTCTCTGTTAGAGCTTGTCCCTGATCTTTCTCCGTTGAGGCATTTTGTCTTTCTGAGACTGGCCAAGGAGTGTGATCATTTATATAGCCCCTCTAGCTCCTCCCCTTTTGTAAACTGTCCTTCTCTTCCTTGTCATTACAGTTTTCCACCCAGAACTCATTCCCATACTCCTTTTACTTTAATTCCTTAACAATAGGCTCCAGTCACGCACCTATAGGGATCTCTTGTCCTCTAAATAATTCACCTAGTTGGGTGGGGTATATCAGGGAATTAATTGCCTTCTCTCTGAGGTCTTACTGCCATTTTTCAGGTCTTTCTTCCTGTACTGTACTTCTCCAAATTAAAGTTTTACAAACCAACTGGTGTGGAATCTATGTTTTTGGTAATTTTTCAAAGGAGTTAGGTGAGATTTTCCAGGTGAAGCCCTACTGAGGAGGTCGTCAAAGGTTAAGTTTAGGCAAGGGGCCTCCATGGTTAGGGTTAGGGTAGAGGGTCCCTGATTAGGGATATTAATGACTGTATTTATCATAACCTCTGACTAAGAGTTTCCAATTGGTGTTGTTTGTATTAGTTCTGGAGTTGTTTAACTCTCAACAATCATCTAAATCCATAATTTCTTGTCTTCCAAAAGCATCGTGCCCTGAACCAAAATTGGATGGGGGTAAGGATGAGGGTAAGGGGTGGGTTGAGGGTGTAGAAAGCAGGGTCCTGGGGTCCGTTAATTCCCGGTCTCTTTCTCGTTGGCTGTTTTTATGGGAGTCGATTCTTAAATATTGGAGGTAATTGGTAAGTAGTGATTTTAAGAGAGGGGCACCCTATTAATTGTCCCAGGTGGCACTGGCCAGGGTTAGGTGAAAACGGTAATATCCGTTGCCCCGACAAAGTCAGGACAAACGTTATGCACGGGCACGACCTGGAACATAAGGTGCCCCTCAATTGGTCAATTAACCGTAAGTATTCAGTCATAATGTTGTCATAACACACTGTTTTTTACAGTTGTGTGAAGCACGCTGTTAATACAGGTAAGTAAACATCAAATGAACTATATACAAATATACAAAATTATGCTTGTCTCTCCGCTCGTCCGAGGGAGGGTAGGTGGCTTAGTCAGGTAAGTACGGTACGTAATTTTTAAAGTCATTTTTGATTTAAGTCCGGGAGCCCTGTCGCGACGTTTCGAAATATGTTTATCTTCATCAGGCTAGGGCAGGTAAGTATGTCGATTCGAATTAAATGATAAGTCATCCCCATGGTGGGTCTGGGTTAGGGTTAGGGTTAGGGTTAGGGTTAGGGTTAGGGTTAGGGTTAGGGTTAGGGTTAGGGTTAGGGTTAGGGTTAGGGTTAGGGTTAGGGTTAGGGTTAGGTTGAGGGGATAAAATAAATGGACCCCCTCCTTTAAAAAGAGGAGGAAAGTGCACGGTCCTTCACACCAGGGGGCTCCTGGTCCCATATGTCACAGGTCTACTGTGCTCCTCAAACCAATAAATTGTGGTTATTACACGTTGTAATAAGAAATACGTGGACTCTATATATATAAACGAACTATTTACAAATGTACAAAATTGAGGCTTAGGTCTCTCCACTCGTCCGAGGGAGGGTTCGTTTCTTAGTCAGGTAAGTAAGTCAATTTTAGGTTGGAATCTGGAAGCCCTGTCGCGACGTTTCGAAATTATTATATCTTCATCAGGCTAGGGCAGGTAAGTATATCAGTTTGAATTAAAGTCATAAGTCATCCCCATGGTGGGTCTCTGTTAGAGCTTATCCCAATAAAAAATGATCCTTCTCTGTTGCTGCATTGCGTCTTGTCTGAGACTGCTTGGAGAATCACTCCTTTTTATAGTGCATTTAACTCCTCCCCTTTTCAAACTCTCCTGGCACCTTGGCATCACATTTTTTCCATTACAGGCTCAACTCAGTATTTTGTTATGCCAGCTTAATGGCTCCAGTTACATCTCATGCAACCATACTACGCCTAGTTGGGTGGGGTCTTTCAGGGAATTTATGCCTTATTAATGGTCTATCATCCTGTTTTGACTTTACCAATTAACCAACTGGTGTGGAGTTTTCGGTTGGTCTGATAAACAAAGTATTTAGTTGAGGTAAGTATAGATCAATTGCCCTGCTCAGGGGTCAAAGGTTAGGGTTAGGCAAGGGGCCCTGTGGTTAGGGTTAGGGTAAATGGTCCCTGACTAGGGATAAGGGGTATGATGACTGTCATCTCACATTTGAGCTAAGGTCCAGAACATCTGACTAAAAGAGTCATGAAAAACACAAGACTACTGGACGAGGACCAGGAAGCGAGAACCTGGTGGAGGCACTGGCCGGTTAGGTTTGGGGGAAAAATGACCCCCCTCCTTTAAAAAGGAGGAGGAAAGTGCACGGTCCTTCACACCAGGGGGCTCCCTGGTCCCCATATGTCACAGGTCTCTGTGCTCTCAAACCAATAACATTGTGGTTATTACACGTTGTAATAAGAAATACGTGGACTCTATATATATAAACGAACTATTTACAAATGTACAAAATTGAGGCTTAGGTCTCTCCACTCGTCCGAGGGAGGGTTCGTTTCTTAGTCAGGTAAGTAAGTCAATTTTAGGTTGGAATCTGGAAGCCCTGTCGCGACGTTTCGAAATTATTATATCTTCATCAGGCTAGGGCAGGTAAGTATATCAGTTTGAATTAAAGTCATAAGTCATCCCCATGGTGGGTCTCTGTTAGAGCTTATCCCAATAAAAAATGATCCTTCTCTGTTGCTGCATTGCGTCTTGTCTGAGACTGCTTGGAGAATCACTCCTTTTTATAGTGCATTTAACTCCTCCCCTTTTCAAACTCTCCTGGCACCTTGGCATCACATTTTTTCCATTACAGGCTCAACTCAGTATTTTGTTATGCCAGCTTAATGGCTCCAGTTACATCTCATGCAACCATACTACGCCTAGTTGGGTGGGGTCTTTCAGGGAATTTATGCCTTATTAATGGTCTATCATCCTGTTTTGACTTTACCAATTAACCAACTGGTGTGGAGTTTTCGGTTGGTCTGATAAACAAAGTATTTAGTTGAGGTAAGTATAGATCAATTGCCCTGCTCAGGGGTCAAAGGTTAGGGTTAGGCAAGGGGCCCTGTGGTTAGGGTTAGGGTAAATGGTCCCTGACTAGGGATAAGGGGGTATGATGACTGTCATCTCACATTTGAGCTAAGGTCCAGAACATCTGACTAAAAGAGTCATGAAAAACACAAGACTACTGGACGAGGACCAGGAAGCGAGAACCTGGTGGAGGCACTGGCCGGTTAGGTTTGGGGGAAAAATGACCCCCCTCCTTTAAAAAGGAGGAGGAAAGTGCACGGTCCTTCACACCAGGGGGCTCCCTGGTCCCCATATGTCACAGGTCTCTGTGCTCTCAAACCAATAACATTGTGGTTATTACACGTTGTAATAAGAAATACGTGGACTCTATATATATAAACGAACTATTTACAAATGTACAAAATTGAGGCTTAGGTCTCTCCACTCGTCCGAGGGAGGGTTCGTTTCTTAGTCAGGTAAGTAAGTCAATTTTAGGTTGGAATCTGGAAGCCCTGTCGCGACGTTTCGAAATTATTATATCTTCATCAGGCTAGGGCAGGTAAGTATATCAGTTTGAATTAAAGTCATAAGTCATCCCCATGGTGGGTCTCTGTTAGAGCTTATCCCAATAAAAAATGATCCTTCTCTGTTGCTGCATTGCGTCTTGTCTGAGACTGCTTGGAGAATCACTCCTTTTTATAGTGCATTTAACTCCTCCCCTTTTCAAACTCTCCTGGCACCTTGGCATCACATTTTTTCCATTACAGGCTCAACTCAGTATTTTGTTATGCCAGCTTAATGGCTCCAGTTACATCTCATGCAACCATACTACGCCTAGTTGGGTGGGGTCTTTCAGGGAATTTATGCCTTATTAATGGTCTATCATCCTGTTTTGACTTTACCAATTAACCAACTGGTGTGGAGTTTTCGGTTGGTCTGATAAACAAAGTATTTAGTTGAGGTAAGTATAGATCAATTGCCCTGCTCAGGGGTCAAAGGTTAGGGTTAGGCAAGGGGCCCTGTGGTTAGGGTTAGGGTAAATGGTCCCTGACTAGGGATAAGGGGGTATGATGACTGTCATCTCACATTTGAGCTAAGGTCCAGAACATCTGACTAAAAGAGTCATGAAAAACACAAGACTACTGGACGAGGACCAGGAAGCGAGAACCTGGTGGAGGCACTGGCCGGTTAGGTTTGGGGGAAAAATGACCCCCCTCCTTTAAAAAGGAGGAGGAAAGTGCACGGTCCTTCACACCAGGGGGCTCCCTGGTCCCCATATGTCACAGGTCTCTGTGCTCTCAAACCAATAACATTGTGGTTATTACACGTTGTAATAAGAAATACGTGGACTCTATATATATAAACGAACTATTTACAAATGTACAAAATTGAGGCTTAGGTCTCTCCACTCGTCCGAGGGAGGGTTCGTTTCTTAGTCAGGTAAGTAAGTCAATTTTAGGTTGGAATCTGGAAGCCCTGTCGCGACGTTTCGAAATTATTATATCTTCATCAGGCTAGGGCAGGTAAGTATATCAGTTTGAATTAAAGTCATAAGTCATCCCCATGGTGGGTCTCTGTTAGAGCTTATCCCAATAAAAAATGATCCTTCTCTGTTGCTGCATTGCGTCTTGTCTGAGACTGCTTGGAGAATCACTCCTTTTTATAGTGCATTTAACTCCTCCCCTTTTCAAACTCTCCTGGCACCTTGGCATCACATTTTTTCCATTACAGGCTCAACTCAGTATTTTGTTATGCCAGCTTAATGGCTCCAGTTACATCTCATGCAACCATACTACGCCTAGTTGGGTGGGGTCTTTCAGGGAATTTATGCCTTATTAATGGTCTATCATCCTGTTTTGACTTTACCAATTAACCAACTGGTGTGGAGTTTTCGGTTGGTCTGATAAACAAAGTATTTAGTTGAGGTAAGTATAGATCAATTGCCCTGCTCAGGGGTCAAAGGTTAGGGTTAGGCAAGGGGCCCTGTGGTTAGGGTTAGGGTAAATGGTCCCTGACTAGGGATAAGGGGGTATGATGACTGTCATCTCACATTTGAGCTAAGGTCCAGAACATCTGACTAAAAGAGTCATGAAAAACACAAGACTACTGGACGAGGACCAGGAAGCGAGAACCTGGTGGAGGCACTGGCCGGTTAGGTTTGGGGAAAAATGACCCCCCTCCTTTAAAAAGGAGGAGGAAAGTGCACGGTCCTTCACACCAGGGGGCTCCCTGGTCCCCATATGTCACAGGTCTCTGTGCTCTCAAACCAATAACATTGTGGTTATTACACGTTGTAATAAGAAATACGTGGACTCTATATATATAAACGAACTATTTACAAATGTACAAAATTGAGGCTTAGGTCTCTCCACTCGTCCGAGGGAGGGTTCGTTTCTTAGTCAGGTAAGTAAGTCAATTTTAGGTTGGAATCTGGAAGCCCTGTCGCGACGTTTCGAAATTATTATATCTTCATCAGGCTAGGGCAGGTAAGTATATCAGTTTGAATTAAAGTCATAAGTCATCCCCATGGTGGGTCTCTGTTAGAGCTTATCCCAATAAAAAATGATCCTTCTCTGTTGCTGCATTGCGTCTTGTCTGAGACTGCTTGGAGAATCACTCCTTTTTATAGTGCATTTAACTCCTCCCCTTTTCAAACTCTCCTGGCACCTTGGCATCACATTTTTTCCATTACAGGCTCAACTCAGTATTTTGTTATGCCAGCTTAATGGCTCCAGTTACATCTCATGCAACCATACTACGCCTAGTTGGGTGGGGTCTTTCAGGGAATTTATGCCTTATTAATGGTCTATCATCCTGTTTTGACTTTACCAATTAACCAACTGGTGTGGAGTTTTCGGTTGTCTGATAAACAAAGTATTTAGTTGAGGTAAGTATAGATCAATTGCCCTGCTCAGGGGTCAAAGGTTAGGGTAGGCAAGGGGGCAGTGGTTAGGGTTAGGGTAAATGGTCCTGACTAGGGATAAGGGGTATGATGACTGTCATCTCACATTTGAGCTAAGGTCCAGAACATCTGACTAAAAGAGTCATGAAAAAACACAAGACTACGGACTGAGGACCAGGAATCGAGAACCTGGTGGAGGCACTGGCCGTGTTAGGTTAGGGGAAAAATGACCCCCCTCCTTTAAAAGGAGGAGGAAGTGCACGGTCCTTCACACAGGCGCTCCCTGGTCCCCATATGTCACAGGTCTCTGTGCTCTCAAACCATAACATTGTGGTTATTACACGTGTAATAACAAATACGTGGACTCTATAAAGAGTCCACGTATTTGTTATTACAACGTGTAATAACCACAATGTTATTGGTTTGAGATGCACAGAGACCTGTGACATATGGGGACCAGGGAGCCCCCTGGTGTGAAGGACCGTGCACTTTCCTCCTCCTTTTTAAAGGAGGGGGGTCATTTTCCCCTAACCTAACCGGCCAGTGCCTCCACCAGGTTCTCGCTTCCTGGTCCTCGTCCAGTAGTCTTGTGTTTTTCATGACTCTTTTAGTCAGATGTTCTGGACCTTAGCTCAAATGTGAGATGACAGTCATCATACCCCCTTATCCCTAGTCAGGGACCATTTACCCTAACCCTAACCACAGGGCCCCTTGCCTAACCCTAACCTTTGACCCCTGAGCAGGGCAATTGATCTATACTTACCTCAACTAAATACTTTGTTTATCAGACCAACCGAAAACTCCACACCAGTTGGTTAATTGGTAAAGTCAAAACAGGATGATAGACCATTAATAAGGCATAAATTCCCTGAAAGACCCCACCCAACTAGGCGTAGTATGGTTGCATGAGATGTAACTGGAGCCATTAAGCTGGCATAACAAAATACTGAGTTGAGCCTGTAATGGAAAAAATGTGATGCCAAGGTGCCAGGAGAGTTTGAAAAGGGGAGGAGTTAAATGCACTATAAAAAGGAGTGATTCTCCAAGCAGTCTCAGACAAGACGCAATGCAGCAACAGAGAAGGATCATTTTTTATTGGGATAAGCTCTAACAGAGACCCACCATGGGGATGACTTATGACTTTAATTCAAACTGATATACTTACCTGCCCTAGCCTGATGAAGATATAATAATTTCGAAACGTCGCGACAGGGCTTCCAGATTCCAACCTAAAATTGACTTACTTACCTGACTAAGAAACGAACCCTCCCTCGGACGAGTGGAGAGACCTAAGCCTCAATTTTGTACATTTGTAAATAGTTCGTTTATATATATAGAGTCCACGTATTTCTTATTACAACGTGTAATAACCACAATGTTATTGGTTTGAGAGCACAGAGACCTGTGACATATGGGGACCAGGGAGCCCCCTGGTGTGAAGGACCGTGCACTTTCCTCCTCCTTTTTAAAGGAGGGGGGTCATTTTCCCCAAACCTAACCGGCCAGTGCCTCCACCAGGTTCTCGCTTCCTGGTCCTCGTCCAGTAGTCTTGTGTTTTTCATGACTCTTTTAGTCAGATGTTCTGGACCTTAGCTCAAATGTGAGATGACAGTCATCATACCCCCTTATCCCTAGTCAGGGACCATTTACCCTAACCCTAACCACAGGGCCCCTTGCCTAACCCTAACCTTTGACCCCTGAGCAGGGCAATTGATCTATACTTACCTCAACTAAATACTTTGTTTATCAGACCAACCGAAAACTCCACACCAGTTGGTTAATTGGTAAAGTCAAAACAGGATGATAGACCATTAATAAGGCATAAATTCCCTGAAAGACCCCACCCAACTAGGCGTAGTATGGTTGCATGAGATGTAACTGGAGCCATTAAGCTGGCATAACAAAATACTGAGTTGAGCCTGTAATGGAAAAAATGTGATGCCAAGGTGCCAGGAGAGTTTGAAAAGGGGAGGAGTTAAATGCACTATAAAAAGGAGTGATTCTCCAAGCAGTCTCAGACAAGACGCAATGCAGCAACAGAGAAGGATCATTTTTTATTGGGATAAGCTCTAACAGAGACCCACCATGGGGATGACTTATGACTTTAATTCAAACTGATATACTTACCTGCCCTAGCCTGATGAAGATATAATAATTTCGAAACGTCGCGACAGGGCTTCCAGATTCCAACCTAAAATTGACTTACTTACCTGACTAAGAAACGAACCCTCCCTCGGACGAGTGGAGAGACCTAAGCCTCAATTTTGTACATTTGTAAATAGTTCGTTTATATATATAGAGTCCACGTATTTCTTATTACAACGTGTAATAACCACAATGTTATTGGTTTGAGAGCACAGAGACCTGTGACATATGGGGACCAGGGAGCCCCCTGGTGTGAAGGACCGTGCACTTTCCTCCTCCTTTTTAAAGGAGGGGGGTCATTTTTCCCCCAACCTAACCCTAACCCTAACCCTAACCCTAACCATTTAAAATTCAATGCCTAAACCTAACCAGTTGTTCCTAAAACAAAACCGTGATCCTTTTCAAAATTAACTTAGAATTAGATTATTATAAACTTAGTTGAACACACCCTGGGGTTTGATCAACCCTGGCGGGGCCTTCCTTGGGTGAGGGTGTCTAGTGACAATGGCCGAAACATCCAATGATCCTGAGGTCCACTACTGATGATGTGTTCCACAAAACTAGGAAATCAAAATAGTGCCTATAGAATAAAATAGTCCAACCAACTCCGTTAAAATTATTTTAAAAAAACCGTTAACCCATATTCAAAACCAATTCGGCTAAAGGGGATATGTGAGAATGGAGAGTTCTGACAACGTGCGTCGGCCAGTGCATTGCCTTTGACTCCCTAGTCCAAACTGCCCAGTCGACGGACGAAGCGGGGGGAGTCATCGAGATAACTCCACTATACCTAACCCCCCCACTTCTTGGAAGTTGCTTTCCGAAGGTCGTAGAAGCTCAGGGATGGTACCAATCGATCCGCAGGACCCAATTATGCAGAGACAGACGCACCTTCCAAGTCTCTACGACCTTCACGAAAAAAGTTATTCAAGAATATCTCCTCAAGCACTCCCAGCATGCATTGCATCCTTAATTACAATCCCCTTTTCATGAAATATCTCTGCATATCAGCCACCAAAACCTAAAATGATAGGATATTTACCATCCCAAGAGAAAGTTCTCCTCATAAATGTCATTTCATTACATAAAATTCAAAATTAGAAAACTGGAAAAACCATAACGAAGGTGGGCTAACACAGAATAGAGGTGCCCCACAGATAAACAGCTCTTTAGACCAATCCTGGAGAAATCCAAGATCAGTCGCTTGTAAGAATGATAGTGAAGCATCTCCTGGGGTCGTGCGGTGTATGGGGCACAGGAGCTCTTCAGGGGGCCCAATCATGGCTGGGGGGCCAAGGAGGCATTGGTCTGGATACACATCAGGCTCCTCTTCATTCAACCTGAAAGGTAAGACTGCAGGTAAGGTGGCAGAGGGCAGGGAAATTACACCAGAAATAATTTATTCCGAACTAGCTCCTCCCATTTCCGGAAATTGACTCGTTCGACCACTTCTGAAGGTCGTAGAAGCTCGGGGATAGTACCAATCGATCCGCAAGACCCAATTTCCTATAGACAGACGCACCTTCCAAGTCTCTACGACCTTCACAAAAAAAGTTATTCAAGAATATCTCCTACTCCTATGTGCTTTCTTCCCTATCCTAGTCTGAGCTCCGCCCACTTTCTCCAATTTCCTTTCCCAAGGTCGTACAAGCTCGGGGATGGCACCAATCGATCCGCAGTACCAGCTTTACTATAGACAGACGCACCTTCCAAGTCTCTACGACCTTCACGAAAAAAGTTATTCAACAATATCTCCTTCTCCTATGAGTGCTTCATGACTCCACAAACAGAGACTCTTTCTATTCTTAACCCTAACCCTAACCCTATCCTGAGGTCCACTACTGATGATGTGTTCCACAAAACTAGGAAATCAAAATAGTGCCTATAGAATAAAATAGTCCAACCAACTCCGTTAAAATTATTTAAAAAAACCGTTAACCCATATTCAAAACCAATTCGGCTAAAGGGGATATGTGAGAATGGAGAGTTCTGACAACGTGCGTCGGCCAGTGCATTGCCTTTGACTCCCTAGTCCAAACTGCCCAGTCGACGGACGAAGCGGGGGGAGTCATCGAGATATCTTTACTATACCTAACCCTAACCCTAACCTAAATTCACCCAAACTACTCCGCGCCTCCGCTCCTTCCACTGGCTACCAGTGGCTGCCCGCATCAGGTTCAAAACATTAGTACTTGCCTACCATACTGTGAACGGATCAGGTCCAGTCTACATCCAGGACATGGTCACACGTTACAGCCCAGCACGTTCACTCCGCTCTGCTTCGGCCAATCAGCTCGTTCCTCCCTCACTGCTAAACACTCATCAACATCACAACTGTTTTCTTTCCTGGCACCTAATTGGTGGAATGAGCTCCCCATTGACATCCGGACATTAGAAAGTTTACACATCTTCCGCCGAAAACTAAAAACACATCTCTTCCGACTATACCTTGAATAATAAAAAAAAATTATAAAGTTTTGCTTTATTTTGAAGAAATTGTACTTTCCTGATTCTTGTTGTCCCGGGTCTGTACCCTTGGGGTTGAATGCACTTATTGTAAGTCGCTTTGGATAAAAGCGTCAGCTAAATGAAATGTAATGTAATAAAGGAAGATGGAACAAAGTGTTATGGACAGACGAATCAAGGTTTGAGGATTTTAAATAAGGAAGGCTATCACTCCATTTGGAACGCCATGCCACACCCTGTGGACAGAGCTTGATTGGAGCCAATGTCCTCCTGCAACAGGACAATGACCCAAAGCACATCTCCACATGATGATAGAACTATTGAGGGAAGAAGCAGGCAGCTGGTGAGCCGTCTGTAATGGAGTGGCCAGCGCAGTCACCAGATCTCAACCATTGAGCTGTTGTGGGAGGAGCATGACTGTATGGTACGCAAGAAGTGCCCATCAAGCCAATCCAGCTTGTGGGAGGAGCTTCAGGAAGCATCTCTACAGAT
>JBAMIH010000025.1:1150373-1277795 GCA_038501795.1 Pseudopleuronectes americanus | reverse complement strand
TTTTGTCATTTAGATCCCTGATTATAAGTAATTGGGTAAGTATTTCCAGGAATTTTTGCCTTACTCCTGGGTCCTGGGTCAGGGTTAGGATAAGGGATGAAAGCACATAGGAGTAGGAGATATTCTTGAATAACTTTTTTTGTGAAGGTCGTAGAGACTTGGAAAGTGGTTTCGTCTGAACTAATGTGGGTCCTGCGGATCGATTGGTACCATCCACGAGTTTCTAGGACCTTGGGAAGGGGTGGAACCACTAATTGCCCCCAAATCTGAGGAGATATTCTTGAATAACTTTTTTCGTGAAGGTCGTAGAGACTTGGAAGGTGTGTCTGTCTATAGCAAACTGGGTGTTGCGGATCGATTGGTGCCATCCCCGAGCTTCTACGACCTTCGGAAAGCAACTTCCAAGAAGTGGTTAGGGTTAGGGTTAGGGTTAGGTTAGGGGAAATTAATCGTTAGGGTTAGGTTAGGGGAAATTAATCGTTAGGGTTAGGGTTAGGGTTAGGTTAGGGGAAAAAATGACCCCCCTCCTTTAAAAAGGAGGAGGAAAGTGCACGGTCCTTCACACCAGGGGGCTCCCTGGTCCCCATATGTCACAGGTCTCTGTGCTCTCAAACCAATAACATTGTGGTTATTACACGTTGTAATAAGAAATACGTGGACTCTATATATATAAACGAACTATTTACAAATGTACAAAATTGAGGCTTAGGTCTCTCCACTCGTCCGAGGGAGGGTTCGTTTCTTAGTCAGGTAAGTAAGTCAATTTTAGGTTGGAATCTGGAAGCCCTGTCGCGACGTTTCGAAATTATTATATCTTCATCAGGCTAGGGCAGGTAAGTATATCAGTTTGAATTAAAGTCATAAGTCATCCCCATGGTGGGTCTCTGTTAGAGCTTATCCCAATAAAAAATGATCCTTCTCTGTTGCTGCATTGCGTCTTGTCTGAGACTGCTTGGAGAATCACTCCTTTTTATAGTGCATTTAACTCCTCCCCTTTTCAAACTCTCCTGGCACCTTGGCATCACATTTTTTCCATTACAGGCTCAACTCAGTATTTTGTTATGCCAGCTTAATGGCTCCAGTTACATCTCATGCAACCATACTACGCCTAGTTGGGTGGGGTCTTTCAGGGAATTTATGCCTTATTAATGGTCTATCATCCTGTTTTGACTTTACCAATTAACCAACTGGTGTGGAGTTTTCGGTTGGTCTGATAAACAAAGTATTTAGTTGAGGTAAGTATAGATCAATTGCCCTGCTCAGGGGTCAAAGGTTAGGGTTAGGCAAGGGGCCCTGTGGTTAGGGTTAGGGTAAATGGTCCCGTAGGGTAGGGTAGGGTTAGGGTAGGGTTAGGGTTAGGGTTAGGGTTAGGGTTAGGGTTAGGGTTAGGGTTAGGTGAAAACGGTAATATCCGTTGCCCCGACAAAGTCAGGACAAACGTTATGCACGGGCACGACCTGGAACATAAGGTGCCCCTCAATTGGTCAATTAACCGTAAGTATTCAGTCATAATGTTGTCATAACACACTGTTTTTTACAGTTGTGTGAAGCACGCTGTTAATACAGGTAAGTAAACATCAAATGAACTATATACAAATATACAAAATTATGCTTGTCTCTCCGCTCGTCCGAGGGAGGGTAGGTGGCTTAGTCAGGTAAGTACGGTACGTAATTTTTAAAGTCATTTTTGATTTAAGTCCGGGAGCCCTGTCGCGACGTTTCGAAATATGTTTATCTTCATCAGGCTAGGGCAGGTAAGTATGTCGGTTCGAATTAAATGATAAGTCATCCCCATGGTGGGTCTCTGTTAGAGCTTGTCCCTGATCTTTCTCCGTTGAGGCATTTTGTCTTTCTGAGACTGGCCAAGGAGTGTGATCATTTATATAGCCCATCTAGCTCCTCCCCTTTTGTAAACTGTCCTTCTCTTCCTTGTCATTACAGTTTTCCACCCAGCACTCATTCCCATACTCCTTTTACTTTAATTCCTTAGCAATAGGCTCCAATCACGCACCTATAGGGATCTCTTGTCCTCTAAATAATTCACCTAGTTGGGTGGGGTATATCAGGGAATTAATTGCCTTCTCTCTGAGGTCTTACTGCCATTTTTCAGGTCTTTCTTCCTGTACTGTACTTCTCCAAATTAAAGTTTTACAAACCAACTGGTGTGGAATCTATGTTTTTGGTAATTTTTCAAAGGAGTTAGGTGAGATTTTCCAGGTGAAGCCCTACTGAGGAGGTCGTCAAAGGTTAAGTTTAGGCAAGGGGCCTCCATGGTTAGGGTTAGGGTAGAGGGTCCCTGATTAGGGATATTAATGACTGTATTTATCATAACCTCTGACTAAGAGTTTCCAATTGGTGTTGTTTGTATTAGTTCTGGAGTTGTTTAACTCTCAACAATCATCTAAATCCATAATTTCTTGTCTTCCAAAAGCATCGTGCCCTGAACCAAAATTGGATGGGGGTAAGGATGAGGGTAAGGGGTGGGTTGAGGGTGTAGAAAGCAGGGTCCTGGGGTCCGTTAATTCCCGGTCTCTTTCTCGTTGGCTGTTTTTATGGGAGTCGATTCTTAAATATTGGAGGTAATTGGTAAGTAGTGATTTTAAGAGAGGGGCACCCTATTAATTGTCCCAGGTGGCACTGGCCAGGGTTAGGTGAAAACGGTAATATCCGTTGCCCCGACAAAGTCAGGACAAACGTTATGCACGGGCACGACCTGGAACATAAGGTGCCCCTCAATTGGTCAATTAACCGTAAGTATTCAGTCATAATGTTGTCATAACACACTGTTTTTTACAGTTGTGTGAAGCACGCTGTTAATACAGGTAAGTAAACATCAAATGAACTATATACAAATATACAAAATTATGCTTGTCTCTCCGCTCGTCCGAGGGAGGGTAGGTGGCTTAGTCAGGTAAGTACGGTACGTAATTTTTAAAGTCATTTTTGATTTAAGTCCGGGAGCCCTGTCGCGACGTTTCGAAATATGTTTATCTTCATCAGGCTAGGGCAGGTAAGTATGTCGATTCGAATTAAATGATAAGTCATCCCCATGGTGGGTCTCTGTTAGAGCTTGTCCCTGATCTTTCTCCGTTGAGGCATTTTGTCTTTCTGAGACTGGCCAAGGAGTGTGATCATTTATATAGCCCCATCTAGCTCCTCCCCTTTTGTAAACTGTCCTTCTCTTCCTTGTCATTACAGTTTTCCACCCAGCACTCATTCCCATACTCCTTTTACTTTAATTCCTTAGCAATAGGCTCCAATCACGCACCTATAGGGATCTCTTGTCCTCTAAATAATTCACCTAGTTGGGTGGGGTATATCAGGGAATTAATTGCCTTCTCTCTGAGGTCTTACTGCCATTTTTCAGGTCTTTCTTCCTGTACTGTACTTCTCCAAATTAAAGTTTTACAAACCAACTGGTGTGGAATCTATGTTTTTGGTAATTTTTTCAAAGGAGTTAGGTGAGATTTTCCAGGTGAAGCCCTACTGAGGAGGTCGTCAAAGGTTAAGTTTAGGCAAGGGGCCCCCATGGTTAGGGTTAGGGTAGAGGGTCCCTGATTAGGGATATTAATGACTGTATTTATCATAACCTCTGACTAAGAGTTTCCAATTGGTGTTGTTTGTATTAGTTCTGGAGTTGTTTAACTCTCAACAATCATCTAAATCCATAATTTCTTGTCTTCCAAAAGCATCGTGCCCTGAACCAAAATTGGATGGGGGTAAGGATGAGGGTAAGGGGTGGGTTGAGGGTGTAGAAAGCAGGGTCCTGGGGTCCGTTAATTCCCGGTCTCTTTCTCGTTGGCTGTTTTTATGGGAGTCGATTCTTAAATATTGGAGGTAATTGGTAAGTAGTGATTTTAAGAGAGGGGCACCCTATTAATTGTCCCAGGTGGCACTGGCCAGGGTTAGGTGAAAACGGTAATATCCGTTGCCCCGACAAAGTCAGGACAAACGTTATGCACGGGCACGACCTGGAACATAAGGTGCCCCTCAATTGGTCAATTAACCGTAAGTATTCAGTCATAATGTTGTCATAACACACTGTTTTTTACAGTTGTGTGAAGCACGCTGTTAATACAGGTAAGTAAACATCAAATGAACTATATACAAATATACAAAATTATGCTTGTCTCTCCGCTCGTCCGAGGGAGGGTAGGTGGCTTAGTCAGGTAAGTACGGTACGTAATTTTTAAAGTCATTTTTGATTTAAGTCCGGGAGCCCTGTCGCGACGTTTCGAAATATGTTTATCTTCATCAGGCTAGGGCAGGTAAGTATGTCGGTTCGAATTAAATGATAAGTCATCCCCATGGTGGGTCTCTGTTAGAGCTTGTCCCTGATCTTTCTCCGTTGAGGCATTTTGTCTTTCTGAGACTGGCCAAGGAGTGTGATCATTTATATAGCCCATCTAGCTCCTCCCCTTTTGTAAACTGTCCTTCTCTTCCTTGTCATTACAGTTTTCCACCCAGCACTCATTCCCATACTCCTTTTACTTTAATTCCATAGCAATAGGCTCCAATCACGCACCTATAGGGATCTCTTGTCCTCTAAATAATTCACCTAGTTGGGTGGGGTATATCAGGGAATTAATTGCCTTCTCTCTGAGGTCTTACTGCCATTTTTCAGGTCTTTCTTCCTGTACTGTACTTCTCCAAATTAAAGTTTTACAAACCAACTGGTGTGGAATCTATGTTTTTGGTAATTTTTTCAAAGGAGTTAGGTGAGATTTTCCAGGTGAAGCCCTACTGAGGAGGTCGTCAAAGGTTAAGTTTAGGCAAGGGGCCCCCATGGTTAGGGTTAGGGTAGAGGGTCCCTGATTAGGGATATTAATGACTGTATTTATCATAACCTCTGACTAAGAGTTTCCAATTGGTGTTGTTTGTATTAGTTCTGGAGTTGTTTAACTCTCAACAATCATCTAAATCCATAATTTCTTGTCTTCCAAAAGCATCGTGCCCTGAACCAAAATTGGATGGGGGTAAGGATGAGGGTAAGGGGTGGGTTGAGGGTGTAGAAAGCAGGGTCCTGGGGTCCGTTAATTCCCGGTCTCTTTCTCGTTGGCTGTTTTTATGGGAGTCGATTCTTAAATATTGGAGGTAATTGGTAAGTAGTGATTTTAAGAGAGGGGCACCCTATTAATTGTCCCAGGTGGCACTGGCCAGGGTTAGGTGAAAACGGTAATATCCGTTGCCCCGACAAAGTCAGGACAAACGTTATGCACGGGCACGACCTGGAACATAAGGTGCCCCTCAATTGGTCAATTAACCGTAAGTATTCAGTCATAATGTTGTCATAACACACTGTTTTTTACAGTTGTGTGAAGCACGCTGTTAATACAGGTAAGTAAACATCAAATGAACTATATACAAATATACAAAATTATGCTTGTCTCTCCGCTCGTCCGAGGGAGGGTAGGTGGCTTAGTCAGGTAAGTACGGTACGTAATTTTTAAAGTCATTTTTGATTTAAGTCCGGGAGCCCTGTCGCGACGTTTCGAAATATGTTTATCTTCATCAGGCTAGGGCAGGTAAGTATGTCGGTTCGAATTAAATGATAAGTCATCCCCATGGTGGGTCTCTGTTAGAGCTTGTCCCTGATCTTTCTCCGTTGAGGCATTTTGTCTTTCTGAGACTGGCCAAGGAGTGTGATCATTTATATAGCCCATCTAGCTCCTCCCCTTTTGTAAACTGTCCTTCTCTTCCTTGTCATTACAGTTTTCCACCCAGCACTCATTCCCATACTCCTTTTACTTTAATTCCATAGCAATAGGCTCCAATCACGCACCTATAGGGATCTCTTGTCCTCTAAATAATTCACCTAGTTGGGTGGGGTATATCAGGGAATTAATTGCCTTCTCTCTGAGGTCTTACTGCCATTTTTCAGGTCTTTCTTCCTGTACTGTACTTCTCCAAATTAAAGTTTTACAAACCAACTGGTGTGGAATCTATGTTTTTGGTAATTTTTTCAAAGGAGTTAGGTGAGATTTTCCAGGTGAAGCCCTACTGAGGAGGTCGTCAAAGGTTAAGTTTAGGCAAGGGGCCCCCATGGTTAGGGTTAGGGTAGAGGGTCCCTGATTAGGGATATTAATGACTGTATTTATCATAACCTCTGACTAAGAGTTTCCAATTGGTGTTGTTTGTATTAGTTCTGGAGTTGTTTAACTCTCAACAATCATCTAAATCCATAATTTCTTGTCTTCCAAAAGCATCGTGCCCTGAACCAAAATTGGATGGGGGTAAGGATGAGGGTAAGGGGTGGGTTGAGGGTGTAGAAAGCAGGGTCCTGGGGTCCGTTAATTCCCGGTCTCTTTCTCGTTGGCTGTTTTTATGGGAGTCGATTCTTAAATATTGGAGGTAATTGGTAAGTAGTGATTTTAAGAGAGGGGCACCCTATTAATTGTCCCAGGTGGCACTGGCCAGGGTTAGGTGAAAACGGTAATATCCGTTGCCCCGACAAAGTCAGGACAAACGTTATGCACGGGCACGACCTGGAACATAAGGTGCCCCTCAATTGGTCAATTAACCGTAAGTATTCAGTCATAATGTTGTCATAACACACTGTTTTTTACAGTTGTGTGAAGCACGCTGTTAATACAGGTAAGTAAACATCAAATGAACTATATACAAATATACAAAATTATGCTTGTCTCTCCGCTCGTCCGAGGGAGGGTAGGTGGCTTAGTCAGGTAAGTACGGTACGTAATTTTTAAAGTCATTTTTGATTTAAGTCCGGGAGCCCTGTCGCGACGTTTCGAAATATGTTTATCTTCATCAGGCTAGGGCAGGTAAGTATGTCGGTTCGAATTAAATGATAAGTCATCCCCATGGTGGGTCTCTGTTAGAGCTTGTCCCTGATCTTTCTCCGTTGAGGCATTTTGTCTTTCTGAGACTGGCCAAGGAGTGTGATCATTTATATAGCCCATCTAGCTCCTCCCCTTTTGTAAACTGTCCTTCTCTTCCTTGTCATTACAGTTTTCCACCCAGCACTCATTCCCATACTCCTTTTACTTTAATTCCATAGCAATAGGCTCCAATCACGCACCTATAGGGATCTCTTGTCCTCTAAATAATTCACCTAGTTGGGTGGGGTATATCAGGGAATTAATTGCCTTCTCTCTGAGGTCTTACTGCCATTTTTCAGGTCTTTCTTCCTGTACTGTACTTCTCCAAATTAAAGTTTTACAAACCAACTGGTGTGGAATCTATGTTTTTGGTAATTTTTTCAAAGGAGTTAGGTGAGATTTTCCAGGTGAAGCCCTACTGAGGAGGTCGTCAAAGGTTAAGTTTAGGCAAGGGGCCCCCATGGTTAGGGTTAGGGTAGAGGGTCCCTGATTAGGGATATTAATGACTGTATTTATCATAACCTCTGACTAAGAGTTTCCAATTGGTGTTGTTTGTATTAGTTCTGGAGTTGTTTAACTCTCAACAATCATCTAAATCCATAATTTCTTGTCTTCCAAAAGCATCGTGCCCTGAACCAAAATTGGATGGGGGTAAGGATGAGGGTAAGGGGTGGGTTGAGGGTGTAGAAAGCAGGGTCCTGGGGTCCGTTAATTCCCGGTCTCTTTCTCGTTGGCTGTTTTTATGGGAGTCGATTCTTAAATATTGGAGGTAATTGGTAAGTAGTGATTTTAAGAGAGGGGCACCCTATTAATTGTCCCAGGTGGCACTGGCCAGGGTTAGGTGAAAACGGTAATATCCGTTGCCCCGACAAAGTCAGGACAAACGTTATGCACGGGCACGACCTGGAACATAAGGTGCCCCTCAATTGGTCAATTAACCGTAAGTATTCAGTCATAATGTTGTCATAACACACTGTTTTTTACAGTTGTGTGAAGCACGCTGTTAATACAGGTAAGTAAACATCAAATGAACTATATACAAATATACAAAATTATGCTTGTCTCTCCGCTCGTCCGAGGGAGGGTAGGTGGCTTAGTCAGGTAAGTACGGTACGTAATTTTTAAAGTCATTTTTGATTTAAGTCCGGGAGCCCTGTCGCGACGTTTCGAAATATGTTTATCTTCATCAGGCTAGGGCAGGTAAGTATGTCGGTTCGAATTAAATGATAAGTCATCCCCATGGTGGGTCTCTGTTAGAGCTTGTCCCTGATCTTTCTCCGTTGAGGCATTTTGTCTTTCTGAGACTGGCCAAGGAGTGTGATCATTTATATAGCCCATCTAGCTCCTCCCCTTTTGTAAACTGTCCTTCTCTTCCTTGTCATTACAGTTTTCCACCCAGCACTCATTCCCATACTCCTTTTACTTTAATTCCATAGCAATAGGCTCCAATCACGCACCTATAGGGATCTCTTGTCCTCTAAATAATTCACCTAGTTGGGTGGGGTATATCAGGGAATTAATTGCCTTCTCTCTGAGGTCTTACTGCCATTTTTCAGGTCTTTCTTCCTGTACTGTACTTCTCCAAATTAAAGTTTTACAAACCAACTGGTGTGGAATCTATGTTTTTGGTAATTTTTTCAAAGGAGTTAGGTGAGATTTTCCAGGTGAAGCCCTACTGAGGAGGTCGTCAAAGGTTAAGTTTAGGCAAGGGGCCCCCATGGTTAGGGTTAGGGTAGAGGGTCCCTGATTAGGGATATTAATGACTGTATTTATCATAACCTCTGACTAAGAGTTTCCAATTGGTGTTGTTTGTATTAGTTCTGGAGTTGTTTAACTCTCAACAATCATCTAAATCCATAATTTCTTGTCTTCCAAAAGCATCGTGCCCTGAACCAAAATTGGATGGGGGTAAGGATGAGGGTAAGGGGTGGGTTGAGGGTGTAGAAAGCAGGGTCCTGGGGTCCGTTAATTCCCGGTCTCTTTCTCGTTGGCTGTTTTTATGGGAGTCGATTCTTAAATATTGGAGGTAATTGGTAAGTAGTGATTTTAAGAGAGGGGCACCCTATTAATTGTCCCAGGTGGCACTGGCCAGGGTTAGGTGAAAACGGTAATATCCGTTGCCCCGACAAAGTCAGGACAAACGTTATGCACGGGCACGACCTGGAACATAAGGTGCCCCTCAATTGGTCAATTAACCGTAAGTATTCAGTCATAATGTTGTCATAACACACTGTTTTTTACAGTTGTGTGAAGCACGCTGTTAATACAGGTAAGTAAACATCAAATGAACTATATACAAATATACAAAATTATGCTTGTCTCTCCGCTCGTCCGAGGGAGGGTAGGTGGCTTAGTCAGGTAAGTACGGTACGTAATTTTTAAAGTCATTTTTGATTTAAGTCCGGGAGCCCTGTCGCGACGTTTCGAAATATGTTTATCTTCATCAGGCTAGGGCAGGTAAGTATGTCGGTTCGAATTAAATGATAAGTCATCCCCATGGTGGGTCTCTGTTAGAGCTTGTCCCTGATCTTTCTCCGTTGAGGCATTTTGTCTTTCTGAGACTGGCCAAGGAGTGTGATCATTTATATAGCCCATCTAGCTCCTCCCCTTTTGTAAACTGTCCTTCTCTTCCTTGTCATTACAGTTTTCCACCCAGCACTCATTCCCATACTCCTTTTACTTTAATTCCATAGCAATAGGCTCCAATCACGCACCTATAGGGATCTCTTGTCCTCTAAATAATTCACCTAGTTGGGTGGGGTATATCAGGGAATTAATTGCCTTCTCTCTGAGGTCTTACTGCCATTTTTCAGGTCTTTCTTCCTGTACTGTACTTCTCCAAATTAAAGTTTTACAAACCAACTGGTGTGGAATCTATGTTTTTGGTAATTTTTTCAAAGGAGTTAGGTGAGATTTTCCAGGTGAAGCCCTACTGAGGAGGTCGTCAAAGGTTAAGTTTAGGCAAGGGGCCCCCATGGTTAGGGTTAGGGTAGAGGGTCCCTGATTAGGGATATTAATGACTGTATTTATCATAACCTCTGACTAAGAGTTTCCAATTGGTGTTGTTTGTATTAGTTCTGGAGTTGTTTAACTCTCAACAATCATCTAAATCCATAATTTCTTGTCTTCCAAAAGCATCGTGCCCTGAACCAAAATTGGATGGGGGTAAGGATGAGGGTAAGGGGTGGGTTGAGGGTGTAGAAAGCAGGGTCCTGGGGTCCGTTAATTCCCGGTCTCTTTCTCGTTGGCTGTTTTTATGGGAGTCGATTCTTAAATATTGGAGGTAATTGGTAAGTAGTGATTTTAAGAGAGGGGCACCCTATTAATTGTCCCAGGTGGCACTGGCCAGGGTTAGGTGAAAACGGTAATATCCGTTGCCCCGACAAAGTCAGGACAAACGTTATGCACGGGCACGACCTGGAACATAAGGTGCCCCTCAATTGGTCAATTAACCGTAAGTATTCAGTCATAATGTTGTCATAACACACTGTTTTTTACAGTTGTGTGAAGCACGCTGTTAATACAGGTAAGTAAACATCAAATGAACTATATACAAATATACAAAATTATGCTTGTCTCTCCGCTCGTCCGAGGGAGGGTAGGTGGCTTAGTCAGGTAAGTACGGTACGTAATTTTTAAAGTCATTTTTGATTTAAGTCCGGGAGCCCTGTCGCGACGTTTCGAAATATGTTTATCTTCATCAGGCTAGGGCAGGTAAGTATGTCGGTTCGAATTAAATGATAAGTCATCCCCATGGTGGGTCTCTGTTAGAGCTTGTCCCTGATCTTTCTCCGTTGAGGCATTTTGTCTTTCTGAGACTGGCCAAGGAGTGTGATCATTTATATAGCCCATCTAGCTCCTCCCCTTTTGTAAACTGTCCTTCTCTTCCTTGTCATTACAGTTTTCCACCCAGCACTCATTCCCATACTCCTTTTACTTTAATTCCATAGCAATAGGCTCCAATCACGCACCTATAGGGATCTCTTGTCCTCTAAATAATTCACCTAGTTGGGTGGGGTATATCAGGGAATTAATTGCCTTCTCTCTGAGGTCTTACTGCCATTTTTCAGGTCTTTCTTCCTGTACTGTACTTCTCCAAATTAAAGTTTTACAAACCAACTGGTGTGGAATCTATGTTTTTGGTAATTTTTTCAAAGGAGTTAGGTGAGATTTTCCAGGTGAAGCCCTACTGAGGAGGTCGTCAAAGGTTAAGTTTAGGCAAGGGGCCCCCATGGTTAGGGTTAGGGTAGAGGGTCCCTGATTAGGGATATTAATGACTGTATTTATCATAACCTCTGACTAAGAGTTTCCAATTGGTGTTGTTTGTATTAGTTCTGGAGTTGTTTAACTCTCAACAATCATCTAAATCCATAATTTCTTGTCTTCCAAAAGCATCGTGCCCTGAACCAAAATTGGATGGGGGTAAGGATGAGGGTAAGGGGTGGGTTGAGGGTGTAGAAAGCAGGGTCCTGGGGTCCGTTAATTCCCGGTCTCTTTCTCGTTGGCTGTTTTTATGGGAGTCGATTCTTAAATATTGGAGGTAATTGGTAAGTAGTGATTTTAAGAGAGGGGCACCCTATTAATTGTCCCAGGTGGCACTGGCCAGGGTTAGGTGAAAACGGTAATATCCGTTGCCCCGACAAAGTCAGGACAAACGTTATGCACGGGCACGACCTGGAACATAAGGTGCCCCTCAATTGGTCAATTAACCGTAAGTATTCAGTCATAATGTTGTCATAACACACTGTTTTTTACAGTTGTGTGAAGCACGCTGTTAATACAGGTAAGTAAACATCAAATGAACTATATACAAATATACAAAATTATGCTTGTCTCTCCGCTCGTCCGAGGGAGGGTAGGTGGCTTAGTCAGGTAAGTACGGTACGTAATTTTTAAAGTCATTTTTGATTTAAGTCCGGGAGCCCTGTCGCGACGTTTCGAAATATGTTTATCTTCATCAGGCTAGGGCAGGTAAGTATGTCGGTTCGAATTAAATGATAAGTCATCCCCATGGTGGGTCTCTGTTAGAGCTTGTCCCTGATCTTTCTCCGTTGAGGCATTTTGTCTTTCTGAGACTGGCCAAGGAGTGTGATCATTTATATAGCCCATCTAGCTCCTCCCCTTTTGTAAACTGTCCTTCTCTTCCTTGTCATTACAGTTTTCCACCCAGCACTCATTCCCATACTCCTTTTACTTTAATTCCATAGCAATAGGCTCCAATCACGCACCTATAGGGATCTCTTGTCCTCTAAATAATTCACCTAGTTGGGTGGGGTATATCAGGGAATTAATTGCCTTCTCTCTGAGGTCTTACTGCCATTTTTCAGGTCTTTCTTCCTGTACTGTACTTCTCCAAATTAAAGTTTTACAAACCAACTGGTGTGGAATCTATGTTTTTGGTAATTTTTCAAAGGAGTTAGGTGAGATTTTCCAGGTGAAGCCCTACTGAGGAGGTCGTCAAAGGTTAAGTTTAGGCAAGGGGCCTCCATGGTTAGGGTTAGGGTAGAGGGTCCCTGATTAGGGATATTAATGACTGTATTTATCATAACCTCTGACTAAGAGTTTCCAATTGGTGTTGTTTGTATTAGTTCTGGAGTTGTTTAACTCTCAACAATCATCTAAATCCATAATTTCTTGTCTTCCAAAAGCATCGTGCCCTGAACCAAAATTGGATGGGGGTAAGGATGAGGGTAAGGGGTGGGTTGAGGGTGTAGAAAGCAGGGTCCTGGGGTCCGTTAATTCCCGGTCTCTTTCTCGTTGGCTGTTTTTATGGGAGTCGATTCTTAAATATTGGAGGTAATTGGTAAGTAGTGATTTTAAGAGAGGGGCACCCTATTAATTGTCCCAGGTGGCACTGGCCAGGGTTAGGTGAAAACGGTAATATCCGTTGCCCCGACAAAGTCAGGACAAACGTTATGCACGGGCACGACCTGGAACATAAGGTGCCCCTCAATTGGTCAATTAACCGTAAGTATTCAGTCATAATGTTGTCATAACACACTGTTTTTTACAGTTGTGTGAAGCACGCTGTTAATACAGGTAAGTAAACATCAAATGAACTATATACAAATATACAAAATTATGCTTGTCTCTCCGCTCGTCCGAGGGAGGGTAGGTGGCTTAGTCAGGTAAGTACGGTACGTAATTTTTAAAGTCATTTTTGATTTAAGTCCGGGAGCCCTGTCGCGACGTTTCGAAATATGTTTATCTTCATCAGGCTAGGGCAGGTAAGTATGTCGGTTCGAATTAAATGATAAGTCATCCCCATGGTGGGTCTCTGTTAGAGCTTGTCCCTGATCTTTCTCCGTTGAGGCATTTTGTCTTTCTGAGACTGGCCAAGGAGTGTGATCATTTATATAGCCCATCTAGCTCCTCCCCTTTTGTAAACTGTCCTTCTCTTCCTTGTCATTACAGTTTTCCACCCAGCACTCATTCCCATACTCCTTTTACTTTAATTCCATAGCAATAGGCTCCAATCACGCACCTATAGGGATCTCTTGTCCTCTAAATAATTCACCTAGTTGGGTGGGGTATATCAGGGAATTAATTGCCTTCTCTCTGAGGTCTTACTGCCATTTTTCAGGTCTTTCTTCCTGTACTGTACTTCTCCAAATTAAAGTTTTACAAACCAACTGGTGTGGAATCTATGTTTTTGGTAATTTTTTCAAAGGAGTTAGGTGAGATTTTCCAGGTGAAGCCCTACTGAGGAGGTCGTCAAAGGTTAAGTTTAGGCAAGGGGCCCCCATGGTTAGGGTTAGGGTAGAGGGTCCCTGATTAGGGATATTAATGACTGTATTTATCATAACCTCTGACTAAGAGTTTCCAATTGGTGTTGTTTGTATTAGTTCTGGAGTTGTTTAACTCTCAACAATCATCTAAATCCATAATTTCTTGTCTTCCAAAAGCATCGTGCCCTGAACCAAAATTGGATGGGGGTAAGGATGAGGGTAAGGGGTGGGTTGAGGGTGTAGAAAGCAGGGTCCTGGGGTCCGTTAATTCCCGGTCTCTTTCTCGTTGGCTGTTTTTATGGGAGTCGATTCTTAAATATTGGAGGTAATTGGTAAGTAGTGATTTTAAGAGAGGGGCACCCTATTAATTGTCCCAGGTGGCACTGGCCAGGGTTAGGTGAAAACGGTAATATCCGTTGCCCCGACAAAGTCAGGACAAACGTTATGCACGGGCACGACCTGGAACATAAGGTGCCCCTCAATTGGTCAATTAACCGTAAGTATTCAGTCATAATGTTGTCATAACACACTGTTTTTTACAGTTGTGTGAAGCACGCTGTTAATACAGGTAAGTAAACATCAAATGAACTATATACAAATATACAAAATTATGCTTGTCTCTCCGCTCGTCCGAGGGAGGGTAGGTGGCTTAGTCAGGTAAGTACGGTACGTAATTTTTAAAGTCATTTTTGATTTAAGTCCGGGAGCCCTGTCGCGACGTTTCGAAATATGTTTATCTTCATCAGGCTAGGGCAGGTAAGTATGTCGGTTCGAATTAAATGATAAGTCATCCCCATGGTGGGTCTCTGTTAGAGCTTGTCCCTGATCTTTCTCCGTTGAGGCATTTTGTCTTTCTGAGACTGGCCAAGGAGTGTGATCATTTATATAGCCCATCTAGCTCCTCCCCTTTTGTAAACTGTCCTTCTCTTCCTTGTCATTACAGTTTTCCACCCAGCACTCATTCCCATACTCCTTTTACTTTAATTCCATAGCAATAGGCTCCAATCACGCACCTATAGGGATCTCTTGTCCTCTAAATAATTCACCTAGTTGGGTGGGGTATATCAGGGAATTAATTGCCTTCTCTCTGAGGTCTTACTGCCATTTTTCAGGTCTTTCTTCCTGTACTGTACTTCTCCAAATTAAAGTTTTACAAACCAACTGGTGTGGAATCTATGTTTTTGGTAATTTTTTCAAAGGAGTTAGGTGAGATTTTCCAGGTGAAGCCCTACTGAGGAGGTCGTCAAAGGTTAAGTTTAGGCAAGGGGCCCCCATGGTTAGGGTTAGGGTAGAGGGTCCCTGATTAGGGATATTAATGACTGTATTTATCATAACCTCTGACTAAGAGTTTCCAATTGGTGTTGTTTGTATTAGTTCTGGAGTTGTTTAACTCTCAACAATCATCTAAATCCATAATTTCTTGTCTTCCAAAAGCATCGTGCCCTGAACCAAAATTGGATGGGGGTAAGGATGAGGGTAAGGGGTGGGTTGAGGGTGTAGAAAGCAGGGTCCTGGGGTCCGTTAATTCCCGGTCTCTTTCTCGTTGGCTGTTTTTATGGGAGTCGATTCTTAAATATTGGAGGTAATTGGTAAGTAGTGATTTTAAGAGAGGGGCACCCTATTAATTGTCCCAGGTGGCACTGGCCAGGGTTAGGTGAAAACGGTAATATCCGTTGCCCCGACAAAGTCAGGACAAACGTTATGCACGGGCACGACCTGGAACATAAGGTGCCCCTCAATTGGTCAATTAACCGTAAGTATTCAGTCATAATGTTGTCATAACACACTGTTTTTTACAGTTGTGTGAAGCACGCTGTTAATACAGGTAAGTAAACATCAAATGAACTATATACAAATATACAAAATTATGCTTGTCTCTCCGCTCGTCCGAGGGAGGGTAGGTGGCTTAGTCAGGTAAGTACGGTACGTAATTTTTAAAGTCATTTTTGATTTAAGTCCGGGAGCCCTGTCGCGACGTTTCGAAATATGTTTATCTTCATCAGGCTAGGGCAGGTAAGTATGTCGGTTCGAATTAAATGATAAGTCATCCCCATGGTGGGGGGGGGGGGGGGGGGGGGGGGTGGGGGGGGGGGGGGGGGGAGGGGGTGGGTGGGGGGGGGGGGGGTGGGGTGGGGGGGGTGGTGCGTCCGCCCGACCCCCCGGCCCCCCGGCCCGCCCGCCGCGCCCTCGCCCCCCGGGGGAGCACCTCCCCGCGCCATGGAGGGTGTGGGTTTGGTGTTTGTACTCTGTTAGAGGCCTTGTACCTGATCTTTATCCAGTTGAGGCATTTTGTCTACTTTCTGTGACTGGCTAGGTGCCTGTTTGGTGATCATTTATAAAGCCCTTATAAGCTACTCACTTTTGTAAACTGTCCTTCTCTTCATTGTCATTTCAGTTTTTCCAACCACCTGCACTCTCTTCCCATCACTCCTTTTTACTTTAATTCCACATTTAGGACAATAGGCTCCAATCTCGCACCTATAGGGATCTCTTGTCCTCTAAATAATTTACTAGTTGGGTGGGGGGTATATCTGGGAATTAATTGCCTTCTCTATAGAGGTCTTCACTGCGCAATTTTTCAGGGTCTTTTCTTCACTGTACATGTACTTCTCCAAATTAAAGTTTTAAACATACCAAACGGGTGTGGGAACATCTATGTTTTTGGTAATTTTTTCAAAGGAGTGTAGAGTGAGATATTTCCAGAGGTGAAGCCCGTCTGAAGAGGAGGTGCCGCTGTGGACAAATATGGTGGTATAAAGTTAGTTAGGCTAAGGGGCTATGGTTAGGGTTAGGGTGGTAGAGGGTCCTGATTAGGGATATTAATGACTGTATTTATCATAACCTCTGACTAAGAGTTTCCAATTGGTGTTGTTTGTATTAGTTCTGGAGTTGTTTAACTCTCAACAATCATCTAATCCATAATTTCTTGTCTTCCAAAAGCATCGTGCCCTGAACCAAAATTGGATGGGGGTAAGGATGAGGGTAAGGGGTGGGTTGAGGGTGTAGAATATGCAGGTCTGGGGTCCGTTAATTACCGGTCTCTTTCTCGTTGGCTGTTTTTATGGGAGTCGATTCTTAAATATTGGAGGTAATTGGTAAGTAGTGATTTTAAGAGAGGGGCACCCTATTCATTGGTCCAGGCGGCACTGGCCAGGGTTAGTGAATAAACGGTAATATCCGTGCCCGACAATGTCTGGACAATCGTTATGCACAGGGCATCGACCTGGAACATCAAATGGTGCCCTCAATTGGTCTAATTAACCGTAAAGTAGTATTCAGTCTAATGTGTCATAATCACACTGTTTTACAGTTGTGTGATAATAGCCACGCTGTTATTACTCAGGTAAGTTAACATCAATGATCTCTTATCTAATATACTAAATATTCGCTTGTCTCTCCGCTCGTGCCGAGGGTAGGGTAGGTGGACTTAGTCAGGTAAGTGCGGTACGTAATTTTAAATGTCTCATTTTTGATTTAAGTCGGAGCCCTGTATCGCGTCGTTTCGTATATGTGTTTCTTCATCAGGCTAGGTGCAGGTAAGTTGGCGGTTCGAATTCAAATGATTAAGTCTTCCCATGGTTGGTGGGTGTCTCTGGTTAGAGCTTGTCCTGTTCATTTCTCGTTGATGCATTTTGTCTTTCTGAGACTCTGGCCAGGAGTGTGATCATTTTTATAGCCCATCTAGCTCTCCACTTTTGTAACCTGTCCTTCTCTTCCTTGTCATTACATGTTTGCACACCACCAGCACTCTTGCCCATACTCCTATTTACTTTATATTCCATCAGCATATAGCTCCATGTCTCACGCACTATGCTCTCTTGTCCTCTAATAATTCACCTAGTTGGGTGGGGTTATCAGGGAATTAATTGCCTTCTCTCTGAGGTCTTACTGCCATTTTTCAGGTCTTTCTTCTGTACTGTCACTTCTCCTAATTAAAGGTTTACAAACCATACTGGTGTGGAATCTATGTTTTTGGGATTATTTCTTCATAGGATGTTAGAGTGTGCGAGATTTTCACGTTGGTGAAGCCCTCCTTAGTGAGGAGGTCGTTCATAGGTTATAGTTCTAGGCAAGGGGCCCCCATGGTTAGCGGTGTAGGGTTAGAGGGTCCTGTATCTAGGGATATTAATGACTGTTTTTATCATGACCTTCGACTAAGAGTTGCCAATTGGGGTTGTTTGTATTAGTTCTGGAGTTGTTTAACTCTCATACAATCACTCTAAATCCATAATTTTCTTGTGTCTTCCCTCAAAGCATCGTGCCCTGAACACAAATTGGCCTTTTTGGACTGGGGGTATGGATGAGGGTAGGGGTGGGTTGGAGGGTGTAGAAAGCAGGGTCCGCTGGGGTCCGTAATTCCGGCTTCTTTCCTCGATTGCTGTTTCTTTATGGGAGTCGATTCTTAATATTTGGAGGTAATTGGTAGTAGTCGATTTTAAGATGAGGGCATCCCTATATAATTGTCCCTGGGCAGGCACTGGCCAGGAGTTAGGTGAAAACGGTAATATACCGTTGCCCCGACAAGCGTCAGGACTAACGTTAGGCGCTCGGGCACGACTAGAACATATGGTGCCCCTCAATTGGTCATTAACCGTATAAGTATTCAGTCTCATGTCGGTTGTCATAACACACTGTTTTTTTACAGTGTGTGTGACGCACGCTGTTAATAGAGGTAGTAAACATCAAATGAACTATATACAATATACAAATTTATGCTTGTCTCATCCGCTCGTCCGAGGGAGGGTTGGTGGTTAGTCAGGTAAGTACGGTACGTATTTTTTAAAGTCATTTTTGATTTAAGTCCGGGAGCCCTGTCGCGACGTTTCGAAATATGTTTATCTTCATCAGGCTAGGGCAGGTAAGTATGTCGGTTCGAATTAAATGATAAGTCATCCCCATGGTGGGTCTCTGTTAGAGCTTGTCCCTGATCTTTCTCCGTTGAGGCATTTTGTCTTTCTGAGACTGGCCAAGGAGTGTGATCATTTATATAGCCCATCTAGCTCCTCCCCTTTTGTAAACTGTCCTTCTCTTCCTTGTCATTACAGTTTTCCACCCAGCACTCATTCCCATACTCCTTTTACTTTAATTCCATAGCAATAGGCTCCAATCACGCACCTATAGGGATCTCTTGTCCTCTAAATAATTCACTAGTTGGGTGGTGTATATCAGGGAATTAATTGCCTTCTCTCTGAGGTATTACTGCCATTTTTTCAGGTGCTTATCTTCCTGTAATGGACTTCTCCAAATTAAAGTTTTACAAACAATAGACTGGTGTGGTATCCTATGTGGTTTGGTAATTTTTTCAAAAGGAGTTAGGTGAGATTTTCTCCAGGTGAAGAACTACTGAGCGTGGTCGTCAAAGGTTAAGTTTAGGACACAAGGGGACCCCATGGTTGGGAGTTTGGGTTTGTGGGTCCCTATGTTTTAGGGCATTTTTATGGGTCCATGTTTTTATCCAATGACTCTATGAATAAGAGTTTCCAAATTGGTGTTGTTTGGATTAGTTCTGGAGTTGTTTATCTCTCAAAATCATCTAAATCCATAATTCTTGTCTTCCTAAAGCATCGTGCCTGATACCAAAATTGGATGGGGTATGGATGAGGGTATGGGGTGGGTTGGCGGGTGTGAGAGAGCAGGGTCCTGGGGTCCGTTAATTCCGGTCTCTTTCTCTCGTTGGCTGTTTTTATGGGAGTCGGATTCTTATATATTGCGCAGGTAATTGGTAAGTAGTGTTTTTAAGAGAGGGAGGCTACCCATAGTTAAATTGTCACAGGCGGCACGGGCGCCTGGTTAGGTGGAAAAACGGTAATATTCCGTTGCCACCCGACAAATGTCAGGGACAACGTTATGCTCAGGGAGTCGACATGGAACATATGGTGCCCTCGTCAATTGGTCAATTATCCGTAAGTATTCGTCTTATTGTTGTCATAACACACTGTTTTTTAGCCAGTTGTGTGAAGGCACGCTGTCGTAATACAGGTAAGTAAACATCAAATGAAACTATTAACAAATATACAAAAATTATGCTTGGTCTTCTCCGATCGTCGAGGAGGGAGGTGTAGGTGGCTACCCCTAGTCAGGTAAGGTACGGTTCGTAAATTTTTAAAAGTTCATTTGTGATTTAAGTACCGGAGCCCTGTCGCGGACGTTTCGAAATATGTTTATCGTTCATCAGGCTAGGGCAGGTAAGTATGTCGGTTCGAATTAAATGATAAGTCTATCCCCATGGTGGGTCTCTGTTAGAGCTTGTCCCTGATCTTTCTCCGTTGAGGCATTTTGTCTTTCTGAGACTGGCCAAGGAGTGTGATCATTTATATAGCCCATCTAGCTCCTCCCCTTTTGTAAACTGTCCTTCTCTTCCTTGTCATTACAGTTTTCCACCCAGCACTCATTCCATACTCCTTTTACTTTAATTCCATAGCAATAGGCTCCAATCACGCACTTTAGGGATCTCTTGTCCTCTAAATAATTCACCTAGTTGGGTGGGGGTTATCAGGGAATTAATTGCTTCTCTTGAGGTCGTACTGCCATTTTTCAGGTTTCTTTATTTCCCTGTACTGGTACTTCTCCAACATTAAAGTTTACAAAACAACTGGTGTGGAATTCTTGTTTTTGGTAATTTTATTACCGCAAAAAACATAGATTCCATACACAGGTTGGTTTGTAAAACTTTAATTTGGAGAAGTACAGTACAGGAGAAAGACCTGAAAAATGGCAGTAAGACCTCAGAGAGAAGGCAATTAATTCCTGATATACACCACCCAACTAGGTGAATTATTTAGAGGACAAGAGATCCCTATAGGTGCGTGATTGGAGCCTATTGCTATGAATTAAGTAAAGGGAGTATGGGAATGATGCCTGGGTGGAAAACTGTATTGACAAGGAGAGATGGACAGTTTTACAAATCGGGGAGGTGCTAGAGGGGCGTATATAATTGATCACACTCCTCTGGCCAGTCTCAGAAAGACATAAATGCCTCATCGGAGAAAGATCAGGGACAAGCTCTAACTGAGACCACCATGGGGATGACTTATCATTTAATTCGAACCGACATACTTACCTGCCCTAGCCTGATGAAGATAAACATATTTCGAAACGTCGCGACAGGGCTCCCGGACTTAAATCAAAAATGACTTTAAAAATTACGTACCGTACTTACCTGACTAAGCCACCTACCCTCCCTCGGACGAGCGGAGAGACAAGCATAATTTTGTATATTTGTATATAGTTCATTTGATGTTTACTTACCTGTATTAACAGCGTGCTTCACACAACTGTAAAAAACAGTGTGTTATGACAACATTATGACTGAATACTTACGGTTAATTGACCAATTGAGGGGCACCTTATGTTCCAGGTCGTGCCCGTGCATAACGTTTGTCCTGACTTTGTCGGGGCAACGGATATTACCGTTTTCACCTAACCCTGGCCAGTGCCACCTGGGACAATTAATAGGGTGCCCCTCTCTTAAAATCACTACTTACCAATTACCTCCAATATTTAAGAATCGACTCCCATAAAAACAGCCAACGAGAAAGAGACCGGGAATTAACGGACCCCAGGACCCTGCTTTCTACACCCTCAACCCACCCCTTACCCTCATCCTTACCCCCATCCAATTTTGGTTCAGGGCACGATGCTTTTGGAAGACAAGAAATTATGGATTTAGATGATTGTTGAGAGTTAAACAACTCCAGAACTAATACAAACAACACCAATTGGAAACTCTTAGTCAGAGGTTATGATAAATACAGTCATTAATATCCCTAATCAGGGACCCTCTACCCTAACCCTAACCATGGAGGCCCCTTGCCTAAACTTAACCTTTGACGACCTCCTCAGTAGGGCTTCACCTGGAAAATCTCACCTAACTCCTTTGAAAAATTACCAAAAACATAGATTCCACACCAGTTGGTTTGTAAAACTTTAATTTGGAGAAGTACAGTACAGGAAGAAAGACCTGAAAAATGGCAGTAAGACCTCAGAGAGAAGGCAATTAATTCCCTGATATACCCCACCCAACTAGGTGAATTATTTAGAGGACAAGAGATCCCTATAGGTGCGTGATTGGAGCCTATTGCTATGGAATTAAAGTAAAAGGAGTATGGGAATGAGTGCTGGGTGGAAAACTGTAATGACAAGGAAGAGAAGGACAGTTTACAAAAGGGGAGGAGCTAGATGGGCTATATAAATGATCACACTCCTTGGCCAGTCTCAGAAAGACAAAATGCCTCAACGGAGAAAGATCAGGGACAAGCTCTAACAGAGACCCACCATGGGGATGACTTATCATTTAATTCGAACCGACATACTTACCTGCCCTAGCCTGATGAAGATAAACATATTTCGAAACGTCGCGACAGGGCTCCCGGACTTAAATCAAAAATGACTTTAAAAATTACGTACCGTACTTACCTGACTAAGCCACCTACCCTCCCTCGGACGAGCGGAGAGACAAGCATAATTTTGTATATTTGTATATAGTTCATTTGATGTTTACTTACCTGTATTAACAGCGTGCTTCACACAACTGTAAAAAACAGTGTGTTATGACAACATTATGACTGAATACTTACGGTTAATTGACCAATTGAGGGGCACCTTATGTTCCAGGTCGTGCCCGTGCATAACGTTTGTCCTGACTTTGTCGGGGCAACGGATATTACCGTTTTCACCTAACCCTGGCCAGTGCCACCTGGGACAATTAATAGGGTGCCCCTCTCTTAAAATCACTACTTACCAATTACCTCCAATATTTAAGAATCGACTCCCATAAAAACAGCCAACGAGAAAGAGACCGGGAATTAACGGACCCCAGGACCCTGCTTTCTACACCCTCAACCCACCCCTTACCCTCATCCTTACCCCCATCCAATTTTGGTTCAGGGCACGATGCTTTTGGAAGACAAGAAATTATGGATTTAGATGATTGTTGAGAGTTAAACAACTCCAGAACTAATACAAACAACACCAATTGGAAACTCTTAGTCAGAGGTTATGATAAATACAGTCATTAATATCCCTAATCAGGGACCCTCTACCCTAACCCTAACCATGGGGGCCCCTTGCCTAAACTTAACCTTTGACGACCTCCTCAGTAGGGCTTCACCTGGAAAATCTCACCTAACTCCTTTGAAAAAATTACCAAAAACATAGATTCCACACCAGTTGGTTTGTAAAACTTTAATTTGGAGAAGTACAGTACAGGAAGAAAGACCTGAAAAATGGCAGTAAGACCTCAGAGAGAAGGCAATTAATTCCCTGATATACCCCACCCAACTAGGTGAATTATTTAGAGGACAAGAGATCCCTATAGGTGCGTGATTGGAGCCTATTGCTATGGAATTAAAGTAAAAGGAGTATGGGAATGAGTGCTGGGTGGAAAACTGTAATGACAAGGAAGAGAAGGACAGTTTACAAAAGGGGAGGAGCTAGATGGGCTATATAAATGATCACACTCCTTGGCCAGTCTCAGAAAGACAAAATGCCTCAACGGAGAAAGATCAGGGACAAGCTCTAACAGAGACCCACCATGGGGATGACTTATCATTTAATTCGAACCGACATACTTACCTGCCCTAGCCTGATGAAGATAAACATATTTCGAAACGTCGCGACAGGGCTCCCGGACTTAAATCAAAAATGACTTTAAAAATTACGTACCGTACTTACCTGACTAAGCCACCTACCCTCCCTCGGACGAGCGGAGAGACAAGCATAATTTTGTATATTTGTATATAGTTCATTTGATGTTTACTTACCTGTATTAACAGCGTGCTTCACACAACTGTAAAAAACAGTGTGTTATGACAACATTATGACTGAATACTTACGGTTAATTGACCAATTGAGGGGCACCTTATGTTCCAGGTCGTGCCCGTGCATAACGTTTGTCCTGACTTTGTCGGGGCAACGGATATTACCGTTTTCACCTAACCCTGGCCAGTGCCACCTGGGACAATTAATAGGGTGCCCCTCTCTTAAAATCACTACTTACCAATTACCTCCAATATTTAAGAATCGACTCCCATAAAAACAGCCAACGAGAAAGAGACCGGGAATTAACGGACCCCAGGACCCTGCTTTCTACACCCTCAACCCACCCCTTACCCTCATCCTTACCCCCATCCAATTTTGGTTCAGGGCACGATGCTTTTGGAAGACAAGAAATTATGGATTTAGATGATTGTTGAGAGTTAAACAACTCCAGAACTAATACAAACAACACCAATTGGAAACTCTTAGTCAGAGGTTATGATAAATACAGTCATTAATATCCCTAATCAGGGACCCTCTACCCTAACCCTAACCATGGGGGCCCCTTGCCTAAACTTAACCTTTGACGACCTCCTCAGTAGGGCTTCACCTGGAAAATCTCACCTAACTCCTTTGAAAAAATTACCAAAAACATAGATTCCACACCAGTTGGTTTGTAAAACTTTAATTTGGAGAAGTACAGTACAGGAAGAAAGACCTGAAAAATGGCAGTAAGACCTCAGAGAGAAGGCAATTAATTCCCTGATATACCCCACCCAACTAGGTGAATTATTTAGAGGACAAGAGATCCCTATAGGTGCGTGATTGGAGCCTATTGCTATGGAATTAAAGTAAAAGGAGTATGGGAATGAGTGCTGGGTGGAAAACTGTAATGACAAGGAAGAGAAGGACAGTTTACAAAAGGGGAGGAGCTAGATGGGCTATATAAATGATCACACTCCTTGGCCAGTCTCAGAAAGACAAAATGCCTCAACGGAGAAAGATCAGGGACAAGCTCTAACAGAGACCCACCATGGGGATGACTTATCATTTAATTCGAACCGACATACTTACCTGCCCTAGCCTGATGAAGATAAACATATTTCGAAACGTCGCGACAGGGCTCCCGGACTTAAATCAAAAATGACTTTAAAAATTACGTACCGTACTTACCTGACTAAGCCACCTACCCTCCCTCGGACGAGCGGAGAGACAAGCATAATTTTGTATATTTGTATATAGTTCATTTGATGTTTACTTACCTGTATTAACAGCGTGCTTCACACAACTGTAAAAAACAGTGTGTTATGACAACATTATGACTGAATACTTACGGTTAATTGACCAATTGAGGGGCACCTTATGTTCCAGGTCGTGCCCGTGCATAACGTTTGTCCTGACTTTGTCGGGGCAACGGATATTACCGTTTTCACCTAACCCTGGCCAGTGCCACCTGGGACAATTAATAGGGTGCCCCTCTCTTAAAATCACTACTTACCAATTACCTCCAATATTTAAGAATCGACTCCCATAAAAACAGCCAACGAGAAAGAGACCGGGAATTAACGGACCCCAGGACCCTGCTTTCTACACCCTCAACCCACCCCTTACCCTCATCCTTACCCCCATCCAATTTTGGTTCAGGGCACGATGCTTTTGGAAGACAAGAAATTATGGATTTAGATGATTGTTGAGAGTTAAACAACTCCAGAACTAATACAAACAACACCAATTGGAAACTCTTAGTCAGAGGTTATGATAAATACAGTCATTAATATCCCTAATCAGGGACCCTCTACCCTAACCCTAACCATGGGGGCCCCTTGCCTAAACTTAACCTTTGACGACCTCCTCAGTAGGGCTTCACCTGGAAAATCTCACCTAACTCCTTTGAAAAAATTACCAAAAACATAGATTCCACACCAGTTGGTTTGTAAAACTTTAATTTGGAGAAGTACAGTACAGGAAGAAAGACCTGAAAAATGGCAGTAAGACCTCAGAGAGAAGGCAATTAATTCCCTGATATACCCCACCCAACTAGGTGAATTATTTAGAGGACAAGAGATCCCTATAGGTGCGTGATTGGAGCCTATTGCTATGGAATTAAAGTAAAAGGAGTATGGGAATGAGTGCTGGGTGGAAAACTGTAATGACAAGGAAGAGAAGGACAGTTTACAAAAGGGGAGGAGCTAGATGGGCTATATAAATGATCACACTCCTTGGCCAGTCTCAGAAAGACAAAATGCCTCAACGGAGAAAGATCAGGGACAAGCTCTAACAGAGACCCACCATGGGGATGACTTATCATTTAATTCGAACCGACATACTTACCTGCCCTAGCCTGATGAAGATAAACATATTTCGAAACGTCGCGACAGGGCTCCCGGACTTAAATCAAAAATGACTTTAAAAATTACGTACCGTACTTACCTGACTAAGCCACCTACCCTCCCTCGGACGAGCGGAGAGACAAGCATAATTTTGTATATTTGTATATAGTTCATTTGATGTTTACTTACCTGTATTAACAGCGTGCTTCACACAACTGTAAAAAACAGTGTGTTATGACAACATTATGACTGAATACTTACGGTTAATTGACCAATTGAGGGGCACCTTATGTTCCAGGTCGTGCCCGTGCATAACGTTTGTCCTGACTTTGTCGGGGCAACGGATATTACCGTTTTCACCTAACCCTGGCCAGTGCCACCTGGGACAATTAATAGGGTGCCCCTCTCTTAAAATCACTACTTACCAATTACCTCCAATATTTAAGAATCGACTCCCATAAAAACAGCCAACGAGAAAGAGACCGGGAATTAACGGACCCCAGGACCCTGCTTTCTACACCCTCAACCCACCCCTTACCCTCATCCTTACCCCCATCCAATTTTGGTTCAGGGCACGATGCTTTTGGAAGACAAGAAATTATGGATTTAGATGATTGTTGAGAGTTAAACAACTCCAGAACTAATACAAACAACACCAATTGGAAACTCTTAGTCAGAGGTTATGATAAATACAGTCATTAATATCCCTAATCAGGGACCCTCTACCCTAACCCTAACCATGGGGGCCCCTTGCCTAAACTTAACCTTTGACGACCTCCTCAGTAGGGCTTCACCTGGAAAATCTCACCTAACTCCTTTGAAAAAATTACCAAAAACATAGATTCCACACCAGTTGGTTTGTAAAACTTTAATTTGGAGAAGTACAGTACAGGAAGAAAGACCTGAAAAATGGCAGTAAGACCTCAGAGAGAAGGCAATTAATTCCCTGATATACCCCACCCAACTAGGTGAATTATTTAGAGGACAAGAGATCCCTATAGGTGCGTGATTGGAGCCTATTGCTATGGAATTAAAGTAAAAGGAGTATGGGAATGAGTGCTGGGTGGAAAACTGTAATGACAAGGAAGAGAAGGACAGTTTACAAAAGGGGAGGAGCTAGATGGGCTATATAAATGATCACACTCCTTGGCCAGTCTCAGAAAGACAAAATGCCTCAACGGAGAAAGATCAGGGACAAGCTCTAACAGAGACCCACCATGGGGATGACTTATCATTTAATTCGAACCGACATACTTACCTGCCCTAGCCTGATGAAGATAAACATATTTCGAAACGTCGCGACAGGGCTCCCGGACTTAAATCAAAAATGACTTTAAAAATTACGTACCGTACTTACCTGACTAAGCCACCTACCCTCCCTCGGACGAGCGGAGAGACAAGCATAATTTTGTATATTTGTATATAGTTCATTTGATGTTTACTTACCTGTATTAACAGCGTGCTTCACACAACTGTAAAAAACAGTGTGTTATGACAACATTATGACTGAATACTTACGGTTAATTGACCAATTGAGGGGCACCTTATGTTCCAGGTCGTGCCCGTGCATAACGTTTGTCCTGACTTTGTCGGGGCAACGGATATTACCGTTTTCACCTAACCCTGGCCAGTGCCACCTGGGACAATTAATAGGGTGCCCCTCTCTTAAAATCACTACTTACCAATTACCTCCAATATTTAAGAATCGACTCCCATAAAAACAGCCAACGAGAAAGAGACCGGGAATTAACGGACCCCAGGACCCTGCTTTCTACACCCTCAACCCACCCCTTACCCTCATCCTTACCCCCATCCAATTTTGGTTCAGGGCACGATGCTTTTGGAAGACAAGAAATTATGGATTTAGATGATTGTTGAGAGTTAAACAACTCCAGAACTAATACAAACAACACCAATTGGAAACTCTTAGTCAGAGGTTATGATAAATACAGTCATTAATATCCCTAATCAGGGACCCTCTACCCTAACCCTAACCATGGGGGCCCCTTGCCTAAACTTAACCTTTGACGACCTCCTCAGTAGGGCTTCACCTGGAAAATCTCACCTAACTCCTTTGAAAAAATTACCAAAAACATAGATTCCACACCAGTTGGTTTGTAAAACTTTAATTTGGAGAAGTACAGTACAGGAAGAAAGACCTGAAAAATGGCAGTAAGACCTCAGAGAGAAGGCAATTAATTCCCTGATATACCCCACCCAACTAGGTGAATTATTTAGAGGACAAGAGATCCCTATAGGTGCGTGATTGGAGCCTATTGCTATGGAATTAAAGTAAAAGGAGTATGGGAATGAGTGCTGGGTGGAAAACTGTAATGACAAGGAAGAGAAGGACAGTTTACAAAAGGGGAGGAGCTAGATGGGCTATATAAATGATCACACTCCTTGGCCAGTCTCAGAAAGACAAAATGCCTCAACGGAGAAAGATCAGGGACAAGCTCTAACAGAGACCCACCATGGGGATGACTTATCATTTAATTCGAACCGACATACTTACCTGCCCTAGCCTGATGAAGATAAACATATTTCGAAACGTCGCGACAGGGCTCCCGGACTTAAATCAAAAATGACTTTAAAAATTACGTACCGTACTTACCTGACTAAGCCACCTACCCTCCCTCGGACGAGCGGAGAGACAAGCATAATTTTGTATATTTGTATATAGTTCATTTGATGTTTACTTACCTGTATTAACAGCGTGCTTCACACAACTGTAAAAAACAGTGTGTTATGACAACATTATGACTGAATACTTACGGTTAATTGACCAATTGAGGGGCACCTTATGTTCCAGGTCGTGCCCGTGCATAACGTTTGTCCTGACTTTGTCGGGGCAACGGATATTACCGTTTTCACCTAACCCTGGCCAGTGCCACCTGGGACAATTAATAGGGTGCCCCTCTCTTAAAATCACTACTTACCAATTACCTCCAATATTTAAGAATCGACTCCCATAAAAACAGCCAACGAGAAAGAGACCGGGAATTAACGGACCCCAGGACCCTGCTTTCTACACCCTCAACCCACCCCTTACCCTCATCCTTACCCCCATCCAATTTTGGTTCAGGGCACGATGCTTTTGGAAGACAAGAAATTATGGATTTAGATGATTGTTGAGAGTTAAACAACTCCAGAACTAATACAAACAACACCAATTGGAAACTCTTAGTCAGAGGTTATGATAAATACAGTCATTAATATCCCTAATCAGGGACCCTCTACCCTAACCCTAACCATGGGGGCCCCTTGCCTAAACTTAACCTTTGACGACCTCCTCAGTAGGGCTTCACCTGGAAAATCTCACCTAACTCCTTTGAAAAAATTACCAAAAACATAGATTCCACACCAGTTGGTTTGTAAAACTTTAATTTGGAGAAGTACAGTACAGGAAGAAAGACCTGAAAAATGGCAGTAAGACCTCAGAGAGAAGGCAATTAATTCCCTGATATACCCCACCCAACTAGGTGAATTATTTAGAGGACAAGAGATCCCTATAGGTGCGTGATTGGAGCCTATTGCTATGGAATTAAAGTAAAAGGAGTATGGGAATGAGTGCTGGGTGGAAAACTGTAATGACAAGGAAGAGAAGGACAGTTTACAAAAGGGGAGGAGCTAGATGGGCTATATAAATGATCACACTCCTTGGCCAGTCTCAGAAAGACAAAATGCCTCAACGGAGAAAGATCAGGGACAAGCTCTAACAGAGACCCACCATGGGGATGACTTATCATTTAATTCGAACCGACATACTTACCTGCCCTAGCCTGATGAAGATAAACATATTTCGAAACGTCGCGACAGGGCTCCCGGACTTAAATCAAAAATGACTTTAAAAATTACGTACCGTACTTACCTGACTAAGCCACCTACCCTCCCTCGGACGAGCGGAGAGACAAGCATAATTTTGTATATTTGTATATAGTTCATTTGATGTTTACTTACCTGTATTAACAGCGTGCTTCACACAACTGTAAAAAACAGTGTGTTATGACAACATTATGACTGAATACTTACGGTTAATTGACCAATTGAGGGGCACCTTATGTTCCAGGTCGTGCCCGTGCATAACGTTTGTCCTGACTTTGTCGGGGCAACGGATATTACCGTTTTCACCTAACCCTGGCCAGTGCCACCTGGGACAATTAATAGGGTGCCCCTCTCTTAAAATCACTACTTACCAATTACCTCCAATATTTAAGAATCGACTCCCATAAAAACAGCCAACGAGAAAGAGACCGGGAATTAACGGACCCCAGGACCCTGCTTTCTACACCCTCAACCCACCCCTTACCCTCATCCTTACCCCCATCCAATTTTGGTTCAGGGCACGATGCTTTTGGAAGACAAGAAATTATGGATTTAGATGATTGTTGAGAGTTAAACAACTCCAGAACTAATACAAACAACACCAATTGGAAACTCTTAGTCAGAGGTTATGATAAATACAGTCATTAATATCCCTAATCAGGGACCCTCTACCCTAACCCTAACCATGGGGGCCCCTTGCCTAAACTTAACCTTTGACGACCTCCTCAGTAGGGCTTCACCTGGAAAATCTCACCTAACTCCTTTGAAAAAATTACCAAAAACATAGATTCCACACCAGTTGGTTTGTAAAACTTTAATTTGGAGAAGTACAGTACAGGAAGAAAGACCTGAAAAATGGCAGTAAGACCTCAGAGAGAAGGCAATTAATTCCCTGATATACCCCACCCAACTAGGTGAATTATTTAGAGGACAAGAGATCCCTATAGGTGCGTGATTGGAGCCTATTGCTATGGAATTAAAGTAAAAGGAGTATGGGAATGAGTGCTGGGTGGAAAACTGTAATGACAAGGAAGAGAAGGACAGTTTACAAAAGGGGAGGAGCTAGATGGGCTATATAAATGATCACACTCCTTGGCCAGTCTCAGAAAGACAAAATGCCTCAACGGAGAAAGATCAGGGACAAGCTCTAACAGAGACCCACCATGGGGATGACTTATCATTTAATTCGAACCGACATACTTACCTGCCCTAGCCTGATGAAGATAAACATATTTCGAAACGTCGCGACAGGGCTCCCGGACTTAAATCAAAAATGACTTTAAAAATTACGTACCGTACTTACCTGACTAAGCCACCTACCCTCCCTCGGACGAGCGGAGAGACAAGCATAATTTTGTATATTTGTATATAGTTCATTTGATGTTTACTTACCTGTATTAACAGCGTGCTTCACACAACTGTAAAAAACAGTGTGTTATGACAACATTATGACTGAATACTTACGGTTAATTGACCAATTGAGGGGCACCTTATGTTCCAGGTCGTGCCCGTGCATAACGTTTGTCCTGACTTTGTCGGGGCAACGGATATTACCGTTTTCACCTAACCCTGGCCAGTGCCACCTGGGACAATTAATAGGGTGCCCCTCTCTTAAAATCACTACTTACCAATTACCTCCAATATTTAAGAATCGACTCCCATAAAAACAGCCAACGAGAAAGAGACCGGGAATTAACGGACCCCAGGACCCTGCTTTCTACACCCTCAACCCACCCCTTACCCTCATCCTTACCCCCATCCAATTTTGGTTCAGGGCACGATGCTTTTGGAAGACAAGAAATTATGGATTTAGATGATTGTTGAGAGTTAAACAACTCCAGAACTAATACAAACAACACCAATTGGAAACTCTTAGTCAGAGGTTATGATAAATACAGTCATTAATATCCCTAATCAGGGACCCTCTACCCTAACCCTAACCATGGGGGCCCCTTGCCTAAACTTAACCTTTGACGACCTCCTCAGTAGGGCTTCACCTGGAAAATCTCACCTAACTCCTTTGAAAAAATTACCAAAAACATAGATTCCACACCAGTTGGTTTGTAAAACTTTAATTTGGAGAAGTACAGTACAGGAAGAAAGACCTGAAAAATGGCAGTAAGACCTCAGAGAGAAGGCAATTAATTCCCTGATATACCCCACCCAACTAGGTGAATTATTTAGAGGACAAGAGATCCCTATAGGTGCGTGATTGGAGCCTATTGCTATGGAATTAAAGTAAAAGGAGTATGGGAATGAGTGCTGGGTGGAAAACTGTAATGACAAGGAAGAGAAGGACAGTTTACAAAAGGGGAGGAGCTAGATGGGCTATATAAATGATCACACTCCTTGGCCAGTCTCAGAAAGACAAAATGCCTCAACGGAGAAAGATCAGGGACAAGCTCTAACAGAGACCCACCATGGGGATGACTTATCATTTAATTCGAACCGACATACTTACCTGCCCTAGCCTGATGAAGATAAACATATTTCGAAACGTCGCGACAGGGCTCCCGGACTTAAATCAAAAATGACTTTAAAAATTACGTACCGTACTTACCTGACTAAGCCACCTACCCTCCCTCGGACGAGCGGAGAGACAAGCATAATTTTGTATATTTGTATATAGTTCATTTGATGTTTACTTACCTGTATTAACAGCGTGCTTCACACAACTGTAAAAAACAGTGTGTTATGACAACATTATGACTGAATACTTACGGTTAATTGACCAATTGAGGGGCACCTTATGTTCCAGGTCGTGCCCGTGCATAACGTTTGTCCTGACTTTGTCGGGGCAACGGATATTACCGTTTTCACCTAACCCTGGCCAGTGCCACCTGGGACAATTAATAGGGTGCCCCTCTCTTAAAATCACTACTTACCAATTACCTCCAATATTTAAGAATCGACTCCCATAAAAACAGCCAACGAGAAAGAGACCGGGAATTAACGGACCCCAGGACCCTGCTTTCTACACCCTCAACCCACCCCTTACCCTCATCCTTACCCCCATCCAATTTTGGTTCAGGGCACGATGCTTTTGGAAGACAAGAAATTATGGATTTAGATGATTGTTGAGAGTTAAACAACTCCAGAACTAATACAAACAACACCAATTGGAAACTCTTAGTCAGAGGTTATGATAAATACAGTCATTAATATCCCTAATCAGGGACCCTCTACCCTAACCCTAACCATGGAGGCCCCTTGCCTAAACTTAACCTTTGACGACCTCCTCAGTAGGGCTTCACCTGGAAAATCTCACCTAACTCCTTTGAAAAATTACCAAAAACATAGATTCCACACCAGTTGGTTTGTAAAACTTTAATTTGGAGAAGTACAGTACAGGAAGAAAGACCTGAAAAATGGCAGTAAGACCTCAGAGAGAAGGCAATTAATTCCCTGATATACCCCACCCAACTAGGTGAATTATTTAGAGGACAAGAGATCCCTATAGGTGCGTGATTGGAGCCTATTGCTATGGAATTAAAGTAAAAGGAGTATGGGAATGAGTGCTGGGTGGAAAACTGTAATGACAAGGAAGAGAAGGACAGTTTACAAAAGGGGAGGAGCTAGATGGGCTATATAAATGATCACACTCCTTGGCCAGTCTCAGAAAGACAAAATGCCTCAACGGAGAAAGATCAGGGACAAGCTCTAACAGAGACCCACCATGGGGATGACTTATCATTTAATTCGAACCGACATACTTACCTGCCCTAGCCTGATGAAGATAAACATATTTCGAAACGTCGCGACAGGGCTCCCGGACTTAAATCAAAAATGACTTTAAAAATTACGTACCGTACTTACCTGACTAAGCCACCTACCCTCCCTCGGACGAGCGGAGAGACAAGCATAATTTTGTATATTTGTATATAGTTCATTTGATGTTTACTTACCTGTATTAACAGCGTGCTTCACACAACTGTAAAAAACAGTGTGTTATGACAACATTATGACTGAATACTTACGGTTAATTGACCAATTGAGGGGCACCTTATGTTCCAGGTCGTGCCCGTGCATAACGTTTGTCCTGACTTTGTCGGGGCAACGGATATTACCGTTTTCACCTAACCCTGGCCAGTGCCACCTGGGACAATTAATAGGGTGCCCCTCTCTTAAAATCACTACTTACCAATTACCTCCAATATTTAAGAATCGACTCCCATAAAAACAGCCAACGAGAAAGAGACCGGGAATTAACGGACCCCAGGACCCTGCTTTCTACACCCTCAACCCACCCCTTACCCTCATCCTTACCCCCATCCAATTTTGGTTCAGGGCACGATGCTTTTGGAAGACAAGAAATTATGGATTTAGATGATTGTTGAGAGTTAAACAACTCCAGAACTAATACAAACAACACCAATTGGAAACTCTTAGTCAGAGGTTATGATAAATACAGTCATTAATATCCCTAATCAGGGACCCTCTACCCTAACCCTAACCATGGGGGCCCCTTGCCTAAACTTAACCTTTGACGACCTCCTCAGTAGGGCTTCACCTGGAAAATCTCACCTAACTCCTTTGAAAAAATTACCAAAAACATAGATTCCACACCAGTTGGTTTGTAAAACTTTAATTTGGAGAAGTACAGTACAGGAAGAAAGACCTGAAAAATGGCAGTAAGACCTCAGAGAGAAGGCAATTAATTCCCTGATATACCCCACCCAACTAGGTGAATTATTTAGAGGACAAGAGATCCCTATAGGTGCGTGATTGGAGCCTATTGCTATGGAATTAAAGTAAAAGGAGTATGGGAATGAGTGCTGGGTGGAAAACTGTAATGACAAGGAAGAGAAGGACAGTTTACAAAAGGGGAGGAGCTAGATGGGCTATATAAATGATCACACTCCTTGGCCAGTCTCAGAAAGACAAAATGCCTCAACGGAGAAAGATCAGGGACAAGCTCTAACAGAGACCCACCATGGGGATGACTTATCATTTAATTCGAACCGACATACTTACCTGCCCTAGCCTGATGAAGATAAACATATTTCGAAACGTCGCGACAGGGCTCCCGGACTTAAATCAAAAATGACTTTAAAAATTACGTACCGTACTTACCTGACTAAGCCACCTACCCTCCCTCGGACGAGCGGAGAGACAAGCATAATTTTGTATATTTGTATATAGTTCATTTGATGTTTACTTACCTGTATTAACAGCGTGCTTCACACAACTGTAAAAAACAGTGTGTTATGACAACATTATGACTGAATACTTACGGTTAATTGACCAATTGAGGGGCACCTTATGTTCCAGGTCGTGCCCGTGCATAACGTTTGTCCTGACTTTGTCGGGGCAACGGATATTACCGTTTTCACCTAACCCTGGCCAGTGCCACCTGGGACAATTAATAGGGTGCCCCTCTCTTAAAATCACTACTTACCAATTACCTCCAATATTTAAGAATCGACTCCCATAAAAACAGCCAACGAGAAAGAGACCGGGAATTAACGGACCCCAGGACCCTGCTTTCTACACCCTCAACCCACCCCTTACCCTCATCCTTACCCCCATCCAATTTTGGTTCAGGGCACGATGCTTTTGGAAGACAAGAAATTATGGATTTAGATGATTGTTGAGAGTTAAACAACTCCAGAACTAATACAAACAACACCAATTGGAAACTCTTAGTCAGAGGTTATGATAAATACAGTCATTAATATCCCTAATCAGGGACCCTCTACCCTAACCCTAACCATGGGAGGGCCCCTTGCCTAAACTTAACCTTTGACGACCTCCTCAGTAGGGCTTCACCTGGAAAATCTCACCTAACTCCTTTGAAAAATTACCAAAAACATAGATTCCACACCAGTTGGTTTGTAAAACTTTAATTTGGAGAAGTACAGTACAGGAAGAAAGACCTGAAAAATGGCAGTAAGACCTCAGAGAGAAGGCAATTAATTCCCTGATATACCCCACCCAACTAGGTGAATTATTTAGAGGACAAGAGATCCCTATAGGTGCGTGACTGGAGCCTATTGTTAAGGAATTAAAGTAAAAGGAGTATGGGAATGAGTTCTGGGTGGAAAACTGTAATGACAAGGAAGAGAAGGACAGTTTACAAAAGGGGAGGAGCTAGAGGGGCTATATAAATGATCACACTCCTTGGCCAGTCTCAGAAAGACAAAATGCCTCAACGGAGAAAGATCAGGGACAAGCTCTAACAGAGACCCACCATGGGGATGACTTATCATTTAATTCGAATCGACATACTTACCTGCCCTAGCCTGATGAAGATAAACATATTTCGAAACGTCGCGACAGGGCTCCCGGACTTAAATCAAAAATGACTTTAAAAATTACGTACCGTACTTACCTGACTAAGCCACCTACCCTCCCTCGGACGAGCGGAGAGACAAGCATAATTTTGTATATTTGTATATAGTTCATTTGATGTTTACTTACCTGTATTAACAGCGTGCTTCACACAACTGTAAAAAACAGTGTGTTATGACAACATTATGACTGAATACTTACGGTTAATTGACCAATTGAGGGGCACCTTATGTTCCAGGTCGTGCCCGTGCATAACGTTTGTCCTGACTTTGTCGGGGCAACGGATATTACCGTTTTCACCTAACCCCTAAACCCTAACCCCTAACCCCTAACCCTAACCCTAACCCTAACCCTCCTATGTGCTTTCTTCCCTTATCCTAACCCTAACCCTAACCCACTTCCCAAGGTCCTAGAAACTCGTGGATGGTACCAATCGATCCGCAGGACCCACATTAGTTCAGACGAAATCACTTTCCAAGTCTCTACGACCTTCACAAAAAAAGTGGTTAACTGCCACGAGAGTTGTTCATCTTGTAATAAAGACCTCAATGAGGAAACGCGCTGTGTTTTTTCTATTTTTTCACAGCCTTTTTATATAGCCTATAAATAGTGAATTTTAATGTAAAAATATCAATGATTAATCGAAAATTTATCGTTAATTCTCCCGACGATCGACGAAGACCATTTACTCTAATGCCCATCCCTAGTTATTACTATGTTATTAGTGGATACTTACGGTTAATTGACCAAGTGAGGGACACCCTATGTTCCAGGAAGGCCCGTGCATAACGTTTGACTGACTTTGTCGGTCAACGGATATTACCGTTTTCACCTAACCCTAACCCTAACCCCATATTGTTACCCTTAAAGATTGCTATCGTTGCTAATAATTCTAGTTGAAAATTCTTTGTTGAAATTTTAATAATTTCTTTTAACATTTGAATATAACATATTCAATGTTAACTGCTCAAGCTGCGAAATTGCCTGTAACTGTTAAATGCTTTTGTATTAAGAGCCAGCGGCCCTATGTAACAGAGCTTGTACCTGGCTGTTACTGCCTAGCATATCAGCCAAAGTTGGATAAGAGAACATGAGAAAGAGCCACAGCGTGCTTCCAGCCCTGTGAATTTATAGAATCCCTAACTGTTACTGCCCTGCATATCAGTTAGTGTGATTAAAAGTTTGGTGAACTGTTTTACCCACCATAGTTTGGTTAGGCTAGTGTATGATCAAATCCTCACTACAAGGTGTCTGCCATCGCAACACTTAAGCCAGCCACACTGCTTTTGATTTATAAACTTAAATCTAATCCTTAAATTTCAGATCCAACAATGGAGAACCCCTGTGTAGAACAATTTGTTTCTTCCCTAGCACCGAGCCTGACCCTTGGCTATCCTGAATTCATCAACAAGTTGAACTTCAATGAGTGTAGTAAAGAAATAGATTATCTACTTGGTGTGATGCTCAAACAGCATCAAAGGGTCCATTGTTGAGATGTATGATTCTTAACTTCCACAGGCAAATCCACCTTGCTTGTCAGAGCACAGCAGCCATGGAACAGGAGGTAAATGCCCTAAGAATGCAAAATGCTCTTCTCCTCCAGGAGGTTCAGACTGCTAGTAAGAAAGCTCTGCACTATTTGGCAGACCTGCACTCAGCAGAGTCAGATCTATTTTCACACAAGGAGGAATTGTTAAAACTTATAGTAGAAGGCGCGGCCTCACATCAGTTTTTGAACCAATGCGATTCTGGTTACTCCGATTCATACTCCTCCAATAGTGTACGGTTAACTCCCTCTTCACTCCCAAGGGGGGACAGAATCCCATCCGACCCGAAGTCTTTGGGAATTAAATCACCTTCTGATCCTCCACTGACAGAAAGAGGTAACAGCTTCCTAACCACCCATCTCTCTGACTCAGAGACTGACATTGATGACATATGTAGTTTATCTTCAAGAACACATCGTGCTCATCCACTGACGCATGACACATTTTTCCGTGCACAACTCTCGAAAGGGGGGACTTCAGCATTCAAAAATGTTTTAGCACCTTCCCCTCAACCAGAGAGACCTGCAGCAGGTGACGCACGCGCCCGGACCTCACAGTGTCCATGCTTCAAGTTGCTGGAGTTTCTTGCTTAGCTTAACTAGATAGTATATACAAATGCCCAGATGTTACCGTCCAAATGAACTGACAATTGACTTTTCCAGCTTTGCACTAAACATGTTCAAGTACGCCATCAGGAACCCACGTCAGGTCAATTCCTGACACCGCATGGGGGATGTTGGGATATGTTTTTGTGCAAACCACAGGTCTCCTCTTACGCCTGTATGTGTAGTCAAAGCCTGAAAGCACATGTTTCTTTGTCTTGAAAAAGCCCCCGAACTCAGGTCCCAGGATGTAACAGGATGATGCATGTCCTGTGGTCTGGACAATGTCAAGCAATGGGTTGAGAAGCCACGAAAAGTCAACTCCAATTGGTCACTCAGGTCACATGACCTGGGGGTCACCGGGGCCAATATAGGGGGCTTCGGCCCCAAAATCTTTCTCTTTCTCCACTCCCTCCAAAGGGGAAAGGTTTTTTTTACTACAACATTTATGGTGCAGCCCTTGTGGTTGCTATCTTAAGGCTCTTCTGGTCGGCCACCAGTTTGAGCCCCCCCTTATTTACATTCACACACACACACACCCACACACACACACCTCCTTGTTAGTTAGCTTTGATTGTTTAGTAATTTGTGTTGTCATACTTTATGCTCATAATAAATGTTTTTCTTTCACAAATGTTCTGTCATTAATATTGCACAAGTGAACTTTGCCAACCGTTACACTGTTTAGAACTGCATAACCTTCACTGTTCATTATATAATCTTTAATGGTAAAATATTGAGATTTCTAATTGAACTAGATCTAAATGAGACTGATCTTAATCAATAAATTGGCTATCCTCTCCCTTCAATGAAGGGTGGTTCCCCGCGAGAACTTTACACAATTAAAGTTATGATTTAATATTAATATTTTAAATATTAATTTTTTTATTTAATTTTAATAACCAAATTTATTGAGTGCCTAAAGGCACACCATTCCATGGTAACACTTTTTAAGCACTATTGCACAACACCCTGTAAACTGCTGCTTCATTTGACTTTGACTATGTTATACGTGTACATATATTCATATTATTTAAATTTAATATTCCATTCACCCTGTAAACTACTGCTTCACTTGACTACGTTATATGTTATGTTAGATAGCATGTTGTTGTTTTTCTATCCTCTGAACAGTCACCATGTACATTCTGCTCCCCGGATCATACAAATACACTTACTTCACATATACTTATCTTATTTAATATTCCCCACTTATTCACCCTGAAAACTGTTGCTTCATTTGAATTTATTTGACTGTGTTATACATATATTCATATTACTTAATTTAATAGTCACTTGACTGTGTTAAATGTTATGTTATATGTTATGTTACATAGTATGTTATTTTTTTTTCATTTTGTAGTCGTCTACTGCGTAGAAGTTTCCTGCCATGTCATTAGAATTTCACTGCTCCGATGACGCTGTCATTGGTGCATGTGACAATAAACTTTGATTTGATTTGATAGCTCCCACCCTGATAAGACATGAGGAGAACACAGCTCTCATCTCTGTTGTCTCATTTGTACATGTCATCCAGCTGTGTACTGTGTGTACTGTGAGTCCATCTGCAGATGCTGGATTAAATCTACAGAGAGACAAGTGTTTGACTTTGTGCTTGATTCACAGATAATGCCACTGCTCGTTGAGAGAACTGTTGGTTTCTCTATAACTTTTAAGATCTCAGTGCTATACAAATACAAATGAAAGCTGTAATTGAACTAAACAACAGAATGTCGTAGAGACTTGCCAGTGGGCTCCGTCACACATTACTTATGTTTCAAAATAAAACAAAGGAACAAACTCCAGTTTGAAAAAATTTAATTTTACAAGCTTTTTACAAACTGATTAAAACATTTCTTTAAATGTTTTCTTAAAAAAACGTCTGTTTATTTAGAAAACGGTCAAAGTAATGATCCTAAATTAAAATCAATCCTGAAGTAGAGAAACAAACCCAAACAAAAATAACATCAGAAGTTATGCACAACCAACACAAAGTAACAACAAAACATTAACAGCACCACCTGATGACAGTGTGTTAACTGATTTTTATTTCTTTCCTGTCAGAACATCTGTTCTTTCTCTTCATATTGTGTGTGGCGTCATCATCATGTAGTGACTGTTATGTGTGTTGTCAAGTTAATTGTGTCATGTTGTGTGTCTGTTGTGTGCTGCATCTGTTGTTGTCAGTGGCTGCAGATGTCTCCATGGATCTTGAACCATCGATGGACTGAAATATTTTTCCACTGACGCATCTGAAGACTGAAAACACAAACAACAAAATCAATCATTGATCTTTTCAGTGAAATGAACGCGGGACGATGACATTGTGGAATTCAAGAGTTCATTTTGTTAACACATTAATGAATGAGCCGCTCCATGGACCCACTGTCATTTATATGTTTACATCAGTTTGCTCCCTGTCAGGTTTTCATATTAGATTGTTTAGCTTTCTTTAATCTCCTTGTATCAGAATCAACGCGCACATCCTCTCAACAGTTAACCAGAACCAGCTGAGCCCCGTTTAACAGGTTAGTTAACCCACCTGGAACTTCTGAGCTGAGCCGGGGCTGAAGGACTGAGGCCGCCGGAAACCGTCGCCTCTGCTCCGCATCTGTCCTGGGAAGCACCGGGATCCGCTGCCGAACCCGCCGGGAGGACCGTCCCAGTATCCTCGACCGGAACCCGGAGAGTATACCGGGGAACCCGGGGAGTAAGCGCCACAGCCCTGGGGGGAAGCTCCTCGATGTCCGGAGCCTCCATACGGGGAGCGAGCTCCGGGGAAACCCCAGCTGGAGCCGGGGGAGGGGAACCTTCCAGCCGGCCGCGGAGCTCCGGGACTCCGCTGAGGTCTGAACGGGCCACGGTTCATTTTGGAGGCGGAAAAAGAACCGGAAATTCAGAAGAGAGGGGAACCGCCAAGGAAACAAACCGGAACCGGAAGTAAGTACCCCCCATGTGCCTGCAGCGACATCCAGCGGCCTCTTCTTCTTCTTCAGGTGTTTATTGGCTGCTCTGGAGGGTGGATCGGTAGGTTGGCAGTAAACAAACAAACATATATAAAAATAAACTAAGAGAACCTTATATGACATTCTTTCCTTAAATCTGTTGCTCTTAAATAGTTGTGTGAATAGTAGAGGATTGTGTATATTTTGTATGTCTTTCATAGCAATTTTTTTAATGTGATATTTTGAATTTCGTCATTGTTATTAATTCCTTAATTTATTCATAAAATGTATTACATTCTATTAGTACATGAGTGACAGTTTGCCTATTTTATGAAGTGTATGGTCAATTCCTGTATGACTTTCTCTCTTCTGCTCCTCTCACCAGTGCATACATGTCTTCTTGTGTTAGGGTTAGGGTTAAAATCACAGTATTCTTGCCATGTTTTGTGAGTGTATTCTTTAATGATTGTTTTTATTTCTGCTTTGCTTAGTGGTACCTGATTGTCGATTGTCATATTTTAATGACTGTTTGCTAATATGTCTGACTTTTATTACCTTCCACTCCCATGTGAGCTGGAACCCATATGAAGGAGGTATTGCAACCTCTCTGATACAACTTGAGGATCATATGAAAAATGTCATTGGTAATATCATGTCTGCATGATGATTTTATTGCTTTTATACTGGCAATTGCTGAAAAGCTGACAGATGATATGATAATCTCATTGGCCTTCCTCTAGATGTGCTGTATAAACTGGTGATCTGAGATCTAATTGCTATGTCTAACTGAAGAATGAAAAAAGTAGCCTCCTTTGAAGCATCTGTGAAAATGTATAGTTTATTCCGGGTTAGGGTTAGGGTTATATTGATCTATGTGGTTTTGTACTATTTCGCACTTCTGTAACTTCTTGTCTTTCGGCTTTTGCTGCAGACTGGTGTCTATGGATGGTAACACAAATTCCCATGGTGCTATCAAGGATATTGGAACAGTAGAACTGATGTTAGTTTTCTTTAATCCTAAATCTTGTGCTTTAAGGGTATCCTATCCATCTGAAACTAAAACATCTAGTTTTGTTATGCTTCCAACATTCCTGCGCAACACCTTTTGTCGGATGTGATTTATTATGTTTATATTTATTTAGATTGACCTAATATGCCAACATATGTTTCACTCTTCTTATCCTTAACGGCATCTCACCCATCTCAACTTGTATTGCTGCAACTGGTGATGTTTTAAATGCTCAAATGCAGATCCGGACAACCTGAGCTTTTTCCACATCTAGTTTTTTAAAGTTGGTTTCTGCAGCAGACATGTAGCTTATGCTTCCATTATCTATAGCTGCTCTATGAGCCGGATTAATATTCAACAGTGCTGTGCTGTTCTGCTACCTCCCCAATCTCTCCCTGACATACATCGTAGTATATTATTTATCTTCTTGCAGTTATGTTTGACTTTATCTATATGTTCCCACTAGGTACATTTTTCATCAAAGTGAACTCCAAGAAATCAGAAAATATATACCTGTGTTAGTGGCTGTCGATGTAAATGAATTTGTACTGGTTTGTGGCGTTTAGTAAATCTTCTTTTGACATTTTAAACCCGATTTATTTGACCATTCGTCTACTTTATTTATTAAAGTTTGCATTACATTTTGTTAGTACTCCAAAATTCACCCCCTAACCAAGACTGCTCCATCATCTGCAATAAGTGACTTCCCTATGCTTTGCTCATTAATCATTAAATTAAACTATATTGGACTATATACACTACCTTGTGGGGTTCCATTTTTTACTGCATATCTGTTGGAATACTCTGTGCCCACTCTAACTTCTATTGTTCTTCCAAATAGGAAATTTAAAACCCAGTTGAACAATTTACCCTTTATTCCTAATTCATGAATTTTGATAAGGTGTTCCTCTTTCCATAGCATATCATATGCTTTTCAATATCTAACAACACAGCAATAACCATTTCTATATTACTTTGGGCTTTTTTGATTACTGATTGTAGACATAAAACAGAGCCAGTTTGATATCACTTTATATTCTTCTCGCCGTCTTGCTGTTTATTTTACACTATTATCCAAATCGCTTCCACTTTCACTGACGATTTTGTTAAAGTTCTTTTTAAGTTTTCGTCGACTTTAGGACCTTTGGTCTTCGGCACTAAACCAAACATCAGCTCTCCTGCCATCGACTTCAATTTCCATCTCACCTCCTGATCCGTCACTTCCCTCTGCCATCTCCTGACCAATCACAGCCCAGTCGTTGCCTCCGTCCACTCCCCCTGCACACTTCTAATTGGCAGGCCAGCCTCTCCTTCTTCTTCTTCTTCTTCTTCTTCTTCTTCTTCTTCTTCTTCTTCTTCTTCTTCTTCTTCTTCTTCTTCTTCTTCTTCTTCTTCTTCTTCTTCTTCTTCTTCTTCTTCTTCTTCTTCTTCTTCTTCTTCTTCTTCTTCTTCTTCTTCTTCTTCTTCTTCTTCTTCTTCTTCTTCTTCTTCTTCTTCTTCTTCTTCTTCTTCTTCTTCTTCTTCTTCTTCTTCTTCTTCTTCTTGGTTAATGGCAGGTGGCCCCTCCTCTGAGCCACATTCACACAGTTATGGATGATATTAAATCCATTGCTCTGTTTAATCCTCTGAGTCCTGACCTTAACCTTGATATGACTGTTTGCTCTCTGATGTTGTAAATTTTGTTTCATTCCTCCAACTTTTAGCTTTATTTGATATAGATGATCCTTTTCTCTCTCATTGTTTTTTCCATTCAGTCATGGTGTTTCTCCTAATGACTGCCTATCTCCATAACTCTCTATTGGTTTGAAGTATGTGAATCTACCATTTCATTGCCCTCGATTCTCAGTGAGCTGGGATCCACATAAACCTTCTGTTTAATGTCATCTGAACAGGGTCTTGTTTATTTCATACAGAATATCTGCTCTGCTGTGGGATGAGGGTTAGTGGTTAGGGTGGGTAATGACACCCAGCAGTCTCTTCTGCTAACACGTTGTTTTGTATTGTGAGTCAGAACTGGCCTTGTAATGTATCACTGTGTCCGCTGAGGGGCGCTGTTTATTAAGACAGAGAGTTCACACCGTTCACACAGACACACAAAGACACACACAAACACACACACACACACACACCTACACACACACACACACACACACAAACACAGCGATGAACACGTGAACTCTTCCTCCTCCCGATGACGTCGCTGCGAATACAAGCTGAAACTAATGATATTGATTACAAATTTCAAGACATATTATATTATATCATTATTTTAAATCATTTGGCTTCACTTTTTCTTTAAAAATTTAAATATTTTCATATGAATGAACTTTTGAATCTTTCTGTGTGATGATGTCACGTCACTGACACAGATGAGTCGTTGGTCGTCCTGACGACTGAACTGTGGGTGTGATGAAGAGTCACAGTTTGTGGTGGAGGTGGTGTCGAGGTGATCAGGCCTTCCCTCAGCACTGACGTGTCTCGTTGCAAAAAATAGATCCTTCTCTCTGATTCATGTGAAAACTCCTCTCATCACGTTTCTCTTCACACCAGCGCATCCGTCACACAAACTAAAATACAACTTCTTCAGTGACGAGATGTAGGGAACCACAAACACAACCCTAACCCTAACATTTATCAACACTTTTATTTTATCAACATCACTTCACTCATTTTGTCTGATTTATACAATTTTTTTATTAAAAATAATTTAAAAGATGATCCGACAGAGATTAAACTGAGATTTAAACTGAGGGGACAATGGGGACATCAGAAGAGGTGGAGGGAGGATGTCCTGCGTTCAATCAATCAATCGTTCAATTAATCAGTCACATTCTATTTGTATTTTCTAATATTCTCAGTTTGTCTCATAGATGTTGACAAGGAGTAACTTCCTCTGTTCTTAACTCAACAAGAGTCAAACTACAGAGAAACTTTATGAGCAGTGAATAAATATCAGAGAGTCACATGTGAGGATCCTAGGAACCAGTTTGTAACTTGATGTTTAAAGTGTTTCTACATCATGTCTGATGGAGATGAAGGAGCAGATGAACTGAGGAGTTCCTCTCAGTGATGGTAGAAGATGTGAGGAGACATGTTGTGTATCAAGAAGTCTGGTTGTGATCATGGACCATAGATCAGGATCCACCAGAATGATCTATGGTCCATGATCACAGTCTGTGATCCACATCAGGATCCAGTTGGACACAGTCACATTGTTCTGCACAGGTTCTACTTAGTGTTTGAAAGGGGATGGTGAGGTGAGGAGTATCAGCTGCAACCTGCAACTTCACCACTAGATGTCATTACATTCTACAAACTGAACCTTTAATGTGAGAAAGAAGAAGAAATAAAAAGAGAAGCTCCATGTGTCACGTGACCCCGAACTTCTAGACCTGCAGCAGCAGAACTAAGATCTAAGACAAACCTGGACAAGCTCCATTCTAAATGTAACAGGAAGTCAGTGTAGTGAAGCTCACACAGGAGACATGTGGTCTCTGTCCCTGGTTGTCTTCAGGACACGTCCAGCAGCATTGAGGACAAACTGCAGAGTCTTTAACGACTTCCTGCGGGAGCCGGATAATAAGGAGTTACAATCATCACGTCAGGATGGAACAAAGACCTGGACTCGTTCTTCTGAGTCTTTTTGAGACATGATGTTTGAGATGTTACGTAAGTGGAAGGAGGCGGTCCTAGAAATGTGTTATGAATGAGAATCGAAGGACAAATCAGGATCAAAGATAAGATAATGTCCTCTAGCGCAGCTCCATCATTAGATAATGAGTCTCTGAGGTGTTTAGGGACAAGTATCAGAACCTGTTTTATCTGAGTTTAATAAGAGAAGGATTTTGTGTCCTTGAGACATGAACTTCAGTTAATAGAGGAAACTGTTCTGGTTTTATTGATATGTATAACTGGAAGTCATCTGCATAGCAGTGGAAGTTTACAGAGTGTGTCCTGATAATCTTTCCTAGTGGAAGCAGATACAATGAGAATTGGGTTGATCGCAGCTAGTTTTTAAGGACTGTGGTTCATCCTGATGATAATGACAGATTGATTGTGTTCGGTAACGAACTATCAATTAGGGGCAGAATTTCCTTGAGTCATTTTGTAGGAATGGGATCTAAGATACAGGTTGTTGGTTTAGAACCTGAGCTTATACTGGTAAACTGATCACAAGTGATCGGAGAGAAGCTGTCTAAGTAATGGTTAGGATTCTCAGAAGTTTCTGAGATCTCTGTTATTTGGAGGGTATTAGTGTCAATTGAGGGCAGGAGATGGTTGATTTTATTTCTAATAGTTATGTTTTTATTATTTAAAAAGGTCATAAAGATATTGCTCTTCAGGGATGGAGGGATACTGGGTTCGGTGGAGGTGTGACTCTCTGTCAGCTGCAGAGCTAAAAGGAAACCTGGGGTTGTTTTTATTTTCTTCTATTAATGTGGAAAGTAGGTAGCTCTTGCTTTGTGGAGGGTTCGGCTCAAAGTGGGACACAGAGCTGATGTGTGAGGCAGCCATATGCAGTGGCGCTCAACAATGAAAGAACTGCTCAAGATTAAAGTGAGATCACAACTAAGTTTAAATTGATCCTTTTTTGGCCAGTAAACTATACTTTACCTTGACCTCTACACTCTGTACATATCTTATGTTATACATTTATTAAAAAGAATGCAGAGTGTAAATGAAGTTTGATGTTGTATGCACAGTGGTCCTCCTTTCCTAACCCCTTACAGCCTCTCTTTAACATCTTCCTTTGACCTTGTGACATTTTCTTCCAACCATCCTCACATTTGGTCCTAGCCGGCCCCTTCCCCTGGCTCCTGATCATCGGCCCCTGACCCCCGGCTCCTTTACACATTGTCACACTGTTTTGGGGAAGATTGGAATTGCCCACTGGCCTTTACCTTATGGACAACCCACTCTACCTCCTGATCGCAGCTGACTCTAACCCTAACCCACCTGAAATTGACATCAACTTTCACTGATAACGATTTCATATGATAATTAGTTTAAAGTCCTGATAGCATGCCAGACAAGATAAAGCGTTAACCTTCAACCACAATGCCACCTATTGGCAAAAGGAAACAACTGCTTTAACACTTTCATTTCCTCCTTCAAGGACATTGACCGAATCAGAACAGCCTGAAGACCTTGTTGATGCCTTATTGTGAATTTTGCAGGTTTTCACAAAGAAGCGTGGCAAAGTTTGATCCCTGTGCATGAAGATTTTAAGTATTGTAACATATTAGTTAACCACATATTTAGATCTTTACCAAGCGTCACACATCTGATGAGAGTCTTGCCCTGAAGACATCTACTGGCTCATTTTGAATCACAATCATAGTGCCACCTACTGGCAAGAGGAAGTTATAGGCTGTATTTATTTAAATGTTACCTGCTGTAGGTAATTCTCATGTTACTCAGATTCAGTCACAGGAATCTTCAGATGTTGACAATCAAACCATGTGGTTTCCTCAACAATGATAATTTACATTGACATCATTCATATCCTTACATCATCAGATTGTTCAGTTATTTCCCATTTGATGAAATGAAAAAATATGGACTGATAAATCATTTTGATTTGACCAGACTTCAAGTTCAAACATGTTTTTAAATGTTTATTTACCACAAGGCCCACATCCCCACAGAAGAACAACAGGTTCATACAAAGAGAAGAGTTATACGATTTGGTAATTTCAGTTTTTTTTAAATCTGGAAGAAAAACGAGACCAAACGATAAAAACAGACAGTTATTTTAATAATGATAATAATAAAACATCGTATTGATATAGCGCTTTTCAAAGCTCTCAAAGTTGCTGATTAATGATGAACTGAGTAACACACTTTAACTGATCCCACTCATTACCTTACTCACACTTCATTACCAACTCAGACTTGTGACTAATACTCGTTAGCAGACTAACACACATTAACTGACTCACACTTGTTAACGGACTTACATTCATTACACAACTAACACACATTAACTGACTCACACTCATAAAATGGAATCACACTCATTCACTGACTGACGTTTTTGTTTATATTTCAGAAAATGTATCGTCTTCATCTTCAGCATCATCTGTCTTTGGCTCTCGTCTTAACCTTCTCAACTTTGAAGCTGATACAACATTTCCAGGAATCTTTACTTTTCAAAAATAATAATTATAATAATAATAACAATAATATATAAGAGTAATGTTTGGCTCCAACAGTTGGTTTAACTAAATTTCTTCAAGTAACATTAGAGACTTTTTTTAGACAAGTTGAACCAGTCATCAATACATCATCAATAAAAAGAATTCCCTCACATTTTCTATGACAATATAAAACATGAAAAAACAACAGTCAAACCAAGTATGAAGACAAGACACATTTGTTGCATAATATTTTCGGGTTGTTCCAATGTGGAAAACAGTTTCTCATAAAAAGAAAAACAACGTCATCACTAAACATAAATCGTTTTTTTAACAATCTTTTATGTGAAAGTGCTGATGTGATGTGTTTGTCTTCAGAGTGTTTCTAAGGTCATGGTCACTGTTTACGAGCAGCCGCACTCGTCCACGATCATGTTCTGAATATCTTTCTTGATGATTTTCTGCTCTTCGCTGTAGTAGAGCATGGACATGGCGCGCAGCCTCATTGGCACGCAGCAGGACTTGATATTTTGAAACGGGCCAAAGCCTCTCATGCGATAATGATTGATGACCGTTGAGTGGAAGGAGAGCGATGAGCTGCTAAGGCTCACCATGTGGTTGGGACAGTCGCCTTCACAGTAGTTGGCATGATAACCTGATGGAGCAATAATCCAGTCGTTCCAGCCAATGTCTTTAAAGTTCACATAAAACTGTCTTTTACAGCACACACGTATTTTTCCATCACACTCCAGACTTCGTTTGACTCGTCGCTGCAGCGCCTCCTCCTGGGCTCGGAGAGCCACCATGAGGAACGGTCGATGAGACTGGTCTCGACCTCCTGCTCGCTCGCTGCTGGCAGGCATCAGGACAGGTGAAACTCCAGCCTCCACACACAGTGGACAGGAAACCCTCAGGCTGAGGGAGCGGCTGCCGCCATCCAACAGGCTCTGAACGATGTGAGGGATGGAGAGAGTGTGCCAGCCGCTACGACGGGTGTCCACCATCTTCTCTGAAACACACTCCTGCTCCGTGTCTTTGTCGTGGTCGTGCTGCAGCAGCCGCAGCAACACTTTGCGCTTCACTCGGTTTCCCTTTGACATTTTCAGAAAGATCCAGACATTGGCCTGTTCCGCCACCTCTGAGCCACCGCCCTCCTTCGGGATGTCAAAGGTCATCATGTTCTGAGAGTCACCTGCACCAGACAACACAGTTAGCCTGGTAACATATTAGCCAGAATTAACTTTATCCATCAGCATGAAGCTCTTTATTCATGACCATGAACATTACAGTTAATGTGTAGAATCAAAGACATGATCTAAATGGTTAGTGCTACATTAGTTTAGGGTTGAATTGGTTTCTACGTGTCCCTACAGTGTGAAAACGTTTCACTGAAACAGTTGTTGAAATATTCACTTGTTAATTTAAGATTTGACTTTCACCTCTTGCTCAGTCTGATCGTTTAAACCGACAGACGAACAGAGAACAAAACTTGGTTTAAGTTTGAAAGAGGGAGGCACCGATATGGAAATTCTTGGCCGATGCCGAAAGGGTTAGTGTTATCGGCCAAGGGCCTAACCCTAACCCGATGTTAATTTTGTTTTTGTTGTTATTTATTCACCTTTTTGTGCCAAGAAAATAATGAAATCATTTATTTAAAAAGCACTATTTTAAATAATTTCACCCCGATATCACTCTTATCTTTTAATGAGCAAAAATTCAATCAGATTCATGAAACAATCTTTGATTTAACTTTATTTAACGGAGACATATTATGCCCATTTTACCACAAGTTGATATGTTTCCTTGGGGTCTGAATGAAATGTCTGTAACATATTTTTGTCAAAATACCACAAGGATCATTTAAAACAGCACCTTGTTACCCTGTCTACAGCAGCCCTCCTCAGAGGGACCTGGTTTGAGAGCCAACAGTTACTGCAGCCGTTTCCCTGCTTCATTGAATTTCTTCACTTTGACATTCAGAGCACTGAGCAGAAATCACATCGGTCAACACCCACGAGGGCCTTCTGATGCTTTGTTTGAATTAAACAGTCGCTGCCGTACCCGGTCCCCTCAACGGCCCGCCTTCCGCACCTCCGACGGACACCGCCCCGCGGCCCGAGAGAAAAGAAAGCCCCCCCACACGAGCGACGCCGTGTGGGGGGGACGGGGCGACTGCCCCCCCAGCCGCGGCACGTGCCCAGCGGTTTAACCACAAATACCAATGAACATCGGCCAATGATATCGGTGGAAGTCAAGATTATTACCAATGTGCCGATGTCAGTAAACGAGGAGAATATCGTCCGCTACCGATGTTCGGCCGATACATCGATGCAAAACTAGTTTGAAACAATCCAACTCTGATCTTCTCTTGAAGTAAACAACATTTATCAACATCAATGACCTTTGACCCTCTGTCTGAACTTCCTTTCATTTGAATGAACAAAGAAAATGTCCTTCACAATAGTACAGTGAACTGGGCCGCTGCCTCTAAATATACTCTTATACTCATGAGCTGAGACACTAAAAAAAGAAGAGGCCTGATTTCAGGGAACAAGGACACTAGTATCCCCCCCCCCACCCCCCCACCCCTGTGTTTAATTACCGAGGCCCAGATTCATCTGAATGAAATTATTCACGGCCTCAGACCACGCGGTATTCGAACGCCTCGTTACTGTCGGCACAGCTTTTAATTAAAGAACTTTTCAGAACAGACAACTATTTATAGCACGAAGCTTTTATGTACATTTATGTAAGCAAACCAGTGACAGGACAGTGATTAGTCACGACTTTGTTCACATTCACAATAACATGAGAAGATTAAAAGCTGTTCCACAAACTTCAGCTAATGATAATCATTAAAATAATGCACCAGATGTGTTGAGGTCTGAACAGATGAAAGAATGAATGAAAAGAGAGAAGCACAGGCTCTGTCTGACAAACCTTATAATACCCTCAGAACCTTTTTCACAGATTAGAAGATGCCACCCTCAGTATCAGTCAAATCTACTGAAGTAGATACAAACATCCCCCCCCCCTCACCCCCAACACATTTACAATCTGAATGGTAACAAGATGTAACAGTCATAGATTTAACTCCAGAAAAAAGGTACAAAAGATAAAACCATTAATGATCAATTTAGATTCATGAAATACAGTAAACAATCTGTTTCCTTGTGATTAGTGATCCCTCCACAAACATTTCTGCAAAATACTCTCACATTTCTTTCATTGTATTGTCACTTTGTATAGTTGTTGTGCTGTACATTGTGTGAAGAGCTTGTTACTAACAGTCTGTGGTGCAGGTGAAGTTAAAACAATTTGTGTTCATCCTACCTGGTTTATCTGTAGTGAGCATGAACCAGATTTTATTTTCTCGCACAGATTTGATAGAGTCTTTATATTGTTGATATGTTTCTCTTATGTTTGAATGAATTATTGAACAGCTTTTATTTGTTCATGCATTACATGTTGAATATTTCAGAGGTCTGCTCAGTATCAACACACTTTTCAGGCCCAAGTTCTACTGTTTTACTGTTTTACTGACTCAGATCTACAGGTTCACCTGCTGTCAATCAAAGTTCATCAAAAAAATAATTTAGCAGGTGAAGGTCAACCGACAGTATAAATAGTAAATAACTAACTTTAAACATGTTCCGCTGAACTGATGTAATTTGAAAGATGACCTGAAGGTTTATGATTGGCTGTCAGACTCACCAGGCTCTGCGAAGATGATGATTTCCGATGGAGGTTCAGGTGCTGTTGGAGCCCCAGGGGCCCAGCCCTCCTCCTGGATCTCAATGCTGCCGTCTTTGGTCACATGGCCCACGTGCAGCTTCTTGATGGCGTTGAGCAGCGCGGCACGAGGGACCAGCTGCGTCAGGTTGGGTCGGGTGTTCAGGTGCAGCATGTTGAGAATGTGGCGCTTCACCGCCTCGACCACGTCACTCTCTCCTCCTGATGAAGAGATGTTCCTCTTCGTTAGAGACGAGGAGCAGGACGGACAGTCACTGGAGGACACCAAATCCACCTCAGGAGCCGGAGAGACCGCCGGAGAGGAATCCACAAGGAGGATGACAGCCACAAAGAAGAACAGAGAAGACATGACGGGCTCTGACTCAGAGTCAGTAGAGACTCCCAGAATCCCCTAGATCGAATCCTCAGTGAATCAGTGGAGTCCAATATCAGTTGAATCAGTCAAGTCTCTGATGATTGAAAAAGTGGAAACAAACAACAGAAACCGAGTTCTGCACGAAACTGTCAATACGTCTCAGGCTCTGGTTCTCACTGAGGTCCTCAGTCAGTTCCTGATCAGTCGATTGTTGCAGATCTGTTCCTGAATCTAGTTCTCTGAGCTTCTGTCGTTTCTATCTTGTCCTGGTGGTTCTAGTCCTTGGGGTTGTGGTAAAGGTGGTTCTGGTCCTGGTCTCAGACTGGTTCGCTATGGTCCTGGTGTCCGGTGCGAGGTCACTCTTTCCCTCTCTCTGCTAAGTTACTGTAATTATACCTCTCAGTCTGTTTAATCCCACCCTCTGTCCACAGAGGTATTTCCCTATGAGTCACACACACACACACACACACACACACACACACACACACACACACGCACACACAGTGAGTAAACTGTTTGCGGTGTTTCCTCCTGAATGAACATCACGACAGAAGAGGAGGGAGAAGAGTGTCCCTGATTCTCATACCACACACACATACCCACACCCCCACAGACACACAAACACACACTGCTGACTCAACTCAGTGTCATCATCACCTCACGTGGAGCAGAAACTGTGAAATTAATTTTTAGACTGAACCAAGATTTTCTGTTAAAAAGAGTGAACAGAGCAGATGGACCTTTTGCGCGCACACACAAACACACGCACACACAGACACACACACGCACAGTGACATTGGTAGGCCCTCTGGTGGTTGAAGTCAGATCTTACAGCCCCTTCACCTGAGACGTGTCCTATGATTCACCTTCTGTTCTCTTGTCGTAATGAACTGGTTCAGACTTCAGAGGCTTTAAATGTTCATATGAATAAAAATATAAACTCAGCAGAAATAAATGCTATAATAAATATAATATATATTAGGGTTAGGGTTGGTTTAATCTAAAAATACATAATATGAATTGAACATATTACAGACGATGATGATGATGATTCCCATTGTCCTTATCTGCATATGTGTCTTGTTACCATGGCAACACGTGCACAACGGATAGGACACATTGTGTTTGACGTGATGAGCTCTGATCAGCTGGTGATGTTTACCTGACAGGAGCATTCAGGTAAACACACAAACAGGACGTCTTTTTGTTGAGGACACAAATCAGGAAGATTTTTCATGTGGAAAATTCTTTACATTGTGTTTTTAATGAATGAGTTCATTTGTTCATATATATTTGGATTCATTTCTTTAGATTATAGATTTGTAAAGGAAGAAAAACTTTAGAGGTAAATCCTCCTGAATGTTTTATTAAACCACATATCTTATTTACGTGTAGAAAAGAGTGACTGGACATTGTTGTGACTCAGTGACGCAACAGGAAGTAGAAGGTGTCCCACTTGATGCACGCGCACACACGCACAGACCCCTCCCCCCTGTCAGCCGCTCTCGCTGTTAATCCGCCTTTCTCTCTCTCTCGCTCTCTCTCTCTCTCTCTCTCTCTCTCTCTCGTTGCGGTCATAATGGCGGAAATAAAAACAGGAATATTCGCCAAAAACGTGCAGAAACGTCTTAACCGCGCTCAAGAGAAGGTAAGAGAGGAGGAAGGATGGAGGGTGGATGGAGGACGGGTGGAGGACGGGGGGAGGTGGAGGTGGAGCTGGCTGCGGCCTGTGCAGCGTCTCTCTCTCTGAAAATCAGCTGTTCTCTCGTTTGATGGGATCAGGATGACGTAGTTATCCATTTTTGATTATCAGATATTGATTCGCATGAACATGACGTCAGCATATCTTCGACCATCATAAAAACAATACAATCATTGGAAACGGACGGAGCACTTTGATTGGCTGAAACGGACGACGGATTAACACTGTGTGTTTGTATGTGTGTGCGTGTGCGTGAGAGTGTGTGTGTTGGTTAGTCTGAAGGTTCTCGGATGATGTGTGAGATGAAATTCGACACGTCGCCATTAAGGGTGATGAAGTTTCTTGGCTGCATTAAAAAGTCTGCTCGTTTCCTTCGGGACCTTCTGAACTGAGTGAAATGACCTGAACGGTTTCATCACAACATCTTTTCAATTCTCTAAATCAGTCAATCAATCATATTTGATTTGTACAGCCCATATTCATAAATCACAGTTTGTCTCATCGTCTTCAACAAGGTGAGAGCTCCTCTGTCCTTGTCCCTCCACAAGAGTCAGGATAATCTACTGTTGAGGAAAGGAGGCTCAATGCTTCCTAACTTCTGTCCTTTAGCCGAGGAAACATCAACCATCCTTCACGAAAGGAAAGGAGACAATGCCGTCTCACAATTCTTTACAGCAGCAACATTAATATATAAAAACAGAACAGCTGTTTTATTCTCATGATCCAGATGTGAATCATCACATGATCATCTGAGTTCTTCTTGGTCACGTGTCCAGTCAACAACAAACATAATGAAGTTCTAGTTCACATCATCATCATCAGAACTGCATATCACCTGGTTCTGTCAGAGCTGTCCATGGTGCTGAACTATGATCTGCTTCTGGTTGGTCCAGACTTCAGCAGAAGTTGCTTTTATTTTACCTTGATGAAAAGTCATGAGGTCATGAGTCGTGCTGAGAGAATCTCACTCTTTTCTCAAGACTCAACTTTGTAAGAAAAGATATGTAGAGCAGTGATATATGAATCATTGAAGTCAAATTAAAACTTTGTCCTAATGGGTACAGTTTGTACTGACAGAACATTTACCCATCCCCTATAAGAAAAGAAAAAGAAATAGGATTTAGGGTTAGGGTTATATTAGTTTCCATAATCTGGGTTAGTTCAGCAGGACACACGTCACTTAATTAAATAGTTAACACATGGTGTCATCATGAGCAGTGATGTGATAGAAACAGGTTCATTTCAACTTGTGATATTCAAACACACATGATCTGTCTCAAATGCTGGGTCAGCTATAAAGCCTTTTTCTGAAATGACCCTTAAAGTTAGGTGGGTTTTTATAATCACATCATGTTAAATACGGAGCAGCTCTATATTGATACAACAAATAGTCGTGCATGAATGTTTGTGGGAACCTTTTCTAGTCTACAGAAAGTCTGTGATGTTTGTAAATCTGAATAATAAGAAGAAGGAGATTGTCAAGAATAACAATAATCATCAGTTATTGGTTTTATTTAAAGAGCGTTATTTTATATTTTTTCTCAGGTTCTGCAGAAACTGGGGAAAGCAGACGAGACCAAAGATGAACAGTTTGAACAAGTGGTGATTAACTTCAGGAGACAGGAGGTGAGAGATGACATCATCACTAAAACTCAGGCTGGTGGTTAAAGCATCAGGAAGAGGAAGAGGAAGAGGAAGAGTGACACTGATACTCACCTAACCCTGTGTGTGTGTGTGTGTGTGTGTGTGTGTGTGTGTGTTAGTCTGAAGGTTCTCGGCTGCAGAGGGAGATGAAATCCTACATGTCGTCTATTAAAGGTGAAAAAGTTTCTGTTTTTCAGACGTAAAATATATCTAACAATATCTTGAATCGTTTTTTATGATGATAGTGTTGTAGTTTCTATTATTATTATTATTGTTAATATTATTATTACCAATTATATGATAATGTTAAGTATCCCCTATATACATAAATCAAAAAACAAATAACAAAAATGTTTTAACGTTTATATTAAGGATGTGATCCAAGACAAATGTTTTTTATTCATTAATAAAAACTAGAATAAGATGTTACCTTTGATCGAACTCCAGTTCTTCTCAGTTCACCTGCTCACAGGTTCTCACAGGTTCTCACAGGTTCTGTGGACTTCATGTGTGTTAGTTTGAGGTTATCATGTCTCTGTAGGGACCAGAGGTCAGTGAAGGTGTTTGTGTCGTGCAGGAATGCAGCAGGCGTCCATCAACCTGACGCAGTCCCTGCATGAAGTCTACGAACCAGACTGGCATGGGAAAGACGACGTGATGACCATCGGGAAGGTTCGAGTCTTAAAGACACGTCACATATTCACACCTTAACACTCCACACAGACACGCTACTGTGTGAGACCGACGTTAATGTGTGTCCAGGTGTGAGACGAGTGTTCAGGTGTGAGACGAGTGTCCAGGTGTGAGACGAGTGTCCAGGTGTGAGACGAGTGTCCAGGTGTGTGACGAATTTTCAGGTGTGAGACGAGTGTCCAGGTGTGTGACGAGTGTCCAGGTGTGAGACGAGTGTCCAGGTGTGTGACGAGTGTTCAGGTGTGAGACGAGTGTTCAGGTGTGAGACGAGTGTTCAAGTGTGAGACGAGTGTCCAGGTGTGAGACGAGTGTTCAAGTGTGAGACGAGTGTCCAGGTGTGTGACGAGTGTCCAGGTGTGAGACGAGTGTCCAGGTGTGAGACGAGTGTCCAGGTGTGTGACGAGTGTTCAGGTGTGAGACGAGTGTTCAGGTGTGAGACTAGTGTTCAGAGACGAGTGTTCAGGTGTGTGACGAATGTTCAAGTGTGAGACGAGTGTTCAAGTGTGAGACGAGTGTTCAGAGACGAGTGTCCAGGTGTGAGACGAGTGTTCAGGTGTGAGACGAGTGTTCAGGTGTGAGACGAGTGTCCAGGTGTGAGACGAATGTTCAAGTGTGAGACGAGTGTTCAGGTGTGAGACGAATGTTCAAGTGTGAGACGAGTGTCCATGTGTGAGACGAGTGTTCAGGTGTGAGACGAGTGTCCAGGTGTGAGACGAGTGTCCAGGTGTGTGACGAATTTTCAGGTGTGAGACGAGTGTCCAGGTGTGTGACGAGTGTCCAGGTGTGAGACGAGTGTCCAGGTGTGTGACGAGTGTTCAGGTGTGAGACGAGTGTTCAGGTGTGAGACGAGTGTTCAAGTGTGAGACGAGTGTCCAGGTGTGAGACGAGTGTTCAAGTGTGAGACGAGTGTCCAGGTGTGTGACGAGTGTCCAGGTGTGAGACGAGTGTCCAGGTGTGAGACGAGTGTCCAGGTGTGTGACGAGTGTTCAGGTGTGAGACGAGTGTTCAGGTGTGAGACTAGTGTTCAGAGACGAGTGTTCAGGTGTGTGACGAATGTTCAAGTGTGAGACGAGTGTTCAAGTGTGAGACGAGTGTTCAGAGACGAGTGTCCAGGTGTGAGACGAGTGTTCAGGTGTGAGACGAGTGTTCAGGTGTGAGACGAGTGTCCAGGTGTGAGACGAATGTTCAAGTGTGAGACGAGTGTTCAAGTGTGAGACGAGTGTCCAGGTGTGAGACGAGTGTTCAGGTGTGAGACGAATGTTCAAGTGTGAGACGAGTGTCCATGTGTGAGACTAGTGTTCAGGTGTGAGACGAGTGTTCAGAGACGAGTGTTCAGGTGTGTGACGAATGTTCAAGTGTGAGACGAGTGTTCAGGTGTGAGACGAGTGTTCAAGTGTGAGACGAGTGTCCAGGTTTGAGACGAGTGTTCAGGTGTGAGACGAGTGTTCAAGTGTGAGACGAGTGTTCAGGTGTGAGACGAGTGTTCAGGTGTGAGACGAGTGTTCAGGTGTGAGACGAGTGTCCAGGTGTGAGACGAGTGTCCAGGTGTGAGACGAGTGATCAGGTGTGAGACGAGTGTTCAGGTGTGAGACGAGTGTCCAGGTGTGAGACGAGTGTTCAGGTGTGAGACGAGTGTTCAGGTGTGAGACGAGTGTTCAGGTGTGAGACGAGTGTTCAGGTGTGAGACGAGTGTCCAGGTGTGAGACGAGTGTTCAGGTGTGAGACGAGTGTTCAGGTGTGAGACGAGTGTTCAGGTGTGTGACGAGTGTTCAGGTGTGAGACTAGTGTCCAGGTGTGAGACGAGTGTTCAGGTGTGTGACGAGTGTTCAGGTGTGAGACTAGTGTCCAGGTGTGAGACTAGTGTCCAGGTGTGAGACGAGTGTTCAGGTGTGAGACGAGTGTTCAGGTGTGTGACGAGTGTTCAGGTGTGAGACTAGTGTCCAGGTGTGTGACGAGTGTTCAGGTGTGAGACTAGTGTCCAGGTGTGAGACTAGTGTCCAGGTGTGAGACGAGTGTTCAGGTGTGAGACGAGTGTTCAGGTGTGAGACGAGTGTTCAGGTGTGAGACGAGTGTTCAGGTGTGTGACGAGTGTTCAGGTGTGAGACGAGTGTCCAGGTGTGAGACGAGTGATCAGGTGTGAGACGAGTGTTCAGGTGTGTGACGAGTGTTCAGGTGTGAGACTAGTGTCCAGGTGTGAGACGAGTGATCAGGTGTGAGACGAGTGTTCAGGTGTGTGACGAGTGTTCAGGTGTGAGACTAGTGTTCAGGTGTGAGACGAGTGTTCAAGTGTGAGACGAGTGTTCAGGTGTGTGACGAGTGTTCAAGTGTGAGACGAGTGTTCAGGTGTGAGACGAGTGTTCAAGTGTGAGACTAGTGTTCAGGTGTGAGACGAGTGTTCAAGTGTGAGACGAGTGTCCAGACTGACCTGCAGGGACAGTCTGATCAGGATGTTGAGCCCAGGGATTTGATCTGTTGCTGTGGCTTCGTTTCCTGCAGGACTGTGATGCATTGTGGGAAGACTTCCATAACAAACTGGTGGACTCGACGCTCCTGAACTTAGATGGATACCTGCAACAGTTCCCAGACCTAAAGGTAAGGAACACAATTTTTTTAGAATTTTTTAACTTTTAACCACTGAATGAAAAACTAAAAAGGGTTGTTGTTGATGTTTCAGACTCGTGTGGCCAAGAGAAGTAGGAAACTGATTGACTTCGACAGTGCTCGTCACCACGTTGAAACTCTGCAGACGTCTGGAATGAAGAACGACCGCAAGATGATGAAGGTGAGTCCAAGAAACACGGTGGGCTTCAGAAGTTAAAGGAAACAGTCACATGCTTTGAGTCTGGATGTGAAGAGACACTATTTTTGTTCTCAGGCAGAAGACGAGCTGAAAAAGTCTCAGAAGGTGTTTGATGAGCTGGATGTGGGTCTGCAGGACGAACTGCCGACCCTCTGGGACAGGTGAGGTCCTAAATAACCAAGATGCTGCAGCTGAGTCACTGTTGTGTTCAAACAGAGGAAGCTTCACTTCTCTAACTAACCCCAAACACTTTGGACTTCTGTGCTTTCAATTGTTCACACGGTTCTCTCACAACATTCCAGCGTTGCATGTAGTATCTGCTTATTTTATACTGTTCAAATCATCTGGTTACAATGACACATGATATTTCCCTTTCAGCCGAGTCGGCTTCTACATCAGCACCTACAAGAGCGTGACACGTCTGGAGGCAAAGTTTCACAGAGAAATCTCCCTTGTGAGTCAAATCTTGTCTCTACAACATTAACAAATTAAACCAATCAAAAATGTTTTAGATGATTTGAATGTTAATGATGCAGATGATCAGTCAGTCGACACAGACTTTACGTCTCTCACACTTAATAACATCTCATCTGGGTTTGGGTTCTCTGAAATGCGCTCTGACTCCTGGGGTCTCATTTATAACCGTTGGGATTTATACAAACAAACTTGACGGGAAAATGTGTGAATTCCTACGCAAACTCTGACTCATGCGTACGAAGGTTTTGGAGACGCAGACGTGAGGAGGTGAACTGAAGCAGATTATTGATCCAATTCATCATTTACATTAAAACCAACAGCTTAGTTTTGCTCGCGCAACAAAACTGCTCCACACGAACCTTTTAATTAAAAAATATATGTAACAACTTAAAGCAAATTACGTTCAGATTCGATCTAACAGCGGAGTTACGGAGCCGAGTCATTAATAGTTTTTAATAATATCTTCTAACACTGCGTGTATCATCAAATCACTGCAGTGAACGTGTCTGAGCCACAGAGGGCACAGGAGATCAAGTTTCCAATCAATATCCCAGAGGAGCTGAGGATCCACTGATGTGAGGGAATCGGTCCGATGCTCTAAATAAATAAATGCTGCCCTGACAGTGGAGCGGGGTTCTGTTTGATGTGTGCACGTGAAGTGAAGGACGAGGAGGATGCGAGGGTTCAGTGATTTCTGATCTCACATAGTGTGTTATCCACACATTGTGTTATCCACACATTGTGTTATCCACAGCAGCGGCAGAGTGTCAGTGTATTTTCTTTATTAGTGACATCACTGCTGTCCCATCAAGTCGCTCTTCACCTCACGATCACCTCGATGTCAGTGTCAGAAAGTTTCACTTCCTCTTCTCATCGCTTGATGCCGTGACTCCATCAGGACCCACGGTGGAAGCCCATTGGTCAGGAGCATCATTTTATATTCGTGGTGTGCTTTGCATCGTTTATGGTGTAAAGTGGGTGTGTTGAGGGCGGAGTGCACGTACGAATGGTTTTATAAATCAGAACTTTATTTTGCGTACGCCACTTTTGTACGTACGTACACTTTCAGTATGAATCCTACGCACTGTTTTATAAATGAGACCCCAGGTCAGTCCTCTCTGTCCACGAAGACATAATGTTTGATTGAATCTACCTGTCCAGGTGTGCAGGCAGCTGTATGAAGTTATGACCAAACTGGGCGAACAGCATTCTGACAAAATGTTTACCATCCAAGGAGCCCCGAGGTCAGTATGACCTTTCACCCCAGGAATCACTTTTACGTTCAATCTCATATGGAATTGTGTGATTATACCTTCTGACACTAGGCAGCCAATCAGAATGCTTGCGATCATGTAGTTTCTGTTTTGTCCACTAGTGATTCAGGACCATTACGACTTGCTAGAACCCCGTCACCACCAGAAGACGAGAGTCCACTTGAGAGTCCAGATTCCAGCTCCAATCATATGCTCCGTCCTGCCTCACCTGGACCACCACGTCCGAAATCCCCAACACAGGTAGATCTTATCCAGACTGGTCTCAGGCAGATGTTAGTCATGACTGTCAGTGTATAGATAAGAATGATCATACATATAACACAATATATATACGATACAAATACAAGAAAGGATAAAAGCAACAGTTTCATAAACATTTTCAAATTAACTTTTTGTGACTTTTTTTGCTGCAAACTTTTGTCTGTAACTTGGTGAGTGAATATGTGACTTTAAAATGTGATTTTGATGTCATGTTTATATGTGAGCATTGTGTGAATATATAACATATTATATAATATATAATTTTGTTATATACAGTAGATTTGATACCTGACAGTGGAATAGTTCCTTATTTCTACTGAGAGTTCAGGTCATGAGATCTGACGGTCGTCTTCAACACTGGTTCCCAGTTTTCATTCATCGTGTTTTGAATCACTTTTTACTTTATAAAACTAATATTGTGACAGTTGTGAAAATGTCTGGCTTCAAACTAAAAATCACTAGTTGTGGAGTGTGGTTTTGTTAACTCCCACAATGCAACACTGCAACAGAAAAAGTGGTGAGATAGACAATGTCTCATTTCAAAAAGTGTTGAGTCGCTGTGAAGAACAAGTCTGTGTCTGAAAGTAGAGTTATGATCTCATGATGGAATTATTCACCTTTAAAGAGTTTGTGAAAAATGTAAGTTCAACAGTGCAGAACACATGACCTATGACCTCATCAGCAGCATGAAGGAGGTGCTTCTAGCTTAAATAAAGGATAAAGACACAAAACCCTCCCGACTGTCAGTTGGTTCCTGACCCTCAGTTGGTTCCTGACCCTCAGTTGGTTCCTGACCCTCAGTTGGTTCCTGACCGTCAGTTGGTTCCTGACCGTCAGTTGGTTCCTGACCCTCAGTTGGTTCCTGACCCTCAGTTGGTTCCTGACCCTCAGTTGGTTCCTGACCCTCAGTTGGTTCCTGACTGTCAGTTGGTTCCTGACCCTCAGTTGGTTCCTGACCCTCAGTTGGTTCCTGACCGTCAGTTGGTTCCTGACCCTCAGTTGGTTCCTGACCCTCAGTTGGTTCCTGACCCTCAGTTGGTTCCCGACCGTCAGTTGGTTCCTGACTCTCAGTTGGTTCCTGACTCTCAGGTGGTTCCTGACCCTCAGTTGGTTCCTGACTCTCAGTTGGTTCCCGACCCTCAGTTGGTTCCTGACTCTCAGTTGGTTCCCGACTCTCAGTTGGTTCCCTGACTCTCAGTTGGTTCCCGACCCTCAGTTGGTTCCCGACTCTCAGGTGGTTCCTGACTCTCAGGTGGTTCCCGACCCTCAGTTGGTTCCCGACCCTCAGTTGGTTCCCGACTCTCAGTTGGTTCCCGACTCTCAGTTGGTTCCCGACTCTCAGTTGGTTCCTGACCCTCAGTTGGTTCCTGACTCTCAGTTGGTTCCTGACTCTCAGTTGGTTCCTGACCCTCAGTTGGTTCCTGACCCTCAGTTGGTTCCTGACTCTCAGGTGGTTCCTGACCCTCAGTTGGTTCCTGACCCTCAGGTGGTTCCTGACTCTCAGTTGGTTCCCGATTCTCAGTTGGTTCCTGACCCTCAGTTGGTTCCTGACCCTCAGTTGGTTCCCGACTCTCAGTTGGTTCCCGACCCTCAGTTGGTTCCTGACCCTCAGTTGGTTCCTGACCCTCAGTTGGTTCCTGACCCTCAGTTGGTTCCCGACCCTCAGTTGGTTCCCGACCCTCAGTTGGTTCCTGACTCTCAGTTGGTTCCCGACCCTCAGTTGGTTCCTGACCCTCAGTTGGTTCCTGACCCCACAGGGCCCTTGCAGTCTGAATCTGTGTTGGGAACCAGTGTTTTAAAAATATGTCATCCATCACCAGACCAATGAATTAGAAACAGTAGAACCTTCCATCATTGTTGTAGATGTTCATGTGTTTGTGGTTTAACATATCAGAATATTAAATGAACTGAAGCATTTTCAGTTTTCATCCCACTGACCTGTAACATGTCTCCACCCTCTTCATGTGTTCATGTGTCTCCACCCTCTTCATGTGTTCATGTGTCTCCATCCTCTTCATGTGTTCATGTGTCTCCACCCTCTTCATGTGTTCATGTGTCTCCACCCTCTTCATGTGTTCATGTGTCTCCATCCCTCTTCATGTGTTCATGTGTCTCCACCCTCTTCATGTGTTCATGTGTCTCCACCCTCTTCATGTGTTCATGTGTCTCCACCCTCTTCATGTGTTCATGTGTCTCCACCCTCTTCATGTGTTCATGTGTCTCCACCCTCTTCATGTGTTCCTGGTAAGTAACCGTGTCACCTTCAGCATTTTTTCAGTTTTCTGTCTGCGATCATTTAAAGATGCGTCACTCAAACACGTTGAGTTCAGTTGACGTCTGGATCATTATTCTGCAGGAAGTAATGAACATGTTCAGCAACAACTCTCAGACAGACATTAGCATTCAAGGCACAGCGCCTCCTGCAGGCAGGTGGGCTCCATGGAGTAGGGTTAGGCTCAGTCCAAATTTACACGCTGCAGTTTTTTAACCCTAATCCTAACCCTCGTGGTTGCTATGGTTACACCAAGAGTTTTCTAATTTCTAAATCAGAGACTTTATTTACATTTCAAATGTTTTATTCTGTTTATCTTGACTGTTGGTCAAACATTTTCCTCAGATATTAAACATCAACCTAACAGATGATATTTGAAGACATTGAAATATATGTAATTAATATTATTATTATTATTTGAAGTCTGTTTGATTGTCAATCACCTACAAGTAAAAGTACAAAGTGGTTGTAATTATTAATTTAACAAAGACTCTACCATCAATTCCTTAAAATATCATTACAATTTTAATTTAATAACACTACCAAAAGTTAAACTTTGAACTTTCTCTTGTTTATTTGTTGGTCAATAATTCAATTTCATATTTGAAGCTTACGACGTGTGGGATCATGTGACTGCTCGTGTCAAAATGAGGTTTATAAATGAAGTGATTTCTTCTGAGATAGAAATTTGAATCATAATCTTTGGAATTCTAGCTTAGTTTAGATTTCATTCAGCTGCTAATTCGTCCTCTCATAAAAACTGACGGCCATTATAATAACCAGAGAATCCAGAGTTTCTGTAAATCTAAGAAGAAAATGAAATGTTATTGTGTAACTCTATTACACCTCTATCATATGAAATGCTGTGTTAAGTTCCATAGCGTAGTGAACTGTATCATTGTTTGTGTTTTGTCCACATGTGGCTTCATCCAGACATCCAGTGAAAACTTTCATTCAAAGTTAAGAAGTTCTGTTTGATACATTTCTGAATTAACTCCTTGTTTCCTCTGACAGTTTAAAAAGGGGCCTCCGGTTCCTCCCCCCCCAAAGGCCACACCAACGAAGGAGGTGGCGGAGGAGCAGATCATTGACCTGTTTGGAGGAGAATTCTTACCTGCACCTTCACCATCGCAGGTTCGAGTCCTCACTGACTCTGTGTTTGTTAACTCTCTATGATGGGATGTGCTCAGTGGGATTTCTAAGCCTGTTTACCTGCTTTTGTTTGGATGTTGTCCGCAGCCCAATGAACGACCTGGAGAATCTCTTCTTGACCTGGACTTTGATGCTTTTCAGCCGGATGACAGTGTTTCACCGATACCACAGGTTCCTCCACTCACATGCTTCAGCCAGTCTTCTTACTGTTGACTGACTGGTGACAAATATCCTTAAGTTACCGTATAAGAGAGTTAACATAGAGTGAAAATCCACATTATTCAAAAATATTGATCTGTACAAAATATGTGAGGATCAGCTGCAGTAACAACATGTGCTCTTTCAGACTGCTGTGCCTTGGGACATGTGGTCGGTGAGTTAGTAAAATTGGGTCATTTTTAATATGGAATTATTTTTAAATCATATCCACAATGATTGTCTTCATCCTGTAAATTTACATTCAGATTATTATTGTTTATTAAAAGTGAAGAAACTTTACAATTGAATAATTTCAACAGATTCATGTGTAGATTTTAACATTTGATCATGTTTCTATTTTTTTAAAGGGAAACTCTCAAACTGCTCAGCCTGTAAGTATTCATCGACACGTGATGAAGTCTCCATGATAGAAGGAACCTGATGGATCCCTGATGATGTTTAAATTGTCTCTGTGATGAAAACTGTAACATAGCAGAAGCCGATCTCTTCAGTCTTCACTCTGGGGTCAGATCAGGGTCAAACTTCATCCTTGGTTGATTTTCTGCCGCAGGCGGCAGATGGCGGCTTCGTCGCCGACTGGTCTGCTGACTTTGGTTCGGTGTCAGCAAATGGAGAAACCTCTCCGAGTGCCGAGGCCCCCGGTGCCGCTGCTGTAGAACCTGACGAGATGGAGGCAGAGGCCGAGGGTGGGGACAAGCACCAGGCTGATGGCTGGCAGGCGGGTGGAGATACAGCCACAACTCCTCAGGACAGTGAGGCAGCTACAGCAACTGAAAACGAGGTTAGAAAGTGGGACTCTCAAACTAACCCCAACCTTACCACTGCAGTCCCAGGTGATGAGGATGAGACAGGTCAGAAAGATGTTGGGGGGGGCTTATCAGAGCTGGAAGAACGCAGGAAGTCCACCCCAGGACTGATATTCACCAACGAGTTCGGAGAACAGATCAAGGACAGCTCAGAGGACAGAGGAGAGAAGTTGTCCGGGTCTCCAGAAAATTCTGGTTCCGAGTACGAGACTGCTGAGGAGTGGGGTGATGGAGGTCAGGGGGGAGGCTGGGGGAGTGCTGATGATGAACTTACATATGATCACCACCCACTGTGTGACTCCGATGGGTGGAGACATGAGGCTTCACCAGGGAGCAACATGAAGAGAGATTATTTAATAGAAGACAAACTCACATCAGTTCACAGAGACCTTTCTGATACGGGAGGTGCGTTTGATTTACTTCCCTCAGCTGAAACACAGGGAGGAGGTGCGTTTGATTTACTTCCCTCAGCTGAAACACAGGGAGGAGGTGCGTTTGATTTACTTCCCTCAGCTGAAAAAATGGGAGGAGGTGCGTTTGATTCAGATCCTTTTGCCGAAACACAGGGAGGAGGTGCGTTTGATTCAGATCCTGTTGCCGAAACACAGGGAGGAGGTGCGTTTGATTCAGATCCTTTTGCCGAAACACAGGGAGGAGGTGCGTTTGATTCAGATCCTTTTGCCGAAACACAGGGAGGAGGTGCGTTTGATTCAGATCCTTTTGCCGAAACACAGGGAGGAGGTGCGTTTGATTCAGATCCTTTTGCTGAAACAAAGGGAGGAGATGTGTTTGATTTAGTTCCCTCACCTGAAACACAGGGAGGAGGTGCGTTTGATTCAGATCCTTTTGCTGAAACAAAGGGAGGAGGTGCATTTGATTCAGATCCTTTTGCCGAAACACAGGGAGGAGGTGCGTTTGATTCAGATCCTTTTGCTGAAACAAAGGGAGGAGATGTGTTTGATTTAGTTCCCTCACCTGAAACACAGGGAGGAGGTGCGTTTGATTCAGATCCTTTTGCTGAAACAAAGGGAGGAGGTGCGTTTGATTCAGATCCTTTTGTCGAAACACAGGGAGGAGGTGCGTTTGATTCAGATCCTTTTGCTGAAACAAAGGGAGGAGGTGCGCTTGATTCAGATCCTTTTGCTGAAACAAAGGGAGGAGATGTGTTTGATTTAGTTCCCTCAGCTGAAACACAGGGAGGAGGTGCGTTTGATTCAGATCCTTTTGCTGAAACAAAGGGAGGAGATGTGTTTGATTTAGTTCCCTCAGCTGAAACAAAGGGAGGAGGTGCGTTTGATTCAGATCCTTATGCTGAAACACAGGGAGGAGGTGCGTTTGATTCAGATCCTTTTGCCGAAACACAGGGAGGAGGTGCGTTTGATCCAGAGTTCCTGGGTAAAACTAAGTGTGGAAACGAGGAGGGTGGATTTGAATTTGATCCATTTGTTGAGAAGTCAGGGGGAGGTGGGGTTAAGGTCACTGGGGAGGGGAGCGGGTGGGATTCAGACCCTTTTGCCAACAGTTTCCCAGCTTCTTCTTCGGGGACTGAGGGTCCCGCCTCCAAAACCACATCCTGGCAGAAAATTAGTGACATCAGAGGCTTCGATTCTTCTGTCGCTCGACCGAACTCGGCGTCCGTCTGCGGAGCAGCAGCTGAAGGAATTAAAGGTGTAAACTTTGCCAGAAATCACAAAGAACCAGAACATTCAGACATGTCCGAAGACGAGGCTGCAAACCGGAGATTTGGAAAGTTGTATCAAGAGCTAGATACAGAAAAGGAAGAGGTACATGACTCCTCCCGTCTCTAGTGTGGTAGCTTAGCACAGATTAGAAATCAGTCAAACCCTTGTCCCACCTTCGACCTTCCAACACAAACCAATAGAGTGAAAGTAGTTTTGGTAAAAACCTGGATCCCTGAACTCTCCGCTCACTTTGTCCTCTCATCCATTTTCATGTAGAAATGTTTTATTTCTAACGTTTAAATAACATCTATTTCTGCAAACATCAAAATGTATATTTGACATGAGATGAATAGTTTTTCTTTTAACACATTTTTAGTTCAGTCATCATATTTAATTATTTTTAAGTTAAATGTGATATTCATTGTTTTCACTTAAGTTTCAGTCTGAATTATATTTAATTTAATTTCAGTTTAACTTCATTCTTACAGATCAAAGTTACCCTAACCCTGTTTTGGATCAAAGTTGCAAAAGAAGCAGTAGAGATAATAATGATGATAACTGTTTTTAGTATTAATGTCCTACTTCCTCATGTCTTACGTTCTGTAAATTGTTCTGTTCTGGTTCCTGTTGGTGTTTTATGATCTTGATGTTTCTTCCTCTCTGGTTCACTTCCTGCTGGCTGAAGGATTTGTCAAACCCGTCATTCTTTGCTCATTTTGATAAGATGGTGAGTTTTCATTATAAACATTTAATGTAAATTGTTTTGTGTTTGAAATGTTATTGAATAGTATTTCAATTTACACATTTTTGTTTGAGCTGTAGTTTGTTTTATCTCATGAGTTCAGGTCACATTCATTTTGCACAGAAACTCTTGAACGCTTTATTTAAAGCTTTAAATTCCTGTTAAACGTTTCTGACATGAAGAAGTTAACGTGAGGTTTGCTTGTCTTTTATTTAAATGATTGCGTCAGAGATCAAAGTGTCACATTCAAAGTCAGGATTAATGCTAACGCTAACACTCATGCTAACCACCATCTTCTTTTTCGAAAGAACAACGATCACGCTCCTGAAGCTTCCGTGTTAGAACCAGCGGAGGAAGTGGACGAACCTGCAGCGCCTCCTGCTGGAGACGTGGAGGCACTTTCAACTCCCCCTGCTGGTGAGGCAGATACAGCAGATCGTTCTGGAAGTCCAGAGGAGGAGAAGCCTGCGGTGAGTTCTTCATCATTCTCTTCATCATCATTATGATCTTCATCATCTTCAGGTTCTTCAACATCATTATCTTAATCACGTTTATCAAGATCTTCATCATCTTCATCATTATCAGACCTTCAAATTCATCATCCTCATAATAATCTTCATCATTATGATCTTCATCATCATCCTCATCCTCAGTGTTGTGTTCACTGCAGCTCAGTCACTTCTGTTTTTGTACCTTCACAGTGTTTGTGGACTAATTATGTTTTTCTTCTTAAAGTCGACTGTTGCTTCTCCGAGCTTTGACAACATCAAAGTACACAAGGTATCTGTTTTTTGTCTCTGCTTTTTATTCTTTGTCATTTTTTACAGAAGTCGAATAGTTTATTATATTTATATAAATTAGATGTATCCACTTTTCTTTAATCTGTAAGATGGATTGTTTGATGCTGTGAGACTTAACGTGGCCTCACTTAATAATCATTAATTATTAATCACTGTTTAATGTTGTTGTTAAAGATGTGATGATAAATCGTTAATTTATTTAATTTCATTTTGTTTGTCTAAAATACAGGCTACAATGTGTAGTGTGTTTGAAGTATCTAATATTACCAAATCTAAATTTCTATTTTTATTATATTGTTGTTATTATAATGGTATAATTATTTCTTTCAACAGATTCCTGAAGCTGAAGAAGCAACAACACCTTCGGGTGAAGCAGCTTCATCGGTAACTACTGTCATTGTTTTGTGATATATTTTATGATCTGACACATTATATTTAGTTTACGTTCAGAAAGTGCACCATTTTTCTTTTGTATTTTAATAAATTGTGTAAATTTATACATGAAGGGATGCAAATGTAATTTGCTTTAAAATTTAATTTTATAAAATGTATTTTTTTAGATTAGATTAGATTCAACTTTATTGTCATTGCACAGTACAAGCACTTATACAACGAAATGCAGTTTAGCATCTAACCAAAAAGGCAGTAAAAGTGCAGAGTGTTGTGCATATTTAAATTGGAATATGTAAATAAATAAGATATGTACAGTAAGAAATATATATGGAATAGTACAGTATTAAGAGGTATTGTATGATATAAGAACTATGAATACACTATAGGTGGGATAATACAGTAGTTAAAGATAAAGTAAAATTTGACTTAAACTTTTTACAGTTCATAATTTTGAATCACCAACCGTTTCCTTTATGTGTGATTGAAATTCCCCAAAACACTGAGCAGATTTAATAAATGATGTGTGTCTTTGGAAGAAGATTATTAATAAGAGTTTTTTCGTCCTCTGCAGGAGAATATGCCCATCCCCTCAGTGGTGATTGAACCTGCCTCCAGTAACGAAGGTGATGACGACCGCGACGCTGACATCATCTCTCCCACTGTTCCCAGTGACCACGATGATCACAATCAATCCATCAAACACATGAGTCCATCTGGTGCAGCCTCGAGTCATCCTGAAGATTTTCTTTACAAGGTAATTGATTGTTGAAGAAACCTTGTTGCTCTGATAAGGGAGCGTTCCTCATGTTGAGGGATCAGAACAGAGGATGTCACACCTTGTTAAGCCTATTGTGACAAATCGTGATTTGTGAGTATAGGCTACACAAATACAATTTGATTGATTGATGCTTATAAATGTTTTTATGTTATAATACAATTACTTGGGTTACCTGAAACATTCAAAAGGGACAAATAAGCAAAAATATCCAGAATGAGAAGGAAAAATACTTTTCCTCGCAGATATGTAAAAGTTGTAAATCGAGGTGTTGTCCTTGGTTTTCCCTGAAGGTGGAGACGATGCACGACTTTGATGCTGCAAATTCCGATGAGCTTGAACTGAGGAGAGGTGATGTGGTGCTGGTGGTTCCAACAGCCTCAGTAGAGGATCAGGTAAGAACCACCAGTGATGTGTCAACATCCATCAGGCTGTTTGAAGGAATGAATGAATATCACCAGTGAACCCAACTGATTGTGGAGCTGTTGTGTTGCTGTTGTTGCAGGACGCCGGCTGGCTCACTGGGGTCAAAGAGAGTGAATGGTTAACACTCGGAGCTGCTGCTCAAAAAGGACTGTTCCCTGAAAACTTCACCCAGCGTTTGGAGTAAGACCATTTTATAACAGGTCGAGAAAATGAGAAGAAATTTGACACGTTTGTGTCCCAGCAGTTCAGCATGTGGCCGACCCCGCAGCTGTGTGCTGGATCACATCAGGCTTTCTCTGATAGATACAACTCTTTATCATTCTGAAAGTAAAACTCGTTGTAATAAATACTAGTTCTATTCTCTCAGCAGAAGTGTAAATTAAAAGCATGGTGTTATAGTATTGTCTGCTTCTGCCGGAACTTTTATTTTTATTATTTAAAAAATGTATTGAGTCCAATATTTTACCAACAAAAGCAAAAAAAATGTGTCTGAAGAAAAGCAACAAAAAGAAAAGTGCACCTTCTTTACATAAGTTTGTTGTACTGATTTTATTCTCTGCTGTAGAATATATCAGAAAGTTTTGTGACATAATCTATTTAAACGTCTAAGTGTAAAGTGAAACTATTGAGTTGTTATTTTATGTCATGCTGTTACCTTGACGCCACTGTGCATGTTTTTCTGTTCAAATCTGTGATCTTTCTTTTGCTTATGTGGCAATTGATTTACTAATGTACGACCATTGCTGTGTTTTTTTTCTACTTAGAATTATTAAATTATTTAAAGATATATTAACTATAAAGAATCTCACCACTGTTATGATACTGTATGTCTGAAAAAGGCAAATCTTGAAAATTATGTTTATAAAAATATTAAGAAAATCGTATCTATTTATAGGTGTAAGATGAGATGGAAGGTATTAACAAATCCTATTGTTATCATCGGTTTCCATATTCAAACTTTTCTGCAGATCAACAAATTCAATGTCAAGCTCCTTAAGTTAATCCTCCATGTAGAGCTTTCTGTGATGTACATTCCCCAACATTGATGTCATGATGAATAAATGACAGTCATCAAGGTGTCATGGTTTGTTTTGGACCAATTACTTTGCAGAATTGGCCTCTAGGGCTGATTGGTTGTGTATAAGTGTGCATTTTACTTCTGAGGTATCATAACTACTGGACTACTTGGATTCAGGCAAAGTATATTCTTTAATAAGCTTCTCTGCTAGATTACTATTGTATCTGCTGTCTTAGGTTAACGAGATTGATAGTTTGACCTGTTTGGTTTTACCTTGAATTGTATGAGATAGGAGTTTGTTTGTTTATTGATATTGTTTACTGTTTATAGTTTCACTCAAGTGATTGAGAGTTAAAAAGGAACCAGCTAAAGTTAAAGTGCTTGATTTCTATTCCAATTCTGTTAAAGACTAAGTTCTATTTTACTTTCTACCTTTTAAATAAATAGACTTTGTCCAGAAACAGTTTCTGGTTGACTTGACTTCCTTGCTCTCACGGAGACCTGGATCCCACCGGAGAGAACCCGCCACTAGGAGAGCATCAGGAAGGAGAGGGTGGAAATCTAAACAGCTGGAGGACCTGCTCGCTCATCCGCCTCTTCTCTTCTCTTCTCTTCTGTTCTCTTCTCTTCTCTTCTCTTCTCTTCTCTTCTCTTCTCTTCTCTTCTGTTCTCTTTCTCTTCTCTTCTCTTCTCTTCTCTTCTCTTCTCTTCTCTTCTCTTCCTCTTTCTCTTCTCTTCTCTTCTCTTCTCTTCTCTTCTCTTCTCTTCTCTTCCTCTTCTCTTCTCTTCTCTTCTCTTCTCTTCTCTTCTCTTCTCTTCTCTTCCTCTTTCTCTTCTCTTCTCTTTCTCTTCTCTTCTCTTCTCTTCTCTTCTCTTCTCTTCTCTTCTCTTCTCTTTCTCTTCTCTTCTCTTCTCTTCTCTTCTCTTCTCTTCTCTTCTCTTCCTCTTTCTCTTCTCTTCTCTTCTCTTTCTCTTCTCTTCTCTTCTCTTTCTCTTCTCTTCTCTTCTCTTCTCTTCTCTTCTGTTCTGTTCTCTTTCTCTTTCTCTTCTCAATCCTCATTTTCTAACCCAGAAAACTCTTCTCCATCTTTTCCAACCTCCCGACCCCCCCCAGTCCCCCCCCCACTCTTCTACCAAGCCACTTTGTCAACTTCTTTACAAAAAAGATAGATGACATATGCTCTTCATTTTCTGATCCTCCCTCTATAACTACACTTCCATCAACTGCATCTTCATCCCCTTCTCTCTCCTCTTTCACCCCCCTGTCCCCCAAGCAAGTTCTGACCTTGGTACCTTCCCCTTCTTCACCATCATCATCATCATCATCATCATCATCATCATCATCATCATCATCATCATCCCCACCTTCTTCCCCTTCTTCCCCTTCTTCATCATCCCCACCTTCTTCCCCTTCTTCCCCATCATCATCATCCTCACCTTCTTCCCCTGTTGTCATGAGCTGAACGTGATGACAACAGTTGGTCGGGGGGGGGGCAGTATAGTCACCAATGACCGTTGCATTAACACGTCAGAGAAAATGTAGTAACCCGGAAGTGGTTGACGGTGTTTCCGGGTCGGTGATCTCTGAGTTGGCTCCACGGACCGAGCAGTGTTCGTGTTGTGTGTCTGTGCGGGTTTCACAGTGATGGGGGTCTGTGCGGGTCCGTGCGGGTCCCTGCTGGTCTGCCTGACCCTGCTGCTCTCCGCGGCCCCCCCCTCTGACTGCTTGGGAGGCGGATTTGGAACTGCTGGACCTGGTGGAGGAGATCCCACAGACCTTCTACCAGTTCCTGTCCCTGGCCCAGGTCTGTGCTAACGGCTAACTGCTAACTGTCTCCATGGTAACTGTATGGAAGGGTACAGGCTCTAATGCTAACACTATGCTATTTAGCATCGTGAGCTAACCAGACCAGTGACTCCAGTTCAGTTTGATGCTAATACCTGATGCTAACAGCTTAGCAGTGGAGTCACGAGGAGTCTGTCCTCCCCTCATCTGTCTGTCCTCCCCTCATCTGTCTGTCCTCCTCATCTGTCTGTCCTCCCCTCATCTGTCTGTCCTCCTCATCTGTCTGTCCTCCCCTCATCTGTCTGTCCTCCCCTCATCTGTCTGTCCTTCCCTCATCTGTCTGTCCTCCTCTCATCTGTCTGTCCTCCCCTCATCTGTCTGTTCTCCTCTCATCTGTCTGTCCTCCCCTCATCTGTCTGTCCTCCCCTCATCTGTCTGTCCTCCTCTCATCTGTCTGTCCTCCCCTCATCTGTCTGTCCTCCTCTCATCTGTCTGTCCTCCCCTCATCTTTCCTCCTCTCATCTGTCTTTCCTCTCATCTGTCTTTCCTCTCATCTGTCTGTCCTCCTCTCATCTGTCTGTTCTCCTCTCATCTGTCTGTCCTCCCCTCATCTTTCCTCCTCTCATCTGTCTTTCCTCTCATCTGTCTGACCTCCCCTTGCCTGTCTGTCTCTCAGGACGCCTCAGCAGTAGAGATAAAGAAGGCGTATCGCCGGATGTCTCTCACGCTGCATCCGGATAAGAACAAAGACGAAGATGCTGAGACTCAGTTCAGACAGGTGAGGAAAAGATACCAACACTAATATGCAGCTGTCGACCAATCACATTGAACCTCTGCCTCTGTTTCCAGCTGGTGTCTATCTATGAAGTCCTGAAGGACGAGGAGCGAAGACACAAGTGAGTCTGACCTGCTCACATCACAGTCCACTCTCAGCCAATCACAGCCCAGAGTCAGCCCTACATGAACCTGGGCTTCTCTGAGCACATTGTGTGTTCAAGTATTAAAATGTGACTTCCAGCAGGTGGCGCTATCTTGCTAGTTAATATTGATATATGAATCTGTTAAGGCCGGGACTCTGATCTTATGTGAGAAATTTGTCGCTGTTTGAACAATGTACTGTGGAGTTATAACAACTTGTTGTGTCAATGCAAATCCACAGAAACACAGTTCAAAGAAAACTCAGTTTTCACAATATGTCATCATCAATGTCTTGAGTCCTTTCTCACAGAGTTTGACATGTGGTCAGTGGACAATGAGGAGTACATCCAAGTGTAAGACAAGTAAGAAACAGGACATTTCCTGTTGCCATCAGGGGGCGCTGTGATTGTAGGTCAAGATTTTGTTGAATTCAGGCCAGAACTCGTCATACATGTCAAGTCTGACTTTTACCTTGAGTCTTTTGCTAATTCCTCTTACAACTAAAATAGATTCAGGGAAATAGTTCAAACCAGCTGGAACCATCCAGTCAGGACATTCCTTCTGCTTTTAACTTCACTGCATCTTCTCAGTTAATGACAATCTTCAATCTTAGCGGGCGTCTGTGTAATATTCAGTTTTGACCGATTATAGGAATGAGGAGCGAATGTTCAGCTTTATTAACAGAGTACAACTCCCAGTACAGGTAATGTTAAGTGTAACACAACTTCCCTAACCCTAACCATCAATCCTTTTTGTCTAAGATGTTTCATAGGAAGGAATGTTTTGTTCTGTAGTGTACCAGTGTCTGAATTGTATTTGTACTTGCTGTATCTTTACTGGTACAGTACCTGTATCTAAACTGTACCTGTGCTATGCCTGGACAGATATGATGACATCCTGGTGAACGGGCTTCCTGACTGGCGGCAGCCAGTCTTCTACTACAGACGAGTGAGAAAGATGAGTAACTCTGAACTGGGCTTCCTCCTCTTCATGATCCTCACTATTGGACACTACGCGGTCATCTGGTCCATCTACCTGGAGAAACAGCTGGTGAGACAGCCAATCAGAGCAGAGCCTCAAAACAGACCATGTCATGTGACCTGGTGATGAATCTGCCTTATTTCCAGGACGAGCTGTTGAGTAAGAAGAAAAAAGAGAAGAAGAAAAAGCTGAGCTCCAGACCAGCAGAGGAGCTCCGGTGTATCGGCCAGGATCGGACCGACAGGTACATCTATGCCGTCATCTCCACAGGACTTCCGGATTTGTGTTCTTTTTTAATGTTTATTTATTTCAGGGTTCACGACCGACCTCATTGGCAGGACATCCTCCCTCTGAAGCTCAGCATCTGGATATACCTGTCTGTCAAAAATCTGCCTCAGACCGTGCAGGTAGGATGGAAAGCTATTATGAACCAAGTAAAAAGGTGGAGTGTTCCCAGACCCGGTCCTGGTCTCAGACCGGGGACCAGGACCAGGTCCGAAACCCTAACCCTAACCCATCAGAGAAGACCGCTTCCCCCTCCCCTGTCCAACTACCTCCACTGGGTTAAGGGGATATCCCAGGACTGAGCTGGCTCTCCGGATCCGTCGGTCCAGTCTCTTCCTGTCAGCAGTTGAAATGCTGCTTCCCCAGCAAACTATATCAAAGAAGATGGCAGATGCCACCACAGTCATAAAAGTTATTCAAGAGCGCCCCCTGTAGTCCAAAAGACCTCAGTCTCCTGAGCAGATACAATCTGCTCGGGCTCTTCTTAAACAGTGCACTGGTATGATCCGTCCAATCCAGTTTATTGTTCTGGTGAACACACCGGCCCTTAGAAGAGGTCACTCACTCCTCAGATTCTGACGGTGTGAAGCAAATCTCTTTTTGTCTTCACCTTCTAATCGGACCAGTTTTATTTCAGACACTGTGAAGTGGAAGTGTTTTTTCTTTTCCACTTCCACTTACTCACTCACAAGCCCCTTGATGTCACTGTCAGAGAAGTAGAGCTTCTTCTTCTCATCGCTTGATGCCCTGATTCACAATAGAAACCTATTGGGCAGAAGCCTACTTTTATATTCAATATTTGCTTTGACCATTTATGGGCATGTAGAGGGCAGAATTATGAGGCAGATCCAGGAGCGCACATTTCCAGGTGGAGAGTGATTTATAAAGGGAACAGTGCTCACATAACCTTTTAGTCTGAATCTTACACACTGTTCTATAAATGAAGCCCCTGGTGTCTGTTTCAGGAGGTGAAGAAGTTCTATGAGGACTATCAGCAGATGAAACAGCAGCAGAGAGAAGAAGCTGAGGCCGAACACGAAGCTGTGACCAGTAAACGCTTTTATATCTCTTCACTCCAGGCTGCCTTAGTTTCTCACAGACCTCAATGTTCTTTTCAAATGTATCAACTGCACCTGAACGCACCACCTGATCACATTCTCAATAATGAACCTTTTGTCTCTGGTTAAACTTTCAACTCCTGTCCACCGCTGCTTCTTCAGGGGAGAGGAGACCAAAGGTCAAGAAGCCAAAGGAGCCAAAAGAGTTTCCAGTTTACAAGCCATCATCTGAGAACCTGAACTACCAGAGCTATGACCAGACCTCGTCCATTGAGGAGATCGAAGACCAGATGGACGTCTGGCTGCAGGACAGCAGAGGCACTAGGAAGAAGGTGTGATGTTATGATTATTAATCAGTTCATATAAAGTCCTCAGACTACCAACAGGACCGTAGTGGACCATAATTATGTGTCTGTGACCTTAGGCTGCAGACTGGATGGAGGACGAGCTCAGTCTCCTCAGCAGGTTGATGGTTAAATTTCCAGGAGGAACGCCAGGTCGATGGGAGAAGATCGCACACGAACTGGGACGATCAGTATCGGAAGTAAGAAACTAGATTTTTAAATTTTTTAATCGGTTTGATCCACACCTTGTAAAGAGTCAGTGATGAGCACACAACCCTAACCCGACTGAGTTTGGAACAAGGTTGACCCAGCACTAGCGCTCTGTTCACTGGTGGAAACTCTGGCCTTCTGAGGAGGTAAATGTTGTGTTTCAAAACAGAACAGTTACTTGCTTTTGAGAGAGAGAGAGAGAGAGAGAGAGAGAGAGAGAGAGAGAGAGAGAGAGAGAGAGAGAGAGAGAGAGAGAGAGAGAGAGAGAGAGAGAGAGGAGAGAGAGAGAGAGAGAGAGAGAGAGAGAGAGAGAGAGAGAGAGAGAGAGAGAGAGAGAGAGAGAGAGAGAGAGAGAGAGAGAGAGAGAGTGAGAGAGAGAGAGAGAGAGAGAGAGAGACCTTCAGGTATCATCTCTAAGTAGTTATAATAACTGCAATAACTCCACCAAACCAGCACTCTGACATAGTAGCACCATGGCACTATTGTTGTTTTATTTTCTCTTCACCTGTTTATATATATACTTTATTTTCTATTTTAAATTTTGATATTCTATTTTATACTATTTCTATTTTATTTGTTAGGTTGTAATTACTTGAGCTTTGTTAGAAGAGAGCCTGTGACTGAAGCTTTTCACTGCCAGCGACTGCTTCATGTTATTGTTGTGCATTTGATAATAAACATCTTGAATCTTGAATAATGAAGATGTGGGGGACAGAGAGAAGAGGAGAAGTGCTCAGTGCATGATGGGAGTTCTCCAGCACTCTAGACCTATAGCAACATAACTAAGAGACGGTTCAGGACTCACCTAAACCAGGCTTCTAAAAAAGGGATGTTTTAACTTTAACCTTAAATGTAGAGATGTTGCTTGCCTCCCAAACCCAGAGTGGGAGCTGGTACCACAGGAGGAGCCTGGTAGCTGAAGGTTCTTCCCCTATTCTACTCTTACAGATTCTTGGAACCACAAGGGAGCCTGTGTTTTGGGAGCGCAGTGATCTATTTGAATTAAACGGTGTTATGAGCTACTTCATAAACGAAAGTGCTTGATACATCAGGAACCAAAATAATCTGTTTCTTCAACAGGTGACGACCAAGGTGAAACAGATGAAAGACAATGTGAGCCACACCTCAGGTAAACTTTTGCTGTTATAGCTGTTTGTATTGACAAGTTCAATTGTCATTATGAGGTTCCACTGACATTACCAGGCTCTACTGACAGGATCAATCAATCAATCAAATTTGTATGTGTAGAGCCCATATTCACAAATCCTAGTTTGTCTCATGGTCTTTAACCAGGTGAGACGTCCTCTGTTCTTCAACAAGAGTCAAACTCCTGAGACCTTCACCAGGTGAAGAAGGTAGAAACCTCAGAGACACATGTGAGGACGCGTCTCCCAGGACGGACACTAGTCCACAGATGTCCCGTTAATAGAGGACATCAGAGAGATCAAAGGATTCACAGCTTTGATTAGAATAAACACTTTGTAGCAGAACTGAAGCTCAATGACCTGAAGGATTTTGTCAGTAATGGTCGAGTATCTGAGGAGAAATATTATATATCAAGCAGACTTATTGTGATCATAGTCCAGGGTCAGGATCCACCTGGTAGTTTCAGGTTCTACTGTCGGTTCAGGGATCTGGCGTTCTCTTTGTTTCAGGTCTGGTGAAGCTGTCTGAGCTGAAGAGCCCTCTTCCTGTGAGGGTACTTACTGTGGCTGACAGTGTGATGACCCAGAGGGTGGGTGGGGCCTGTGAGGAAGAGCAGGATGTAGAGGAAGCTCTGGCTGTGCGCCAGAGGAACAGGAAGTCCTCTGCTGACGGGGGAGGGATGAAGGTCAAAAGTCGTCGGCAAAGAGATTTCGACCCTGCAGCTGCGGAAGAAGAGGATGAGTCAGAGCCTCAGGAGAACAGAGACAGGGCGGATCCTGCCGCTTGGACTCAGAACCAGCAAAGACTACTGGAACTCGCTCTGCAACAGTTTCCCCGTGGAACCATAGAACGCTGGGACCGCATTGCCAGGGTGGTTCCTGGGAAAACCAAGGTGAGAACTGACAGAAAGCAAGTCTACATATTAACCATCATCTGTGTAACAGCCCCAGTTTTGTATTCATTTAAAATCGTTTGCCTTATGAACGTCTGTTTCCTTTCAGGAGGAGTGTATGATCCGTTACAAGATGTTGGCTGAGCTGGTTCAGAAGAGGAAACAGGCCAAGAGCTGATGATCCCTGATCTCCCATCACACTGGTGACCATGTGACCTGTCAGTCTCAGGACAGGGGAGCTGCCCTCTGAGTGGACAGAATCACAATTCAGTTTTTGTATATGTTTGATGTCTCACCTGCTCAGGTGTGGTTTTAAAAAATCAAAATTAAAAAAGGGAAGCAGGTGACAAGTGTGAAGTCACCTGACCGCCCACCTCACAGCTTCATGTGCCTTAGCTCCATTCAGCATGCTGTCAATCAACTTCGGTTCCCCGCATCAATAAACAGTATTTATTATTTCCTGCAGTTTGATTTGTCTGCTTGTCGCTATGACAACTTTTAAACGACCAGTCAGTTGATTCTTCTTCCTTCTTATTGGTTAAAGGTCAAGTGTGTAAGATTTAGGTGAAAGGGAGTGTGTGTGTGTGTGTGTGTGTGTGTGTGTGTGTGTGTGTGTGTGTGTGTGTGTGTGTGTGTGTGTGTGTGTGTGTGTGTGTGTGTGTTGTGTGTGTGTGTGTGTGTGTGTGTGTGTGTGTGTGTGTGTGTGTGTGTGTGTGTGTGTGTGTGTGTGTGTGTGTGTGTGTGTGTGTGTGTGTGTGTGTGTGTGTGTGTGTGTGTGTGTGGTGTGTGTGTGTGTGTGTGTGTGTGTGTGTGTGTGTGTGTGTGTGTGTGTGTGTGTGTGTGTGTGTGTGTGTGTGTGTGTGTGTTGTGTGTGTGTGTGTGTGTGTGTGTGTGTGTGTGTGTGTGTGTGTGTGTGTGTGTGTGTGTGTGTGTGTGTGTGTGTGTGTGTGTGTGTGTGTGTGTGTGTGTGTGTGTGTGTGTGTGTGTGTGTGTGTGTGTGTGTGTGTGTGTGTGTGTGTGTGTGTGTGTGTGTGTGTGTGTGTGTGTGTGTGTGTGTGTGTGTGTGTGTGTGTGTGTGTGTGTGTGTGTGTGTGTGTGTGTGTGTGTGTGTGTGTGTGTGTGTGTGTGTGTGTGTGTGTGTGTGTGTGTGTGTGTGTGTGTGTGTGTGTGTGTGTGTGTGTGTGTGTGTGTGTGTGTGTGTGTGTGTGTGTGTGTGTGTGTGTGTGTGTGTGTGTGTGTGTGTGTTCACCTGGTCACGGACCTACGTTCCACAGAAAGCTCCAGAAGGGAGGACGCCCGGCCACCTGCACCAAGTCTGGGGCCGACACCAGGGAGCCATACTGAGCTCCACTAAATCCACTGTTATCATTTGAGTCTTTTCATAAAAGTTTGTACTATGAGAAGTTATTTTGTGTGGTACTTTTCCCTCAAGTCATAAATAAGCTATGCAATCAACCGCTCAGTGATTTTTCTTTCTCTCTAGTCTGGTATTATTCTCTTGTTCCCACAATGACACACTGATGGAGGAACCCGTCAATGATCTGAATACCTTGAGCTTGTAATCTAGGGCAGCAGATTCCACAGGAAACGATCATTTACACCGTGTTTTCAGACTAAATATCTAATTGTAGCTTAGAAGATGTATGAAGAAGTTTAAAACAATTCTCCTGGTATAAACCCAATGGAATCTGCAAGTCCAGAGTTGGCTTGCAGCTGACGCTCATGTGGAACTGGCTTTGGATGTTTTCATTTCCCATTAACTTATTGTATTGAGAATATAGAATGAGATTTTGATGTGATCTATATTAGTGGCCACCAGCGGATGTTAGGGACATGTCTTCAGTACCGTAGTGTCCCTCAGGTGTTGTAATCACCAGCCCTGTGGCACACCGGTGTTCAGGATGAGGGTTGAGGAGGTGTGGTTCTCTAACCTAACAGACTGGGCTCTGTTGGATAGGAAGTCCAGTATCCAGCTGCAGAGGGAAGGGTTGATGCCTCGGTCACTGAGTTTCGTGATCAGTTTAGAGGGGATGATTGTGTTGAAAGCTGAACTGAAGTCTATGAACAGCATTCTTACACAGGAGTTGTTATTGTCCAGGTGAGAAAGTGTGGAGTGAAGGGCCGTGGAGATGGCATCCTCCGTACTCCTGTTCTGGCGGTAGGTGAATTGGAAGGGTGATGCTCTTCAGGTCAGCCCTGGATGAACTGTCGGCCTGAGCATCACCTGATCTGAAAGCGGTGTCTCGTGCCTTCAGCAGTAGACGGACCTCCCTGTTCTTCCATGGCTTCTGGTTAGGGAGTGTAGTGATTTGTTTGAGGTGGTGAGACTGTTGATGTTGGTGTTGATGAAGTCCAGAACGAAGGAGGCATAAGAGTCGATGTCCGTGTGGGAGTCCAGTGTGGCCTGAATGTTAAACCCCCTCCAGTCCGTGTGTTCGACCCGGAGCTGGAGTTCAGTGTCCCTCTGGTCACACTTTAACTGTCTTCACTGTGGGCTTCACACGTTCGATGAGTGGGGTGCACTTGGGGAGTAGGAACAAAGAGAGGTGGTCAGATATATATAAATAAAAGTATAGGAGCTAAATTTGACTAATAAAAAAGGTAAAAGAAAGGTTACTTGATAATAAAATCCACTTTACAATAGGGCTGCCTCTGTAACGTGACAGGTAAGCTCTGATTGGCTGAAGGCTTCTTATGTTTATATTGTAAGAATTCAGATGTTTTCTGTATATCCATAAATGTAATGTGTACTGAACCCTCTTTTTGAAAAAAAAGGTCATATACAGGAACAATATCCAACTCTTACCCCATAACTATAACTATATATATATATCATTTGTGATTATTTAATACAAATACGATTGTGTGAATATATAATATTAACCACAGACAGTGCTTTCGGTTTCTCTTTGTTTATGTCATCTCGTGTTTGTCTTATTTTCTATTTTCTAATGTGCCTATAATGAATTTTGATTTTGTTCAAAAACAGGAGGATTTTAATGTGCAACAAAAAAATTTAAAGTTGAGGACGTTGTTTTCGTCTCTCTGTTTTGACTCCGCCCCTGCTGATGACATCAGAGGATCGGACATACCAACACATCTTTTTTGAAAATGTTAAATATAAACGGAAACAAAATGACAAATTGAAAAGTAAAACCTGCTTTTTGTCTTTAATTTATTTTACTGAAAGTTAACGTTCATTTATAGATTCACACTTTGATTTTCACTCTCACTTGGGCAAACCTGGAAATGAAAAAAAGTTTTCTTCTTCTGTGGTGTTTTTTACTTCACAGGCGTGTGAACGTTTTTCAGTTTAATGGTTCACTTTGTTTTTTATCATGACGTCATACTAGAAGTCTCACACCTTCTCTTACTTTTCAATTTTCTTTTTCTTTTTCATTTTCAAATATTCTTTAACTTCCACATTAGTTTAGTTTCAGGTTGAACAGTCAGAAAACGTCACAGGAAGGGGTGCTCTTATTCTGAAAACACCCCGGAGTCTCTTCCTTCCTGTCAGCGGGGCCGAAGAAGTCTCAGCTAGCTTTAGCCGTTAGCCGTTAGCCGTTAGCAGCTAGCACACCTGGAGAGGACCCGCGGGTTAAAGCTCACTCGTCACAACTGTTGTGAGTGTACGTCACGTGGTTTACAAATGTTTAAACTTGTTTCTGATCGAAGTAACGTAATAAACTGCCGAGTGCCGAGTGACGTCAGAGTGACAACAGTTAGCATCAGAGCTAACAGTCGAACTGTGATTTACTCTTTCTCTCTAGTAATGAATCTGTTTGTTTAAACTGATTCAATCAATCACATCTTATGAGTCTCATATTCCCAGTTTGTCTCATATTCCCAGTTTGTCTCATATTCCCAGTTTGTCTCACAGATGTTAACAAGGATCAACTTCCTGTTCTTAACTCAACAACAGTCAAACTAACGAGAAACTTAGTGATCAGTGAATAAAGCTCAGTCCCATGTGAGGATCCTCTCCCAGGATACACACAGGTGCTGATGGAACTGAACACATCAACACAACAACACATCAACACAACAACAGGATTCACCACATGACAAGAACCAGTTTGTAGCTTCATGGAAAGTGAATGATTTGAGGAGTTTTACTGCTTCAGCGACCAGTTGAATCTGATGTCCCTGTGTCTCCTCAGGTGTGATGCTGTCATGTCCATGCAGGGGGCAGTACAGGAGAGGATCGGCTCTGCTCAGGTGTTGCTCCAGCGGGCAGAGCAGCTTTGTCCGGGTGTGGAGGGTCACCAGAAGCTCTGTGGGAAACTGCGAGCCGAGCTGCGCTTCCTGCGGCGGGTGGAAGCCGGAGAGCTGCAGGTCAAAGAGTCTCACCTGCACAGCACCAACCTGACTCACCTGACAGCCATTGTTGAGTCAGCTGAGAGCCTGGAGGACGTGGCGGCTCTGCTGCATGTCTTCACCTACCAGGATACCTCTGGCTGCCGCCAGACGCTAGTGGTGGACGTGGTAGCGAATGGGGGACACACCTGGGTGAAGGCAGTGGGTAGGAAGGCGGAGGCTCTACACAACATCTGGCAGGGGCGGGGTCAGTATGGAGACAAGAGCATCATCAGTCAGGCGGAGGACTTTCTGCAAGCCAGTCGCCAGCAGCCTGTCCATTACCGAGACCCCCAGATCGTTTTTGCCTTTTACAACGGCGTCTCCTGCCCTATGGCGGACCGACTCAGGGACATGGGTGTCTCTGTGCGTGGGGACATTGTAGCTGTCAATGCTGTGGCGACAGAAGAAGGCAGAGAAGAAGATGCTGAGGAGGATGATGAGGAGGCAGCAGAAGAAGACCATGAAGAGGAAATGGAGGCGTGTGAGCTGACCCGCGTTGAACGCGGCACAGTGCTGGCCAGCCTGGCGTTTCCTGTCAAGGTGCAGGTGGAGGAGTGTCAGCGGGTGAACCTGGACATCACCACACTCATTACCTATGTGTCGTCTCTGAGCCACGGCAGCTGTCACTTTACCTTCAGAGAGCCAGTGCTGACGGAGCAGGCCGCTCAGGAGCGCCACCTGCAGGTGCTGCCGCAGCTCGACACCTTCATGTCAGGAAAGGAGCTGTTCGCCTGCCGCGCTGCTGTTTCTGACTTCCAGCTGATCCTGGACACGCTGGGGGGGCCGGGCGAGAAGGAGCGCGCTGAGAAGCTGCTGGCCCGCCTTCAACTGGTGGATGACCAGCCATCAGAGCGAACTCTGCATCTCACACCCAGTGCCAAGGTCAACCAGCGCTCGCTCACCATCTTTGGGACTGGAGACTCGCTGAGAGCCGTTACCATGACGGCAAACAGCCGATTTGTAAGGGCGGCAGCCAATCAGGGCGTCCGATACAGCGTGTTCATCCATCAACCACGTGCCCTGACGGAGGGCAAGGAGTGGAGGGCCACACCCATCTGACACAGAGACTTCCTGTGAAGGGACTGATTGGAGTTTGAGTTCAGTTAAATAATAAGAACCTGATCAGATGACTTGTATTTGTGTTCATGAATTAATTATCTATATTCACTGATCAATAAAGCATTAATAAAACAGTCACTTCCTGCTATTCTGTCACATGATGTCAGATGTTCTAACATGAGCAGGGACCTGTACCTGTACCAGTTATCCAGCTGAACTCCCCCTCCCAATCAGGCCAAGTGGTCACATGATGCTGGTTTAATCTGTTAAGTTAACTCAGCTTTTCTTCTGGATATGAGCAGTTTGACGGACAGCAGAGCCGAGGATCAAACTGTTGAATAATACAAATCTGAGCAGAAGAAACCTCCAGAATAACAGAAACAGTTCCAGCTGCTAAATGCAGGAAGAACATCTGGTAAAACATCTGGGATTGTTTCATAGTCAACCTGTTCATGAACCAGAGCAGATCTGAATATGATCTCATCTGTTTCCATCACGTGTCATTTACATGAATTCTCATTATGTGACAGTTTGAGTCTTTCAGGTGAAACCCTGGTGGCTTCAAGCTGAACTGCAGGAAATAAAACACACACACACTGTAAAGAGGCAAGTCAACTTCATTCTTCATATCTTTACAATACAACAGGTACAACACTATTTATACTGTATTTTGATATAAGTACACACATGTACAATGAGGTTTGAAAACAGGTCAGATACTAAATGAACATAAGTAGAAAACCACAAAGAACAATACCAACTAAAGAAAAGACCTTAATGTGTCTGTTGAATGTAGATTGAGTTTCTGTGCATCAGCCAGTGAACAGGAAACTAGTGAAGCAGATGCAGTCTGTGGTACTGGGAGCACTTTACTGGTCAGGCTGGTTCTGTTGGGCTCCAGCAGCTGGCGGAGGTTCATCCTCTGAGGAGAATCTAGATCTTGCAGAAAATCATCGAGGAGCTCAGAGGATCTTGTGGGTCTCTGAAGATCCTGGTCCTCCTCAGAGACTCGAACAATCCACACCAGCTCCTCAGATCCTCTAAGAACATGATGTCATGTTTCAAGGGAATTTTAAAAGGAAGAGAAAATTTCACATTAAAGCTTAATGACTGATATTTGATTGTGTTTTAAGTGATTTATTTGTACCATCGCTCGAATCCAGATTTGTCTTTTAATTTGAAAAGCTGGAAGCGCATGTGGATGTGTCGTCTTTACACGAGAGCCCACAGCTGTTAGCCTGTTAGCCTGTTAGCCTTTTAGCATGTTAGCAGGTGTTTGTGGAGCAGGACATGTCTCGAGTGAAAGCAGAGGACGAGCTGCGGACTCTGATGGAGGTGAATCTCTAACTTTCAGTTTCTAATCTGACCTCATCACTCCAGCTGCTGCTACCTGGTTAGCATGTGCAGCTAGCAGGGACTCTCCTTTATGACAGGGCTAGCTTGATGCTAACAGTGTCCTATCTGTCCCTCAGTGTAAATACGTGTTTCCAGAACAGACTGGGCTCGATCTGCAGCGGGTTCGAACCCTTTACTCTGATCTTCGACTCTATGTGGATTTTTATTGTAAGTAAGGAAATTATCCCTTTACTTCCGGTCTGTTTCACAACAAAAGCACGTTGGCAGACTGTACACCACAAGTCTTGAGAATCGGGTCTTGGTGGTTCCTGGTGGTTCCACCACGATCTGGATCAGATTTTATTACTTAATAATAAATCTGTTTATCAAATATTATTGATTAATGTAGCCTTGTTGGTCTTCACAGGTTTTCCAAACAAAGAGAAGAAGAAGCTGGTTTACCTGGCCGGGACACTTCCTGTTCACTATGAAGGTGAGACCACCAGGTGACCTGGTCTGACCTGGTCTGACCTGGTCTGACCTGGTCTGACCTGGTCTGACCTGGTCTGACCTGGTCTGACCTGGTCTGACCTGGTCTATGGCCTCATGTGTAACTGTGGGGTATGAAAAAATCTAGATTTGAAAGATGACTTAAGAATGTGCGCTTGTACAAACATGTTGGAGAAGCAGACGTGTTATTTGTTCTGAGACAGAAGATTTCCATAAGAACCTTTTATTTGTAAAAGATGAAAACAATTTAAAGCCAATAACACTAGAATAAAAATAACAGTTACAGAATGAAGAGATTCGTAGGTTTTAATAATATTCTAACACTGTGTGTGTAAACGTATACTACTTATATCTTTGTGAGGACTATATTGAGCACAGAGCCTACAAAGTGAGCACATTTTGAATAGTCCGCACTTTTTCAATGGGCTGTTGGGGGTTAAGACTTGGTAAGAATTAGGTTAAGGCTAGAGTTAGGCATTTAGTTGGGTTAAGGATAGGGGCTGGCAAATGCATTATGCCTATTATTGTTCCTATTAAGATATAAGTAAAAGACTGTGTTTGTGTGCTGTTTGCAGTCTGGTCTGGATCAGTCTGGTTTTGTTGACTCTACAGGAAGTGTGTATAATATCCCAGTGTGCATCTGGCTTCATGAGACCCATCCAGTGTCCTGTCCTCGCTGTTATGTCTGTCCATCCGTCACCATGCTGATTAACCCGTCCTGTCGCTGTGTGGACGCCTCCGGCAACATCAGCCTGACCGAACTGAAGAACTGGACACTTGTAAGTCCCAGTTAGCATGCCCAGTCCACCTGGTTCCACCTGTCCCGTAGCAGACTGTAGTCATCCAGATCCTGTCACTGCTGCTGGTCCACTAAACCAGGGCCAGGACAGATTACTATTATTAATCAGATTAATCCCAGGGTGGCTGTGATTAATGTTTTTTATTGATGACAAGTCCAAATGATTTTAGGGTAGGGTTAGGGTTATTAAGATTGAAAAATAAAATAAAATCAAACATTCCACACTATAATTAAATGTGGCTGTCTCTTTGCTTTGCCTCTGAGCAAACATTGGATGATGTTATTTAGAACATTTTTAGTTATTAAACTCAAAGAACCTTTATCCTAAACAATTGGGGCATCTTAGCCTTTGTTCCTTTTTAATAATTGCAAATATATGATGGTTGAATAAAACTCTTTTCTTTTCTTTTGAAATCAAACAAGCAACAAACCTTTACACAATGAAATGTGAAATCTGAATCTGAGCCCATCTGTAGAAGCAGTGTTGAGCCAGTTTACACTTAAAAAGAACGAGTTCCCAGTTCAGTTCATGCAGATGAACTGGTTCTCGTTCCCAGTTCCTGTTTCTTCTGGAGGATTCAGGTGACGTCCGGTCGTGTGTCTGGTTCTGAACCGATGGATTCGGATCAGGTCTCATTTTAACACTCAGTCCTGAGTGTGAGCGTCTGGTGTTGAACATGTGGTCGAGTCCTTGTCATGATGTTTCCATGAGTCTGATAAACTGAGGAATCAAACCAGCAACCAGTGACTTCCTGATCAGGTCCTGAGAACCAGTGATGAGTGAGTGTTAGTTCCAGTGAGAGCCGAGTGGAGGAGGAAGCAGAAGCTCCAGCTCGGTACAAACCAGCTGCAGCTTCTGCTCTGATCCTGAAGCAGCTGATCCTAGAGCAGCTGACCAGAGCAGCTGATCCTAGAGCAGCTGAGACCAGAGCAGCTGATCCCAGAGGAACTCAGTGTTTCACTTCTACAGAGTCACTGAGCTGCTGCTCCCCGTGCACGAGCTCTGATCTTACTGTCTGTTGCTTTGAGCGGGGCGTCAATGTGTTAAAAAACGCTTTAATTCCACAGATGAATCATCCGGCGTTGACTCGTCATTTTGACAGCCCTACTTATTAGCTCTTTTTGATTTCAATAAAAAACTTAATTTCAAATTTGAATCAATATTTCCCATGTTACAAATAACTTGTCATTGTTGCTAATGTTGATGTCACTTCCTGTCAGGGGGTGTCCAACCTATCACTGCTCATGTCAGAGATGAGGCGGGCCTTCCAAGTCGACACACCCCTTTATGCCAGGTGTCCAGAACAAGCCCAGCCCCTTGCACATGGAAGGTCACACAGGTTATCACCACATGTGATGTTGAGGATTGTTCAATATTATTATTATCGTTATCAAGTTTTTAATGCTCTGTGTCGTCCTCCTCCAGCCTCAACCATAGCTCCATCACCCCCCCCCCTTCCGTCTGACCAGAAAGGTAAAGTTCTGTTGAGATAATCATATCTGAGCTAAATATGACCTGTTTAACATGCTAACTGTATCATGCATGTTTGTCATGTGATGAAGAGGGGTGGGGTGGTAGAGTGCTCGTCCTCAAACCAGAAGGTCGGTGGTTCAATCCTCTGTCTCCCCATCTGCATGCCGAAGTGTCCTTGGGCAAGATACTGAACCCCTAAATGGCCCCTCATGGATGATGAATACACCAGCTATAAGTCGCCCTCGATAAAGTGTCCGCCAAATGACCAGTAATGTAATGAAGCTCCTCCCCCTGTGTTTCAGCCAGCCAATGGGAGCAGAGCAGGGAGATGAGGGTGAGGAAGTCATACACTGAGGAGCTGCTGGGGATCGACTTCAGTGCTCCTCCTTCCTCCTCTCTGAGCGCCAGCTTCTCAGGTGAGCTCAGGTTAACAAGCTGACTGAGCTGAGGTCCCATGAACCACACAAGACCTCTCTCACAGACACACACGGCCTGGGGGACTCGGGAATCGAACCACAGAACCCAGCTGGAATGAAACTGACTGTACTCCACTTGGTTTTGGTTCCTGCAGGTCTCCCTCCAGAGCCCCTCAGCAGGATGATGGGGGCTCTGAGACTGGACGAGTCAAGTAGAGACCAACAGAGTGACTCACCTGAAAGGATTGTCAAATCAGAGGCAGCGAGAGACCAGCACGGGGGGGGCTCTGGGCCACAAACTGGACGTCACCAGTACACGTGTCCTCAGAGTCAGTGTGAAGTAGCAGCTGGAGGGGGCCACATCAAGGTGAGGACGACTGTAGGTCTAAATCCATCTCAGGTGTTGGTCCCAGTTAGTCTCAGTTCTCTGTCCCTCTTCAGATGGTGGACCATCTTCCGCCAGACCAGGCAGCCATCTTCCTGTCTCTAATGAGGATGGAGGGGCGTGGCTTCAGGACCAGTGATGTCATGGAGGCGGTCCGACTCAACAGAGACTTGCCATCAGCTCTCAGGTTCCTGACTCACTGCTGCCCCATCTGCCAAGACCAGGTGACATTTAGCAAGGTGAGACCATGGACGTCTCAGGTGCTCGTCTCTGATACAGAAGTTTTCTTCTGTCAAGTTCATCTTCCTTTTACTTTCTGCAGATCATCACCATGACTCACTGCTCCTGCTTCCTGTGTCAGACATGTTTCAAAACCTTTTTCTCAGCGGCTATTAAAGAGCGAAGCGTCGACCAGCTGGTTTGTCCTCAGTGTGGCAGACCGGAGGTCAAAGGTCAGGGGGCGATGGTAGAGTCCATGGAATACTTCAACCTTCTGGACACTCAGGTGACCAGGTCACATGATCCGCTGATGCCTAAATCGATTTGTTTAACCAATGTAAACAGTCTTCAAAAATTAAAGTCTTTAAGTATTCTAGTATATTTTGATTGTTTGTGTGTTTGTTTGTGTAGATCCGTCACTTCCTGTCTCCCCAGGTTCATGAGCTATTCCAGAGGAAACTCAGAGATCGAGCTCTTCGGGAGATGAAGAATTTCTGCTGGTGTTCTCACGTAAATTCCTGGATTTATAATAAATAAACAAAGAAAACCTCCTTTTGTGTGGGGACCCAGTTTTCAGTTAGAGTGGACAGACAGATCCAAGATGTCTTCTTATGTTCACATGAACTGATTGTGTGTGTGTGTGTGTGTTACAGTGTTCGTTCGGTATACTTCATGAAGTTGAGCGACTGAGGATGGACTGTCCCAACTGTAAGAAGAGTACCTGCTCTCAGTGTAGATCCCCTGTAAGACACACACACACACACACACCACACACACACACACACACCTGATGTAACTGAATCAAAACAGACAGGTTTGCAGCCATCACTATGACAACATTGTGACCCATTGTGACACGTTTGTGTGTTCCCCAGTGGTCCCGTCATCATCAGGGTCGGTCATGTGACCAGTTCAGACTGTGGCAGCAGCAGAACGAGTCAGGCGACTCCACCCTCACCCTGCTCAGCTACAACAGCATCGGTACGAGCCCGGGTCCCTGAGGCCCCTCGGGCCCTAGAGCCCAAAGCTGAGCTTTATAGGTCATTAAGAACCTGTGTGTGTGTGTGTGTGTGTGTGTGTGTGTGTAGAGTGTCCTGGGTGTCTCTGTGTCTTCAGTTTGTCTAGAGGAGGTTGTCTTCACTTCACCTGCAGTCAGTGTCAGCATCAGTTCTGTGGAAGCTGCAGTCGGACGTTCAGCCAGGGAGCGGTGAGTTCTACTGGTTCCACTGGTTCCACTGGTTCTACTGTTGATTGTTCAGTTCAATTATTTGGAAGAATTAATACATGAGAATTAATAAAAGAGTTGCTCTTCAGAACTTTCACTTTTACTTAATGTGCACCTTAAAGAACTTGATCCAGAAAAATCCCTTTGATATGAAGTTCTTTGGATTTCAGGTCTGTGGTTTCTCTGTGGACTGTGGGAACAAAGGTCTTCATGCCCACCACCCCCGAGACTGTCTGTACCACCTGAGGGACTGGAGCGTGAGCCGCCTCCACCTGCTGCTGCAGGTCAGCAGCCCTCACACTGTTGGACGGACCTGTTCCTTGTTGTGGACGTAAACTGTGCTTCTTTTCTCACAGTATTACAGAGTGTCTCCTACCGGGTTGGAAGCAGCCAATGGCAGCTCATCTGGCAGCGATCTGACAGGTGACTTCTCTTCTGCTTCTCAGGTGTGACCTGGGTTCCCTCACCCTTTAACATGTCGGTTGGTTTTCAGGAGTGTGTTTGGTTCTGGAGCTGAGAGACCACGGCGGCTTGCGGGAGAAGCCATGTGGACGAGCTGCTGAATACAGAGGATACTGCCGGTAAGACTAAACTCTCACCAACAAACTGTCTGGGAGTAAACCACCATGGTCTTACCTCCAAGATAAGATCCACAAACTACAAGAACTACTGACCAATCAGATCAGAGGAATATGGGTTTAGGGTCTTCCAGCAGGGGTCAGTGCTTCTTCCCTTGTGAAGAACTTGGTCGGGTGGATCAGTCGGTCAGTCTGTCCCCCCCCCGTCTCTTCGGGCAGGTTGCACTATAAGGAGCGTTTGGTGGAGTTGATCAACTGTCGCCATGCCGACCCGGCCGTCCTCTTTGATGTGGCAGAGATGACAGCAGAGCTGCAGCGCTGTCATGTTGCCGTGCCGACTCGGAGAGCAGAGGAGGCGGAGCCACTGTACGCTCACCGGCTGCGTCTGGTTAGTGGCTAACTGGTCCTCATAAACACAAACCCTTAAGATGTCCTTAAAGGGATAGTTCACCCGAAATATGAAATTCCCTCATTATCTACTCAACACTTCTTCTTCAGTCGTAATAAAACGACAGAAAGAAACACAACATGCCACATCCGGCTCCTGTGGTGTCACAAGTTCAACTCAAAGCAGCGTTATAAGTTCCGGTAACACGGAAACATCAGCAGGTGTCCAGCATCTACTGTATATACTGTATATAGAGACACTTAGTATAAACACTTGATGACATCACAGGAGCCGGATGGAGGTGGGTTGTGTTTTTCCTGTTTTATTAAGTTTGAAGCTTTGGTCGACTCCTGTTGTGTTGGATTCTGCTCTAACTCTGTTTACACCTGAGACTCCCCTCCCTCTCCCCTGTGGCGTTTTGGATGTAATTAGATTTCTATATTTAAATTTCCTTTTCATTTCTTAATAAACTTTTTTTTAGTTTAAACTCATGTGAGGACTTCTCTAATCTGTCCAGCGTTCAGCCAGGTTGTGATAAGTTGTTGTTAAGAAGTTGAACGAAGTCAAATAGAACTGGACATTCTCTGTTCAGGGGTTTTTAATTTAATTCCAGACTCTTAAAGGGTAAAAGTTGTGAAGTGACAGAAACCCCTTAAAGTTTGAGTTAAGTATTTAACAGGAACGTGAATTTCCGGTGTGTGGTTTAAGTCTGTTATTTTTCATTGTTACTTTCAGCCAATCACTGAGTAGGATTTTCTCTGTTCTGTAGACTCTAACGAATCAAGTTCCTCTCAGGAAGCAACCATGCCCACCACGGAATCTCCACGACGACCTTCAACCTCTGACCTCTGCTGTGACGACTGGAGCTCCGCCCCCTCCCAACACGCCTCTCCATTAGAAGCCAGTGCTCTGTCACCATAGCAACCACTGACTGGGGTTTAGAGGTTTTGTTTAAATGCCAGTGACATCATTGGTCCCTTGTCAGACGCCCTCTATGGCTTATGATTGGCTCACTGGAGTTCATAGAAACACATTCAGAGGATCAAAGAAATTCAAGCAGCCAATCAGAGTCTAGAAGTGCCATTAACTTCAGCAAGTTAAATGTTAATGAGCAGAGACAAGTTCTAATATGCTTATGATGCTAACGAGCTTCTCAGTACACAGTGTTGTTAACAGTAAGCATTTGTTAACATTTGACCAACATGTGTGTTTTTATTCTTCTGCACTGTTTCAATAAAGGACATAATAAATATCTTTAAACATCATTTATCCTCCAGTCTCCATGAAAACCACAGGTAAACAGTGAAAGTCTTACACTGCTGTGTTTAGTGTTGGCATACTGGGTTCTTCTGTCCTCTCTCAGGTTCAAGCTGCTCCATCTTTTCATCAAATACATTTGAGAAGTTGAAAAGGTCCCTGGACTTGGGTCGAAGCCAGACCAGTGGAGAACCACTGTCTGATGGTTTACTATGGGACCTTTAACACCACATCCAGTTATCACGTCCGTTCCTCAGAACAAGAGCAGGTGTAAACTCGTGTTCATCACTTGCTGCTGAATCTGTAACTCAGCTCGGACTGAGATCCTTCATCCGGTTTAGTTCTTGTTTTAGTGGTTTTTGTAAATAAAATTCTGGATTTACCACAGTTTCACCGGAAGTCTCATTTTATATATATATATCTATATATTAAACGTTCACAGGTGCTGACGGTCGACCATGAGCATTGTACCAATATTATCTCATTAAATTGTGTTTAACATATTTAAATAGGGCAGTTTGAAGAGGCATTTAAACTGGAAAGTGATTTGATTGCTCTTTATATCTGCTTCTGCCCTCTTCGGGCTCAGGGCCTGTGCTGGGCAGCTAGCTGAGGTCTTGACTGACATATTCAACCTGTCACTGGCCCAAGCAGCTGTCCCCAGCTGCTTTAAGACCACCTCCATCGTGCCGGTGCCTAAACACTCCACTGCAGCGAGCCTCAACGACTTCCGCCCTGTTGCACTCACCCCCACCATTATGAAGTGCTTCGAGAGGATGATCCTGGCTCACCTGAGAACCTGTTTACCACCCACACTGGACCCCTTCCAATTCACCTACCGCCAGAACAGGAGTACGGAGGATGCCATCTCCACGGCACTTCACTCCACACTTTCTCACCTGGACAATAACAACTCCTGTGTAAGAATGCTGTTCATAGACTTCAGTTCAGCTTTCAACACAATCATCCCCTCTAAACTGATCACGAAACTCAGTGACCGAGGCATCAACCCTTCCCTCTGCAGCTGGATACTGGACTTCCTATCCAACAGAGCCCAGTCTGTTAGGTTAGAGAACCACACCTCCTCAACCCTCATCCTGAACACCGGTGTGCCACAGGGCTGTGTGCTGAGTCCTCTCCTCTACTCACTCTTCACCTATGACTGCAGGTTCAGGAACAGCTTCATCCCTGCGGCTGTCACCCTGCTGAACTCTGCACCACAGTGATAGCAGCACTTTGCACTTCTGGTTAGATGCTAAACCGCATTTCGTTGTATAAGTACTTGTACTGTGCAATGACAATAAAGTTGAATCTAATCTAATCTTTGCCTTAGACTGCTTGTCTGTGCTGATCGAGGATCAGCTGAGTGGTCGGCTGCTCACCTACTCCGTTGGTACCTCACAATCTTTGTGTGACGAATGAGGAAAACAGGACGACCCAAAAGAAGGAGCCAGATGAAAGGAAATAACAAGAGGTGTCCTTTAATAACAGCAAAAGTTCTAAGTTCAGAAATTCCACAAACAGAAAAACCCTTCAACTGGAAACCAGAAAAGACAACAAAAGCTAAAGTGAATAGCAACGTGAGGACAAACCAGGGACAGGATGAAAGAGCAACGAGCTGAAGCACAGAGACGTGTCCACCACCTGAAACATCAGGAGCTCGTTCACTTCAACTTGTTGGACTCTCGCCCTCTACCTCCTGTCATGGCCGATCAATAATGATTCGTTATGATTAACAATATCAGACATCACAAACCAAGTGACATTAAATCTGTGGATTAACCCACAATGCACTGCAGTTCTTCACACTAGTGGAGGTGGAGTGTCGTCTCTGGTTGGACTGAAGGAGTCGATCTCCTTGACGATGTTCTCAGCGACGGTTCTGTTGTTAGCAGCAACGATTCTTCTGGACATCAGGTCCACGGCTCCTCCTGAACAAAGTGAGAGACGTTCAGGGTTCCAGCTGAAACCTCAACCGGAGACTACGCTCCACACTCACCATCCACGTCCATCAGGACCCCCCCGGCCTCAGAGACGATCAGCGAGGCGGCAGCGATGTCCCACACGTGGACGCCGATCTCATAATAAGCCTCCACACAACCAGACGCCACCAGACACATGTTGATGGCTGCAGTTCCTGCGCTGCGAACCCTGGAACATGTGTAAACTGTTACAAGTGTGTGTGTTACAGGTGTGTGTGTTACACAAGCATCTGTCAAGTGTGTGTTCCAGGTGTGTGTCAAGTGTGTGGATATGGTCTGTGTTCCAAGTGTGTGTCTCAGGTGTGTGTCTGTGGTGTGTTACCCCTGCACAGGGAGACACAGGATGTTCCTCAGACTGGAGAAGATTTTGTCGACAGCTTCGACGTCTCTGTTGGATCCGAACTCGGTGGCGATGATTGACTGACGGACGTCTGAGAAACAAAACACGTCAAGAGTCGGATTCTGGTCTCTGATTGGATCAGAGCATCATGACGTGTCATTTATCTGACAGGTGTCACCATGATATTGATGTGGACATATTCATGATTACAGACCTTCCTGTTTAGAAACCTGCAGTGGTTCTCCGTTACAGAACGCTCCCCCCCCTCTCCTCGCAGTGAACATCTTGTCTTCCAGACAACTGTACACAACAGCAAACTCACTCTGTCCGAGAGGAGAGACACACAACAGCAAAATCACTCTGTCCGAGAGGAGAGACACACAACAGCAAACTCCCTCTGTCCGAGAGGAGAGACACACAACAGGAGAACCACAGAGAACCTTCAGACAGAGTGTACTACACAGAACCCGACTGACTGCCTCTCTGCTGTGGGCCTGTAGATGGCAGCACTGTGCTGATTGGACCTCTCACCTGCTTCTTGACGTAGAAGCCGATGGAAACAGCAACAAAAGGGAAACTGTCAGAAACAAGAAGGTTATTAAAAAGGTCAGTGAGCGTTGTCACAGTAACAGTCACTAAACATTATGATGCCATTAAACTGTTTCATTAACTGACGCATGAACAAAGTTGGTCGTCCCATCGATGGGGTCGATGATCCAGGTGGGCGTGTCTGTCAGGTCACATGTTTCACCTGCCGCCACTGACTCCTCCCCTATGAACCTGACACACACAAAGTCCATCTGTGAAATTATTCAAGCTTTCAGTCACACACTGTGTTCTACCTGTGTGAGGGGAACTTCTCCCTCACTGATTGGATGATGAGATGCTCGACCTTCTGGTCAGTCTTCGTCACCAAGTCGATGGATGAACTCTTCGTCATCACCTTCCTGTCGTCACGCAGAGCCTCACGTACCACCTGATCAAAACACAGATCAAAACACAGATCAAAACACAGATCAAGTTCGGTCTGATCTGATGACGGATAAATATAACAAAAAATATTTTAAAAAATTTAAATGACCTCTCCTGATTTCCGTGCGATGGCGACAGCATGGTCCATGGCGTTTTGCCAGAGGTCGGCCATTTTGTATATTTAACAAGATGCCACTTCCTGTTTTTGACCAGTGAAGAAAAAGCTAAAGAAATAGGAAATGTCAGAGTCAGAGATGATGTCACTTCCTGTCTCAGGACGAACAGAAGTGAAACATTTGATAAGAAGTCCAAGATGGCGGAGTGAGTAGCAGCTATTTTGCAGGCTCCGATAAAAAGTTTTGATAAAGTCCCTGTAAAGTAAACTCTTGCATCATGAAGCACGTGTAAGTCGATTTAAGGCCTCTGTATGCACGCCCACTCCGAGCGCCTCGGAGAGCTTTTCGCGCACCTCTGATTTTTCTAACTTCACGTCGGCATGGCGGAGAGCCTACGGATAGCCCTTGGCTGTGATTGGTCAGCTAACGACATTTCCGGACCTCAAACTTCCTGTTTCCTTCCCTATAGCGCAATAAACCCAAACACAACTACGATTCTACGATTAATGTGACAAGTGTGTTGAGCCAGTGGAGTTGTCCGGCTGACGGTGGCTGGTTAGAGCACTAACGGCATGTGTGTACGGTCACATACGGTTATAAAGCCCTATCATAACGGTGCTAGCGGTGCTAGCCACCATGCTAACTGCGGTGGTAACAGTTCAAAAACCCGCTGACTTAATAAACGGCTGTCATGACACTGTTTCTCAAACACCGTCAGGTTAGAAGTAAACACTTGGTAGTAGTTAGTATCGGGAGTCCCCTGACTGTGTGTGGAAGCTGAGCTAGCTGCCTCCGTGTAGCTTCAAGCTCTGGAATTAGCATCGCAGTTCGGAAACAAGACTGGGGAACCGCTGCGCTAAGACACGATAACATAAACCTTATGACCCGCAGGGTGTCACTTTATTTCAGCAAAAACTGTTGCGCCATCAACAGCCTTTGTCTGTTAGTTTCCATCGATCGCTGTGTGTGAGACGCCGGGAGGACGTCAACAAACCAGCGTGGACTTCTTCTACACACCTCATGAGGTAGGCTTGTCTGAGCTCGTCTTCCGTTGCGCCACCTAATGGTCTGGCGGTGAATTGTTTTCAGTACAAAAAGGCTCGCACGACTATAAATCAAAAAGTGTCCGTCCGTCCGTCCTTGACGGACTCGGAGAAGCATACAGAGGCCTTTAGTAAGTAAACCAGGGGCGTCCAACCTTTTATCCCGAGGGCCCAAGACATTCAAAGGTCTGGGCCACTCACGCTGCGGGGCACATTCTGAGGGACAGCTGGCAGGTCAGGGGTGACCACCTAGTGTCTAAACTGAGAAGTGCATACAGTGGGCCATAGTCCATTACATTACAATTCATTTACAATCAGTGCATTCAAGGGTAAAAACCCAGAACAACTAGAATCAAGAAAGAACAATTTCTTCACAAATAGAGCAAAACCACAAAGTGCTATAAGTAAGTGCAATTTAAGTGCTACTGAATTGTTAGTCAATTTTTTTATTATTATTATTATTTTATTTTTTTGGAGGCGGGCCAATTTAAAATGGATGGCGGGCTGCAGATGGCCCACAGGCCGTAGTTTGGACACCCCGGAAGTAAATGCATGTTGTTAGAACCAAGACGACTGAATAGTCTGTTTGACCACGACTGAACCTGGCAGCTCTCCACCGGACGTGTGACAACCAAGATATACGAGAAATAGAAATGAGGAGGAAATCGTTGTTCTTCAAGAAAAGGTCGGGATCTTCAAATAGAAATGCACATGAAGAGCATGTTGTGGAGTCCTGCACATCTTTAAAATATCTTGTATCTTGTTTTCTTTCATATCTTTAAAACCTAGAGGATTGAAAAATGATGTGATACACAAGAAACTCACAAGGACTCATTCAGCTGAGGAGGACATGGAATTCTGGAAACAGCAGTGGAATCAGTTTCTTAAGGAACATCTTATTCGGCTGGTGTGATAATTCCCAGGTAATGATATTAATCACAAAGTAATGATAGTGGACATTGGTTGATGGCAGTGTAACGCCGGGAGCCTCTGGCTCCCATCCACTCCCATGTTAAACCGCTGCGCTGAACACACCGGGCGCCAAAGCGTGGCGTTGCGCCGCGGCGGCCTAGCGCCGTGAAGCGATCGTTTAGCCGCTCCAGGGATTAACGCCACGCTTCGGCGTCGCCTACGCGTCCGGTGTGTTCCCGGCGTAAGAAATGAATGTGATGAAAGATATTTTTTTATGTGTATATAAACAGAAAGCTTTTCTCATCTATGTGTGACCTTACAGTGTATATATACATATATATATATATATATACACTTTATGATCAAACACCGGACAAATTACACAGTAAGGTTGAACTTTGGTGGGAGAAAGTACTTATGTTAATAATCTAGAATCGTTTATATGTTCAAGAGTTTGTTTGATTGTCAATTCAACTTATTTCAACTTTGTTTGTAAGTGATGTACCGGACTGCAACGGGGACAAAAAAGAAAACCCCTTGCACTTATAAAAATACAGTAATGTCTTCAAATGTTAAATCCATTTTACCAAAGTTTATGATTAATGATTTGAATTTAAAAGAAAAAAGTGTAATAACAATAAAGGTCAGAGAAACCCACAGAAAGTCTGCCTGGTTTCTCTTTCCTCTGCAGCCTGTCTTTCTCTCGCCCTGTAAGTAACTGTAAAATAATAGAATATCACTTAATGTTGATGGCACGCTGAATCATGATGTCTCTCATATAGTGATTAATACAGTGTGATGGGTATATACCATATTCATTGTAGTATTTGAAAAATGGTAAACTCTCCTTTGATTAGTTAATTATATATTAAATTGTTTTTGGCATCTCTAAAACGTTTGATCTGTGGGGACATATCTCTTCAGCTATTTATTTAATAAGTCTCCTGCACTTAAATCCTTTTCATGAATTTATTTATAGATGAAAATCTATAAATAATATTAATCTATTGTTAAAAGTGATGTTCAAAACGTTTTAAAAACTGATGAGAAAAGAAAAGTTCTCATGTTCCGTGATTTTTCTGTCACTAACATAAACATATCATTTGTGGGTGATTGGTTTTATTATTGATTCTGGATCAGACGCATTAAATAAGAAAGAGTCGAGTTCTGTTAAAGAAGCTTTTACTCACAACAAGCCGCTGACCTTCCGCTTCCGGGTTTCTTCTTCTTCCGCTGTGGAGCCGCAGCACAGCGATGCTGCCTCCCGCAGGTCCCTCAGTGAAACTACATCTCCGGCCGCTTCCGGTAGAAACAACTAACTACCAATAATAAACCAAAGAATCGAAACTTAGAGTAACAGACTAAGGCTGTTTATCAATTTATCAGGTAATCGGTTTATCTGTTCCGTGTGTGTGTAGAGAGAGAGAGAGGGAGCGAGAGAACGATAGGGAGAGAGAGAGAGAGACAGAGAGAGAGAGAGAGAGACTGAGGGAGAGAGAGAGAGACTGAGGGAGAGAGAGAGACTGAGGGAGAGAGAGAGACTGAGGGAGAGAGAGAGAGACTGAGGGAGAGAGACAGAGAGCGAGAGAGAGGGAGAGAGACACTGAGGGAGAGACAGAGAGAGAGAGAGAGAGAGAGAGGGGGAGAGAGACTGAGGGAGAGAGACAGTGAGCGAGAGAGAGGGAGAGAGAGAGAGAGAGAGCGAGAGAGAGAGAGGGGGGGTGGAGGAGGGCGTCAAATAAAGAAAATGAGAAAACAGAGTCACAGGCAAAGAGATGTTTTAACAGCATGTGTCGCTCGTCACAGGTTCTCTTCTAAATCTGCTGTTTCAAAATGAAAGCTCTTAACTTATGGTTAATTATTATTATTGTAATCATCAGTTTGTGGGTCCTGAGGCAGCTGCTGCCTGGTTTTAATAAGATCTGGTTCCATCAAGTGACCCCAGGATATACATTCAGATGATGAGTATTTTCTGTGGCCATTTTCCTTTGAGTCCACGTCTCCATTAAACATTATTAACACTCATTACCATGAGTAATCTATCAAGTCAAACGGTCAGTGTTAGATTCTGTGGAGTGTGACTTTAAACAGGAACTCATCTGGGGTGTCATTCATCCAGGAGTTTCCTGTTGAAAGCAGAGCACCAGCTCAGGGCATCTAGTCTGAGACTAGGTGGAAGAAAGGTCCCGACATGTGGTCCCAGTCTCTGTGGTGTCAGATGCTGCACTAAGATCCAACAGGACCAGGACAGAGACACGTCCATCATCTGAGGACATGAGGAGGGCAGGTGTGATGTGGGTCTAATCAGCTGAAACCTCTGGATGTAGAGGGGGCTTTTGAGGCAGAGGTTTAATTACAGCTACTTTAAAAGCTTGTTTACGCAGCCGGTTAAAAAAGACATATTAATCTGATCAATATGAAACTGTCAATTAGGGGGAAAACTTCCTTAAAAAGTCCATGTGTGTTATGTGTCTGTTGTGTATCTGCAGTCTGAAATGATACAGTGACTCTATTGTTTAATCTATTTGTATTTTTCAGGTTTTTACATTAGAAATAGAAACATTTTCAATTGAATAAAAACATGTGAATCAAAATGAATTCAAACATTGAGATGTTTTTACAGAACAGAGTGAAAACATAAACAGGATGTGAGGAGGAAGTGAAGAAACCAGTGTGACTGATCTACTTCCTCCTGTTTCTCACGCTTACATGAACAAACTCATCGTCATGGACCAAAACATCCAGTGAAACTATCTACACATGAGCATCTGTCATCTCTTAGCCGCACTGAGAGTTACACATGAGTTTGTTTATTCAATCACGTTGCTTCTCTTTACGTCCATCATGAGGTTCACTTCCTGTTAAAGGTGCAACCAAGTCAATATGAGGAGAAAACAGAAGTTTCATAACCAGAACTAGTTACAAGTCACTTTGTTTATCATTTATTTCATCATCAAACTAATTCTGAGAAAGTCCTGGAAATATTCAGGAAAGACAAAAGTTTCAATTATTTCAAAACAGCTCGAAGTAAAACAGGATCAATGATGGCGAGTAATGAGATGATGTCTGTGGCAGGTGGAGGTGGAGGTCACATGGTTACAGTGACAGCCCCTGTGAGGTGTCGCTGTCTGACATCACCGAGGCTCGGGTGGAGCTCAGCGGACTCCTGCTGGTCTCTCTCACTGGTTTCTTGTTGACCAGTTGCAGGCAGCGGCTGCTGCTGCAGCGCAGGAGCTGCAGGACGTCGTGGCGGAAACGCACGCCCACAAACGCATAGAGGAAGGGATTGAGGCAGGCGTGCATGTAGGCCAGGCTCTTCAGCACATGTCCCACCGTGTCGAAACGCTTCACCGCCTCGCAGTCCGTCATGGTCATGTTGGAGGCCTGCGTCCCCATCATGACCAGTACGCCATTGTAGGGCAGCTGGGACATGACGAACACTACCACCACAACCAGTATGACGCGCATGGCCTTGTGCTTTTGGAATTTTCGGGTATTGATCAGCTTGGCGACAATGACGCTGTAGCAGAAGGCCATGATGGTGAAGGGTAACAAGAAGCCCACGCTCACCAGTATGGACAGAACCAGGATCTTAGTGCGGTTGCCCAGATGGGGGGGGGTACACCATGCTGCAGTACGGCTGAGAGTCCACGTCCACTGTGGTGGCAAACACAAGCTCAGGAGTGGCCAGCAGCAGGGCCACAAGCCACACCCCCACACACACCAGCCGAGCGTGGCGACGGCGCTCCAGCTGTGAGTTCTGTGCCTTGGCGCTCTGCACGATGACCACGTAGCGGTCAACACTGATGCAGGTGAGCAGCAGCATGCTGCTGAACAGGTTGACCTTGTAGAGGGCGGAGTTGACCTTGCAGAGGGCACAGCCAAAGTTCCAGCCGTGTGAAGCCTCGGCCGCCCACAGCGGCAGAGTGACCAGGAACAGCAGGTCGGCCACTGCCAGGTTCAGCAGGTACACGTCTGACATGGTTTTCAGTCGCCGCCGGAAGTTCACGTAGATCCAGACCACAGCCAGGTTCCCGGCTCCGCCCACCAGGGTGATCATCCAGAAGAGAGGCGGCTCTAACAGACGCCTGAAGCTCCTCACCGGGGCCCGGTCACACATCAGGTCCTCGTACTCATAGTCCTCATCAGTGGTGAACAAGGACGGCTCCTATTGGAAGAGATGACACACGTGATCTCACCTGCTGCATGTTGACCATTCATTGGTCGAAACAATCAATTATTATATCAAACTCCAACATAATCAATAACTAACTGAACCGATCGCTTCTTACGTTGGTGGTGAATCCTGTGATGTTCATGAAGTCATCCATGAGGTCATAAGTCAGATTCTTGTGGATGATTCAGTGACCTTCACAGGAATCAGTCAATCAGTCAATCAATCAATCAATCAGTCAGTCAATCAATCAATCAATCAGTCAATCAATCAGTCAATCAATCAATCAGTCAGTCAATCAATCAATCAATCAATCAGTCAATCAGTCAATCAATCAATCAGTCAATCAGTCAATCAATCAATCAGTTAATCAATCAAGTTTAACAGTTTGAAGCTGGAGGTGAACTTCATTTTCCTAATGATGAACAGCTGAAAACATGAAGATACTCATCATTCAGCCAAAATGCAGTTTCAGTTACAGACAGGTACAGACAGAATGACAGACAGCTACAGACAGGTACAGACAGAATGACAGACAGAATGACAGACAGGTACAGACAGGTACAGACAGAATGACAGACAGAATGACAGACAGGTACAGACAGAATGACAGACAGCTACAGACGGAATGACAGACAGTTACAGACAGGTACAGACAGAATGACTGACAGTTACAGACAGAATGACAGACAGCTACAGACGGAATGACAGACAGTTACAGACAGGTACAGACAGAATGACTGACAGTTACAGACAGGTACAGACAGAATGACAGACAGTTACAGACGGAATGACAGACAGTTACAGACAGGTACAGACAGAATGACTGACAGTTACAGACAGGTACAGACAGAATGACAGACAGAATGACAGACAGTTACAGACAGGTACAGACAGAATGACAGACAGTTACAGACAGGTACAGACAGAATGACAGACAGTTACAGACGGAATGACAGACAGTTACAGACAGGTACAGACAGAATGACAGACAGTTACAGACAGTTACAGACAGAATGAGAGCCAAAATGACAGACAGAACTCACAGCCGTCTCTTCGTCTGTCAGTGTGTTAGTCGTTGACTTGGTGTCAGTTAAACCACAGAGTTCAGAGATGACACAAACAGGAAGTTACAGCCTTAGGGGGAGGGGTCAGGAAACTGTCCCACTAAAACGTTTACTTTAAAAGACCTTAATGAAGAGATGAAGTAGGTTGAAGGTCTCCTGACTTCTCCCTGAACTTACAGCTGAACGTGAAACAAGACACAAGGGATGAGTTAAGGTTTTTTTATAAGTTATTGATGAGTTATTAATTTGTTATTAATAAATTATTAAAGAGTTATCCAAGTGTTATTCAGGGGTTATTACAGTGTTATCAAAGACACAGACACACTTTAAGGTCTCCTAAGTTTTTATAAATGATTTATTGATTAATTGCTATGACTGACCTCCAGTCACTGACATACACATGTCATCAATACACAATATGGAACAGATGTTAATTCAGTTTCAGTTTGTTTCTAAATTAATAATGTTTCTTTTTGATTGATTTAACCATGAACTGGAAACAGAAATGAATTATTTTGTAACCTCTCCTGTAGGTGGCGGTAAAGAGTGGCCACGTTTCCTTTCAGATCGTAGAAGAAGAAGTAGAGGAAGTAAATAGTGTATTATCAGGTGAGTTAGTGAACGTGTTCAATTATATCTCTGTTTAACGTTTAACGTTTAACGTTAAACGTTAGTGCTGCAGCTGCTACTTCATTTCACCGTTAGCTCCGTTAGCTCCGTTAGCAGCTAGCTCCGTTAGCTCCGTTAGCTCCGCTTCCTGTCCTGCTCATTCTGCTGTTTGGTGACAAATGTTGTGTTGAAGCGTTAAACGTTTTAGAGAAACATGGATGAAGTGAATCTAGTAACACGAACACAAACACAGTCATTTTTAGGGGTAGTTGAGAATAAGATAAACAAAGTTACATTCGACAGAGAAACTAATACTTAAATAAAGGGTCAGTAAGTACAAATGATAAAGGAGTAAGTAATACTGGATATTGCAAATGATATTGAATTCATATTATGATGAACAAAACAGTATGTTTGTCAAATTGCACATTAATGGTGTTATTGCACCTTGAATTCTATTGCACTTCTATTGTTTATGTTTTTGGAATTATTTCTTATTGTATGATTATAATCTGTGGTCGTCTCTGCAGGAGGAGTTATACCGTTTTTTATTATTTAACTAATATTCTAGGGATTTGCTTGATGTTTTATTTGGAGATGAAACTCAGATATTATTGCTTTGATGAGATTTAAATAATTTTATTGTGAACATGTTTTGTATATCTGATGTTTCTGCTTCTTCTGTCCAATCAGAGGACAGCGGGCTGAAACCTGCTGGTGTCGTGGTGATGTCATCAGTGAAGCAGAGGTACCGTGACATCAGCCCTGTCCCTCTGCAGGTAGTGGGTGGGGCTGTGATCTCCAGTCTGTACTGTGGGGAGGTGGAGGGTCTGTCGGGGGAGGCGGGGGGGCTGGTGGAGTCCTTCCTGGTGGAGCTGTATCGGTGTAAACTCTGTCAGTTCACCTGCGGCCTCAAGCCGGCCATCAACAGCCACCTGCTGCAGAGGCACCGCCCCCCCGCCCTCACCTATCTGGGGGATGGGGTTGGAGAGGAGGCGGGGCTCCAGCAGGGGGCGTCGCCCTATCAGCTGCACCTAAACGGACACTCGAAGCAGAGCAACGAGGACGAGGACTTCCTGCTCTACAACATGCTGGATAACATGAGCCCCCCCCACCTGTGACATCAGCACGGAGGGAGGGCTGCAGATTGCACACACCTGTGAGGTGACACACCTGAGACACACACACACACACACACACACACACACACACACACACTCACACACACACACACACACACAAGACAGTTGGATTTGTGAGTAGTCTGTGTCTCTTCTCCTCATTAGGTCAGTACGCTGTTTGAGGAGGAAGAGGGGGAGGAGAAGGAGAAGGAGGGGGCGGAGTCCATCTTCCATCTGCAGGGGGGCTCAGTGGATCTGTCTTGTCACATCAACCCCCCCCGCCACTAAGGAGGAGATGGCTCAGTCTGCTCACCTCATGACTCTCGGACTTTGTCGCATCTCAGCCGCCAAACATCCTCCCTCTCCTTCCCCAACCCAACACCTTCCTCCCCCAGAACGCCCCCCCCGTGCGTCCCAGGATGGCAGGAAGCAGTGCAAGACAAACGGTCCACAGATGAGGACTCTGCTGCCATGTCTCCTGTGTCCTCTGATGCTTTCGTCCAAGCGGCTCCTGGACGTTCACATCCAGTCTCACCGAGCATCCGGCGGCTTCAGCTGCGTCCACTGCAGTTGGACGGCCGACAGCTGGAATGACCTAGAACCTCATTGGAGGAGCCACTGCAGGAGGGGACGGAGGGAGGAAGCGGAGGAAGAGGAGGAAGAGGAGGAAGAGGAGGCGCTGGTGCCCTGTTCTGTCTGTCTGAGGACCTTCAGGAACGTTGCATCACAAAACGCTCATCGCCACAGTAGCTGCTCAGGTCAGTTCGTCTTCTGATGATCTATCAATAATCAGTCATCAATATTAAAATGATCAGTAATCAACAACTCATTGATTCTTGCAGAGAGATGGAAGAGCCGGCTGATAAGACAAGCAGGAGGCAAGGAGGCGGAGCTTACAGACAGGTGGATGCCCGAGGAACTGTCACAAAACGTTATTGACATTGTTCTGATGACGCTCTCTGAGCTGTAAATGATCGTTCACTCAGTATCAAATCATCTAATGTCAGAATGTTCCGTTTACATTAAGATGTTTGTGTGATACAGACAGACAGCTGGCAGCCAATCAGAAACCAGCCTGAGTGTGATGGTTCCTGGTCATACTGGCTCACTGCAGAGCACCCCCAACAGCAAGAAGAAGAAGACCAGGAGAAAGAAAAAGAAAGAAGAAGAAAAAGTGGAGGCTAAGGAGAAGGGGTTCTGCTGCTCACTGTGTCACAGGTGACTACATTACCCACAACCCCCAGCCCACTCATAAGAAAGCCTGCTGCTCCTCTGTGTTGCTACTATAAAGACACATAAAGAATAATATAAAGACAAGGCAAGTTTATATAAGATTTAGTAAATAAGTGGACTTGGAGACCAGCAACTGACTGAAACAACAGAGATTTAATTACACAAATGAAACGTGGAGGATTGGAAGCAGAGCGTGCGGCGTGGGGAGTTATATACAGAATAAAAGAATGAATAGATGAAATAAAAGAGTGAAACTACCACAGTGATGGAGTCTCGGGGGGGAAACAGTGTAAGAGCAGAATCTAATACAATTGAAGTAACTGGTGACCAAACGTTCGGCTCCTGTGGTGTCATCAAGTTTCCCTAAGCCCTGAACTCTAACATTAATACCAACAGCGTTATTTGTGCTCATGCAACAAACACCTTTAATTGAAGAAGATATAGAAAACGACTGTCGTGTGCACAGAGATCTCTGGAGGTCACATAAATACATCAAATGTGTTCACCTTCAAACCTCTATTGCCAAATAATGAGTGGAGGTTAGGATCCACTGAAGTGTGTGGTGATTGGATTACTGTATAAGTACTGTGGTCAGCAGGATCATTTAATATTCATGAGGTGCTTTGCATTGACAGTTTATGGTTGAATGTGTGGGGGGGGGGCATGAGGCAGATCCACAGACGCACGTTTCCTGGTGGACTGATTTAAAGGGAACATTCACACATTTTTATGAATCTGTATTTTATTGCTAACGCCATTTTCTAAACCAACGTAAACAATAACGCACAAAAGTTCCAGGAGTAGCTGCAGCGTTAATCCAGGTGTGTCACCTCTACCCTGTTGTGTGTCTGTGATGTGTTTGATCTACAGGAAGTTCTCCTCCAGACTGACGCTGAGGCGCCACCTGGGCGTCCACGGAGGAGAGAGAGCCTTCAGCTGTCCTCACTGCTCATACAGCAGCCGACTGAGGGCCTCGCTGCTGCAACACCTGAGGACGCACACAGGTAACACACACCTGAGCACACAGGTAACACACACCCAGACATCTGGCGGCGATAAGTTGATGAGTGTGTGTTGTGTCATGTCAGGTGAGAAGCCGTACAGGTGCGGTGTGTGTCCGTACGCCTCCATCGACCGCAGCTCGCTGATCAGACACAGTCGAACACACAGTCAAGAGAAACCTCACAGATGTACACACTGTGACTACAGCAGGTAACACACACACACACACACACACACACACTGTGACTACAGCAGGTAACACACACACACTGTGACTACAGCAGGTAACACACACACACACACACACACACACACACATGTGACTACAGCAGGTAACACACACACACACACACACACACACACACACACTGTGACTACAGCAGGTAACACACACACACACACACACACACACACACACTGTGACTACAGCAGGTAACACACACACACACACACACTGTGACTACAGCAGGTAACACACACACACACACACTGTGACTACAGCAGGTAACACACACACACACACACACACACACACACACTGTGACTACAGCAGGTAACACACACACACACACACACACACACACTGTGACTACAGCAGGTAACACACACACACACACACTGTGACTACAGCAGGTAACACACACACACACACACACACACACACACACACACTGTGACTACAGCAGGTAACACACACACACACACACACACACACACACACACACACTGTGACTACAGCAGGTAACACACACACACACACACACACACACACACTGTGACTACAGCAGGTAACACACACACACACATCACACACACACACTGTGACTACAGCAGGTAACACACACACACACACACACACACACACTGTGACTACAGCAGGTAACACACACACACACACACACACACACACACACACACACTGTGACTACAGCAGGTAACACACACACACACACTGTGACTACAGCAGGTAACACACACACACACACTGTGACTACAGCAGGTAACACACACACACACTGTGAGTACAGCAGGTAACACACACACACTGTGACTACAGCAGGTAACACACACACACACACACACACACACACTGTGACTACAGCAGGTAACACACACACACACACTGTGACTACAGCAGGTAACACACACACACACTGTGAGTACAGCAGGTAACACACACACACACACACTGTGACTACAGCAGGTATCACACACACACACTGTGTCTACAGCAGATTACACACACCCACTGTGACTACAGCAGGTCACACACACACACACACACTGTGGCTACAGCAGGTAACACACACACACACTGTGACTACAGCAGGTATCACACACACACATACTGTGAGTACAGCAGGTAACACACAGACACACACTGTGTCTACAGCAGATTACACACACCCACTGTGACTACAGCAGGTAACACACACTGTGACTACAGCAGGTAACACACACACTGTGACTACAGCAAGTAACACACACACACACACTATGACTACAGCAGGTAACACACACACACACACACACTGTGACTACAGCAGGTATCACACACACACACTGTGTCTACAGCAGATTACACACACCCACTGTGACTACAGCAGGTAACACACACTGTGACTACAGCAGGTAACACACACTGTGACTACAGCAAGTAACACACACACACACACTATGACTACAGCAGGTAACACACAAACACACACACTGTGAGTACAGCAGGTAACACACACACACACACTGTGACTACAGCAGGTAACACACACACACACACACTGTGGCTACAGCAGGTAACACACACACACACTGTGACTACAGCTGGTAACACACACACACACACTGTGACTACAGCAGGTAACACACACTGTGACTACAGCAGATTACACACACACACACTGTGACTACGGCAGGTAACACACACTGTGACTACAGCAGGTAACACACAATAATACACACTGTGACTACAGCAGGTAACACACAATAATACACACTGTGACTACAGCAGATTACACACACACACACACTGTGATTACAGCAGGGAACACACACACACACTGTGACTACAGCAGATTACACACACACACACTGTGTCTACAGCAGATTACACACACACACACACTGTGACTACAGCAGGTAACACACACTGTGGTTGCCATAGCGATGATTGTTAGGGTGGCCCGTGGTTACCATAGTAACAGGTTGTGTGTTTTCCTCAGCATCCAGAAGAAGAGCTTGGACCTCCATGCTCGCCGTCACCACACAGGTGAGGCGTTTCCATGCCGACAGTGTGTGTACTCGAGCCCGGACCGTCAGCTGCTGCTCAGACATGTTCGCAGGCACCACGCCCCCCCGCAGCACGCCCCCCCCGCAGCACGCCCCCCCCGCAGCACGTGGCTCAACGCTCTTAACGGACTCTTAGCGTGTGGGCTGAACTACCCTGATGATGTCACAGTCAGACTTTAAAGAAGTTTTTATTGATAAGGAAAATAAAATGTAAACAATGAATCAGTGTGAGTAGGTCAGACGGACCCGTGATGTAACTCGGCTGCTGATGACGTCATTCTGCTGAGATTCAGGAAGTGGATTATTACACTTTACATTATTGTTATTCAACATCTGCAGCTGGTGTGAAGAGCAGCCCCTGGTATCATTTAATTTACCCTAAAAACAAACTTATGAATTACTCGGGGACCCTCAACATGACCTTTATTTTGAAAATCTGTTTTGCAAAGGCCTTATTGAACCGATTAGATTTAATTTGACCTTAAGAACTGAGACAGAGAAACACAGAGATGAAGGTTCTGAGCCGGCTCAAGTATTAACTGGTTTAATAAATATTCAAGATTCAAGAAGTCGTGTCGTTATTCCAAACCATGAAGTACTTAGAGAATGAAACGAAGTACTGAGGTCCTGGTAAGCAGCAATAAAATACAACACTACAATCTAAAAACTAAGCAGAAGCAGCAAATAAAGGCAATGAAAGAAAGTGATTATAGCAATAGAGAATCAAACTAAGTTGGTGTTCCGTGTATTTGAAAGTTGGGGCCGACCTCAACAGCTGCCCCCCCGATGAAGAGGAGGAGGCCTCCCTCCGGTTGTTGCACCTCCAGCCGGTGTGGGTCCTGGGGAACGTGGCTGAGCAGTCAAAGGTCAGCAGAGTTCACAGCAGGGGGCTCAATCACATCCCTGAGGGGGGCCAGTGTCCAGGAGGAAGGTGGAGGAAGTGATGTCGTAGATTCTGTAATGGTGGACTGATGCTTTGATGCTTCACCTGGTCACATGACACCGTGGAAACACCGTGAAACTAGGAGGAAATATACAAAATGTAATTTCATATTCAAAACTAACAGGAAGTACAAGATAAACATTTAATAAAAGTAAAATACAACTATTAAAATATCTAAACATCAAGGCAAATGAAATAATCCCAAACCCTATAGCATATTAAATACATGAATAAATGTTAAACAAAGCAAATACAACGTGAGAAGTTTGACAGATTAATCAGAAGTGATCACGACTCACACGCTGTGCACGGCAATGTAAACAAAGAACAGCTGACCACCGCGAATGAGAGCTACAGTCACTAATGAGAGACAACAATTTACTGATTTAAATAAAACATACTTAGGAGAATATGAATAAAATAAACCCAACACAAATAATAAATCATCACAAACTAACAAGTCAGCTGCAGTTATACAGGCCCGGGCTGCTGCTGATGGAACAGTTGGTCCTCGTCCTCCTGAGGTTTCCCTGACAGAAGAGGAGCTCGTTGCTCTTCAGCCACAGAACCGACCTCCACGAGGAGCTCGTTGCTCTTCAGCCACAGAACCGACCTCCACGAGGAGCTCGTTGCTCTTCAGCCACAGAACCGACCTCCACGAGGAGCTCGTTGCTCTTCAGCCACGCTTCAGTCTGATGTGTACAGCACTCTGCTCTGAGAGGAAACTGCTCCTCCATCCTGAGGGACCTGCTCCGTCAACACACCGTCCCCACCTTCTGCCCACCATGGACGTTTCCTGACCCTCTACATCATCGGCTCTGTCATTCCTGCTGCGGGCATGCTAGGAAATGCTCTGGTCAGGTGCAGGCAGACGTTGCAGTCAGCCAGTAACCTGCTAGTGGTCAAACTGGCCACTGTGGACCTCCTTCTGTCTGGAGCTGGGAGTTAGGGGAGCTGGCCTGCGAGCTCTTCTGTTCTTCTGTGATGCTCTGTTTGGCTTCACCTCCATGAGGCCACTGATGGCCACTGCAGTAGACGCTGCCTCGCCATGTGACGGCTGCTGTCCCTGTCGGGGGGGGTAAGTCGTTGGCAGATGTTGGCGGGGGTGTGGTTGTACTCTCAGGCCTTGAGTGGCCTGTAGACATCCTGCAGCTCGGACTACATGAGCTTCACGACTTCTCTTCACTGCTGTTTGTCTTTGCCCTTATCTGCCATGTTCTGGGCCGTGCAGCAGGTGGAGGTGGAGCAGTTGAACTGTGAAGAGACCAAGAGGGAGAAGGAACATCTGCTCAGCGAGTGGCGGGTGGATCCTGCTCTTCATCATGTCCTGGTCTCCATGCTCTGTGGTTGGTTTGACAGCCACCACAGAGTGACACCTGCTGACTCCATATATGAACTCAATCCCTGATGTCATCGCCAAGGCCTCTGCCATCCACAAGCCCACCATCTTCTCCCCAAGCCATTGGCCTCCACGCCTGCTCGTCTCTCGGCTCCAGCTGCATCCTGCTCGCCGAGTCAAAGTCAGCGGGGGTGCGGTGATGGAGGGGAAACCTCGGCTGCTTCCTCTGTGAACTGAAGGAGAAGGTAGAGGCCTTCAGGAAGTGGCTGTGATGGAGGGTATTGATAAGACATGTTTTGCTTATTGACGTTAAAATGTATTTTTAGATTGTTGAGCAGTCTCTGTAGACTCAATTGTTGTCAATGCACAGCTGCTGACAATAAAGCTTGAGTGGCTTGAAGCTGTTAATCCATCAGATTAGCAGCGTCCTCAGTCTGTCAGCAGTTAGCAGATAAACTCTGAGCCGCTAATCTCCGTTCACCAGTCGACATGTTGGACAGAAGGAGCTCGGTCCTGCTCTCAGGTTCGTTCTCTACTCAATTCACCCATTCTGAATCACTGAGTGTCACGAGTCACTCGCACACTTCACTGTGAGTCACATGACTCACCTGGTTACCTTTCTAACTGGTTGGATTAAACTCAGGCTTGATTTATTATATTCTCCTCAACAGCTTCAGTTTCAGATTGAACAGTTCAGAGCGCCACCTGCTGGTGAAGACTTTGTAATATGACTGAAAGCTCATATTTAAAAGTGAGTCAGTGTGAGTTAGAGCTGGAAATTTGTGTTGCTTATTTGTGTTTGTTGTCGTCAGTGCTGCTGTGTGCGTCACTGGTGTCGTCCTTCGTGGAGGAGCTGGACGATTCGTAAGTCAAATCTTTACTGAACCTTTATAAATATTGATTGTGTCACATGATCCTCAGCTGACTCAGTCGGTCCAGTTATGAATCCTTGATGTTTTCTATTTAATTCTGTTGATGAAGTTCATGTATTCAAAAGCTACCAAATGGATCTTTGTTTTCACTGTGAACTATTTTGTTTCTTATGAGCTTCCTACAGCTGCTGATCATCTTTCTTCATTGATCTGCTGCTTGTTAATAATCAGAAACTAATCAATCAATAATCTGATTGTGTTTAACAGCTTCATGGAAACCAGAGGAGACGATGACATCTGGCTTATCAAAGTACGAATGCAAAGAAACAGCTCTATGTTCATTTGTAAAAATCATTTGATCTGAGGAGAGAGAGCTGGAGGTTATCTGAGTAACTACATGATCAGATGATCCTCCGGTGACTTCAGAGAAATCAGAAGTAAAAGGTTTCAAACCTAGTGTAGCCATGGTAGCGTCCCGGTGTTCTTCAGGGTTCCAACGTCTCTTACTCCCACTGGACATTTTATTTCCCCTGAGACGCGTCCTCAACACACACACACACACACACACAACTGTCATATGCAGCTGACACACAACTGCACCCCAACCCCAATATCCTTTTTTCAGATCATTATTCTTTACGATGATTTATACCATATATTGTTAAGATGAGGTAATCTCTGTTGACCCAGACAATGTCTTTGCAGACCCTCTGTGATAATGTTGTGTTGTTCTCTGTGCAGTTCTACGCCCCCTGGTGTTCCTTCTGTAAACAGCTGGATCCTGTTTGGCATCAGATTGGATCAGAACTGAAGAGTCTTGGTTCTCCAGTCAATGTCGGCAAATCAGACGCCACCGCCAACACCGGTCAGTTAAACTATCGAAACCATCACCTGACTCAGCCACACACAGTGACACAATGATACAATAAACAAACTGAAATAATCTCTGCTCATAGAACCCAAAGGAAATTAAATGGACAGGAAGTGCGTCACCATGTGACTCGTCTCAAAGCCCTTTTGGTTGTGACCTCATTTGACCCCGTCTTATTCTGAACGGTCTTTTCGTTTTTCTTTTGTTGTCATGGCGACTGGGTCTGGAGAACCACAGGTTTCTGTGTGAGGTTCATGAACTTTCTGCTCTGACCTGTTTTGTTCTATCCGTGGAAACATCAGTATTAATTAAGTTTCGTTTATTTCATGATGTTTAATCAGCTGTTACATTAAAAGGTGGCAAAGGTCAGAGGTCACAGCTGAGCTTGTTTCTCTTCCAGGTTTGGCAGAAGAGTTCAGGGTCAGAGGTTATCCAGCCATCATCATGTGAGTCCTCGCTGTGACATCACTGCACACAAGCCAATCATAAGAGGCTGAATGATTATTTAAACAGATCTAATCAATAATAAAGATGAGATCATGTGTCAACTGATGTTTTTTTTTAGGTGGAAGAAAAATGTGAAATATGTTTATTCAGGAAAAAGAACAAAAGAAGAAATAATGGAGTTTACACATCGAGTCTCAGGGTGAGTGAGTGTATGTGAGTGTACGTGTGTGTGCGTGTGCGTGTGCGTGTGCGTGTGTGAGTGAGTGAGTGTATTTATGTTTATCAGTGTGTGTGTGTGTGTCTTGTTCAGGCCCTGTGTTCGCTCTCTGAACAGTCTGCAGCTTTTCCAACACGCAATGAGCCGCCATGATGTCATGTTTGTGTATGTAGGAGCCACATCACAACTGAAGGTAGACACACTATCACACACTATCAAACACACAGACACACAAACACACTCTCACACACACTCTGACCTCTGTTGTTTTTCAGGGAAACTTCTCGGCTGCTGCAGAACATCTGATCGTTCACACCAACTTCTTCTCCGCTGCCAGAGACGTTCTCCCAAAGGTCACATGACTGAAGGAACCGGAGAACCCAGTAGAACAGACAGAGAACCGGGGTCTCATTTATAAAACAGAGAGTGGGATTCAAACTAAGAGCCGGAAATAGCGTACGCACAAATTCTGATTGATAAATGCGAGCGCACACACACCTGAACACAGAGTTCACTTTATGAATCACAGTTCACCTCCAAACTCCGCCCTCCACACGCCCACTTTACACCATGAATGGTCAATGCAAAGCAGCTCATGAATATTAAATTGTGCTGCTGACCAATGAGTTTCCACGGTGACTCAAGCGATGAGAAGAGGAAGTGAAACCTTCTGACCCTGACATGAGGTGGAGGTTAGTGAGGTGGAGGTGAAGAGCGACTTCATGGGACAACAGTGATGTCACTAATAAACTAAACTCACTGGTCCTCTGCTGCTGTGACACAGAGAGTGAAGACGAGAGAAAGAACCGGAAATAAGAAAAGATCCAATTCAAGATGGAGGCAAACGTGTGAACAAGTGCACACGTTCCCCCGGCAGGTTTGTTTTTACAGATCCCAAAGCTCCGTTCTGTGCGTACAGGTATAAATGAGGCCCCAGGAGAACATCATAGAATAGAGCTAAAGAACATAGTCATAGACTGTAGGGTTCTATCGAACTCTATCGATACCTGATGATGCTTTTACAAATGGTTGAACATCTTCAGCTGTACAGGAGGAAAGTGTCTTCACACCTGGACTTATGAGTTATTAAAGTCAGTCTGTATCACAGGTCATCGATCTGACGTCTCTGCCGGCCGTGGTTCTATTTAAAGACGGAACCTACTTCACCTACAGCGGTAAGTCTGAAAACATCTGGTTCTCTTCCTGCTGCCATGACAACAGACTCCATCTAGAAAAGATCCAAATATAAACCAACCATCATCTATCATGTTGCTCAGTGATGAGTCATTTGACCTGAGTTGTGAGATGTGATTGTCCTTCAGAGGAACGTGATGGAGAACTGAGGCTGTGGATCAACAGAGAGCGTTTCCCCAACTTCTCCAAGATCGACAGCTACACTCTGTACGCCATGGGAGAGACAGGTAACCCCCACCTGTGTGATGTCATCACAGACAGAGCTGATCTCACACAGTCAGCTCCATGTCAGCATTAGTATCAGAAGATGCAGAAGTTATTACAAACTCACACGTGCTGTTATCTTCCTCCACAGACGACATGTTCTCATTTAGTAAATGAAAAGTCTTATCACCAGAGTCAGACTGTGGAGATGAAGCTGGTTAATATCACATCTGTTGAACCACTACAGAACATTTACTGGGAATGAGCCTGAAGTTTGTGAGAAGCCTCTGACTCACTGACCTCATCAACTCTATTCTGTCACATCCCAACAAACACAAACCAGGACTTGATACAAGATAAAGATCATCTGTGACAAGAAATGATTATTACAATCATTGAATTATTTTTGTATTATTCTGATCACGGATTATAAAAAAATGAGTTTAGAAAAAACATGGGACAACTTGTTTCCCACCGTCTAACTAACCGGAGCTGGGCTGTAATCCTGCTAGAGAGCAGGCCAGCTCTGAAGCATATGTTGCTATGGTTTCTGTGCAGGAATTAATGAAAGCCGGATCTCTCACTTCAATAAGCAAGACTCATTCAACTAAGCCAGGATTAGCATTTAGCCCCTTTGATGGAATACCCCACTGGTGGTATTCAACAATGTAATTTAGGAAAACCTCAGTTTAGTAGAAGTTGGATCACACAGCACCTGTTGGACGTTAGAGGAACTGCTATTATGACCAGGTGAAGTGACCTCACCTGACCCCTGCAGGTAAACTGGTGTCGCTGGTGCTGCTGGAGGAGAAGAACATGTGTGAAAGGAGTTTGAGGTAAATCTCCAACGATTGTCCATCAGGTAAACAGGTGTGAACTTCCTGTGACGCCTCTGATTCTACGTTCAGGTACAAAGTTCTCATGGAGAAAGTGGCTGCAGATTACAGAGACACCTACAGCAGGTCAGTCTTTTATTTAGAAAAATCACTGAGCAGAAGATACACAATAAAAGCTGATAGTGTGTCTGTGTTTTAGAAACTTCTCCTTTGGTTTCATGGAGGAGAAGGACTACATCAACGGACTGATGATGAAGTGAGTCAGTGAAGTGGTTAACGTCCAGAGCCTCATTAATGAGGAAGATCGTTAGAGGGGGGGGGGTTCACCCAGTATTACGGTTCCTGTCTTTGTTCTCAGGGACGTGATCGTGCCGTCGTTTGTCGTGGTGAATTTGTCCAACGACGGTTACTTCCTGCCACAAGGCCCCGTGGATACAGAGCGCCAACTCTCCGACTTCCTGAACGGGATCCTGGACGGCAGCATCCAGGTGAGTCTGGAGCAACTCCCACATGGAGAAGACTCAGTTACACTATTCTGAAACATCTGTTTGTCCTGTGTTTCCAGTGTCAGGGAGGAAATGGGGTCGTCCAACGTGTCAGACGCCTCGTCTATGAAACAAAACTCCTGCTGAGGGTAAGTGGTGACCTCATCAGTCCGGCGTCCTGTCTACCTGACTGCCTGTCTTCTGACCTCTGACCTTTGTGTCCTCTATCTGTCCAGACGCTGTTCGGCCAGGCCCCACTGCTTGGCTTCTTCTTACTCGGCTTCCCGTTCTCCATCGCCACCCTCTTCTGTTACCTGTGCTGTAAAGCCCGAGCCAGCAGCGATGAAGACGAAGACGAAGTCGCACCACAACAATGCAAGACAGTGACCAACAAGAAGTCCGACTGACGAGGAGGAGGAGCTGACACGTCTCTGTCGAATAAAACCAAACCTGTTTCTTATCAATTTGTCCAAGTCTGAGAAACGTTTCACTGAAAATCTACAAAATGTTGAAAAGTAATTTGTCTTTTTACCTCGTCAGCATTGATGATGAAGTATAAAAGAAGGAGGAGAAATTTGATTATTAAACATTCTCTCTTACTTTGGAATGTAATAATGTAAAATCAGGTAAACAATTAAACACCTGGATGTACCTGGATTCATGACATCACTAATGGAATGGTCCAGCAAAACTGAAAGATCTTTAACATGTTTAGAAAATAATATAATTTAGAATAAATTGAGAGACAATGCAATAGAAAATTACAGCAGTATTCTCATATAAATAACATAGCATGAAGCCGTTTCATCTCATCTTGAATCACTTTTTAATCATGTTTAATTTTTGTGTAAAATTTATTAAGATGTGTAAACACTTTTCCTGAAATTTTTTCTGAATTGATCAATTCAAGTGTGTGTCAGATTGTTATGTTTCAATAATTTAAGGGTTTCAACAACTTAAAAACAGAAAACCTGGAATCTTTAGAAATGAATAAACTTTCCATCGATTACAGTGAAAAGAATCTCCTTCAGTTTAAAACATTACCAAGCAGCGGTCTGGGGCTTTTATTTTGTGGGTGAGAGTCAGACCGGATGTGTCGTAGAGCTGCTGGTTAGCTAACAGCTAACAGCTAACAGCTAAACTTGGACCCGGAGGACGCGCACACGGAGCTCGTGTCAGGAGGAATCGACGCGCATCTCTTTCTCATGCTCGTGCTCACCTGAATCTGCTCCTGGAAGCTGCTCGTGCATGCGCACAGTCTCCATGGCTACGGAGGAGTTCTACGAGGTGACGCAAGCTAATACTTTAATGCTAATCTTAGCTAGCGTTAGCGTTCATAGTTAATGTTAAGTGGTGAACTCAAAGGAAATAAATTAATAGGGTAGTTAGCAGCTGGTTGGCGTGTTCACGTGACTATAGCCGGAGATCAACATAACTGATCGAGTTAGCTCATCGCCAAAGTTAGCTTCTGGAAGTAGCTGTTGGTAGCTGGGTGTTAGCTGTTGTTAGCAGGTTGTTAGCTGTTGGTAGCTGGGTGAATGTTGGGTGTTAGCTGTTGTTGGCTGGGTGTTAGCTGTTGTTGGCTGGGTGTTAGCTGTTGGTAGCTGGGTGTTAGCTGTTGTTAGCAGGTTGTTAGCTGTTGGTAGCTGGGTGTTAGCTGTTGGTAGCTGGGTGTTAGCTATTGGTAGCTGGGTGAATGTTGAGTGTTAGTTGGGTGACAGTTGGGTGTTAGCTCGGTGATAGCCGGGTGTTTGCTAGGTGTTGGCTGAGTGTTAGCTGTTGTTAGCTGGGTGTCTGCTGTTGTTAGCTGGTGTTAGCTCGGTAAGAGCCGGGTGTTCGCTAGGTGTTTTCTTGGTGGTAGCTTAGTGACAGCCGGGTGTTTTCTGCGTGGTAGCTTGTGTTAGCTGGGTGTGAGCTGAGTGTGAATGCTGGTGGTAGCTGGGTGGTAGCTGGGTGTTAGCTGTTGGTGGCTGGGTGAATGTTGAGTGTTAGTTGGGTGACAGTTGGGTGTTAGCTGGTGTTAGCTCGGTGAGTGCTGGGTGTTAGCTCGGTGAGTCAGGTTGAGTTACTCAATCAAACACAGAGACACAGCAGATACATGTTTGGGCTCGCAGCTTCGATGCCCTGTAGAAGTGTCAGAATGATAATATTGTACATTTCTCTCAAATTCCTACAGCACATCTGGACCATTTGAAGACCACTGTGATAGCAAATTATTGATGATTATTGATGTTAATGTTCTTTTTCTTCTGTTTTGGTTGACTTGAATGAACTGTGCTGTGGCGCCTCCTGCAGGTGGAGAGGATCATAGATAAGCGGAAGAACAAGAAGATGAAGTTGGAGTACCTGGTCAGGTGGAGAGGTTACGGGTCAGAGGAGGACACCTGGGAGCCCGAGAGTCACCTGTCCGCCTGTATGATCTACGTCCATGAGTTTAACCGTCAAAATGCAGTGCGGGAGAAAGACAGCACGTTAATGCGCTCCACCCGAAGCTCGCCGAGCCTCCACTATATCTCTGCCCACAGACCAGCCTTCAGGCCGTCAATCCCCGCCACAGCTCGCAGTGACATCAGTGTAGTTTTAACTGCAGACTGTAACCAGCTGAGTCCAGCTCACCTGCCTCCTGTTGGTCTGACCAGTCCGGCCTCTGTTGGCTCTCGCCAGCCCCTGCTGGCTGACAGGTTCAGCTGTGGCCTGATGTCGGTGGCTCCGGTCTGCTCGGCACGCCGCAGCGTGGATCTCTCCAAGACTGGCATCAAGATCTTGGTTCCTAAGAGTCCGATGAACAGCCGCCTGGACTCGGAGGAGTCTCCTAGTGAGGCGGCTCACAGTCTGGAGGCCGGACCTCAAGAAGCTCACCAGGTCCCACCTGAGGTTGCTCTTCTGGAGAAACCGTCCGGAGTCCAGCTTGGGCCTGGAGAAGAAAGGGCCCGCATGGGGACCAGACCCCGCAGCCAAAACCCTCTGCCCCCACCCCGAGTCCCCATCACACCTGCTGCCATGCGTTCCCTCAGTGGCACAGGTGAGGTCCTAGGTCACATAGTTTGTATTGATTCTGATTGGCTCTCAAATTAGCTTGTTTGGACATCTCAGAAATCTATATCATAATCTTAGTCACAGAAATGTTTTCAAAACAATTTTAATGACCTGATATAAAGAACCTGTTGTTTATAAATGAACCATGGTCTGAAGTGTGAATGACAGACCTCTGGAATGACCTGGGTTCTGCGTCTTACAGGTAACGCTACGTTGATGGAGGCTGTTGCTGCCAACGGGATGTCGGGTGGGCAGAGTGCTGTTGCTGGGGCAACCAGTGTGACAGGGAAGCGTCGTATAGAGGAACGCTCTGCTTTCGACAAACGCCTGAGGTTCAGTGTTCGACAGACAGAGAGTGCTTACCGTTACCGTGACATCGTGGTGAAGAAACAGGACGGCTTCACCCACATCCTGCTTTCAACCAAGAGCTCTGAGAACAACACGCTCAACCCTGAGGTGGGATCCTGCCCCCTTCCATTAACGCTCTAACAACAGATATCATTCCTCTAACTAGGGCTGAACGATTTGGGGAAATAATCTAATTGAGATTTTTTTCCCCCAAATATTGCGATTGCGATTTAATAGGCGATTTTTTTCATTTAATCCTCTTCTCTCTCCCCCCCCCAAAAAAAACGTAATGACTGATTTAAATATGACCAACACAATATTAGATACATTTACTGTACAATATTCTTTCCCATATTTTTATTTAACTGCTCATTACAGAAACAAGAACAAATCTGTGTGCATTTAAAGAATTTAATCAAAGACATTGTAAGTATAAACACAAGCCATGCACTTTTTAAAACCTGTATGCAAAATGTACCATCTTGAGAAAAACATTTTTTAAATTATAGGTGTCTTACTGGTCCCAAGTCAGTAACATTTCCAGTGTTGGGAAGGATACTTTCAAAACGTATTCCGTTACAGAATACATGCCCAAAAATATAATCTGTAACGTTTTCCGTCACGTTGCGATTAGAAAATCGCATTTTTTCAAATCGCGATTACATCGCAAATGCAATTAATCGTTCAGCCCTACCTCTAACCCATTACTCTGTGATGTGACCATGCCATCCTCAATTCTAAAATCACAAGTCCAAACTTTCAGGTTAAACTCGACATGTCATGGTGATCATGTTGTCTCTCCTTGTCTTCATCAGGTGATGAAGGAGATCCAGAGCGCCATGGCAACTGCAGCATCAGATGACAGTAAGCTGGTGTTGGTGAGCGCTGTCGGCAGTGTCTTCTGCTGCGGCCTGGACTTCCTGTATTTCATCAGACGGTTGACGGACGACCGGAAGAAGGAGAGCATCAAAATGGCTGAAACTATCAGGTGATGCTCACTGAAGTCACAATGGTGACCCTGTCCTCCGGTAGAGGTGTCGATCTCTGACATCTGTTTCCTCCACTCCAGGACCTTTGTCAACACCTTCATCCAGTTCAGGAAGCCGATTGTAGCGGCAGTGAACGGTCCAGCGCTGGGCCTTGGTGCTGCCATCTTGCCACTCTGTGACGTGGTGTGGGCCAATGAAAAGGCCTGGTTCCAGACGCCGTACACGTCCTACGGCCAGACGCCTGATGCCTGTTCCTCCTTCACCTTCCCCCGCATCATGGGTCTGGCCTCGGTCAGTCTCCCTCTTCGTTCACTCCCCTCATGACTCCCTGAAGTTACCTTCATTCACATCATCACTTTATTTGATTTCAATTTCATTTGTATAGTGCCAAATCATAATATACATTATCTCAAGGTAATTTCAATTGAAGGTGAAGACCTAAAAAAACCCATCACTCTACTCACCCTCTCTCACCCCATCACTCTACTCACCCTCTCTCTCACCCCATCACTCTCTCACTCACTCACCCTCTCTCACCCCATCACTCTATTCACCCTCTCTCACCCCATCACTCTACTCACCCTCTCTCACCCCATCACTCTACTCACCCTCTCTCACCCCATCACTCTATTCACCCTCTCTCACCCCATCACTCTACTCACCCTCTCTCACCCCATCGCTTCACTCACCCTCTCTCACCCCATCACTCTACTCACCCTCTCTCACCCCATCACTCTACTCACCCTCTCTCACCCCATCACTCTACTCACCCTCTCTCACCCCATCGCTTCACTCACCCTCTCTCTCATCACTTCACTCACCCTCTCTCACCCCATCGCTTCACTCACCCTCTCTCTCATCACTTCACTCACCCTCTCTCACCCCATCACTTCACTCACCCTCTCTCTCTCCATCGCTTCACTCACCCTCTCACCCCATCACTTCACTCTCCCTCTCTCACCCCATCACTTCACTCTCCCTCTCTCACCCCATCACTCTCACTCACCCTCTCTCACCCCATCACTTCACTCTCCCTCTCTCACCCCATCGCTTCACTCACCCTCTCACCCCATCACTTCACTCTCCCTCTCTCACCCCATCACTTCACTCACCCTCTCTCACCCCATCACTTCACTCTCCCTCTCTCACCCCATCACTTCACTCACCCTCTCTCACCCCATCACTCTACTCACCCTCTCTCACCCCATCACTTCACTCACCCTCTCTCACCCCATCACTTCACTCACCCTCTCTCACCCCATCACTTCACTCACCCTCTCTCACCCCATCACTCTCACTCACCCTCTCTCACCCCATCACTTCACTCACCCTCTCTCACCCCATCACTTCACTCACCCTCTCTCACCCCATCACTTCACTCACCCTCTCTCACCCCATCACTTCACTCACCCTCTCTCACCCCATCACTTCACTCACCCTCTCTCACCCCATCACTTCACTCTCCCTCTCTCACCCCATCACTTCACTCACCCTCTCTCACCCCATCACTTCACTCACCCTCTCTCACCCCATCACTTCACTCACCCTCTCTCACCCCATCACTTCACTCACCCTCTCTCACCCCATCACTTCACTCACCCTCTCTCACCCCATCACTCTCACTCACCCTCTCTCACCCCATCACTTCACTCACCCTCTCTCACCCCATCACTCTCACTCACCCTCTCTCACCCCATCACTTCACTCACCCTCTCTCACCCCATCACTTCACTCACCCTCTCTCACCCCATCACTTCACTCACCCTCTCTCACCCCATCACTTCACTCTCCCTCTCTCACCCCATCACTCTACTCACCCTCTCTCACCCCATCACTTCACTCACCCTCTCTCACCCCATCACTCTACTCACCCTCTCTCACCCCATCACTTCACTCTCCCTCTCTCACCCCATCACTCTACTCACCCTCTCTCACCCCATCACTTCACTCACCCTCTCTCACCCCATCACTCTACTCACCCTCTCTCACCCCATCACTTCACTCTCCCTCTCTCACCCCATCACTTCACTCACCCTCTCTCACCCCATCACTTCACTCACCCTCTCTCACCCCATCACTTCACTCACCCTCTCTCACCCCATCACTTCACTCACCCTCTCTCACCCCATCACTCACTCACCCTCTCTCACCCCATCACTTCACTCACCCTCTCTCACCCCATCACTTCACTCACCCTCTCTCACCCCATCACTTCACTCTCCCTCTCACCCCATCACTTCACTCTCCCTCTCTCACCCCATCACTTCACTCACCCTCTCTCACCCCATCACTTCACTCACCCTCTCTCACCCCATCACTCACTCACCCTCTCTCACCCCATCACTCTACTCACCCTCTCTCACCCCATCACTCTACTCACCCTCTCTCACCCCATCACTTCACTCACCCTCTCTCACCCCATCACTCTACTCACCCTCTCTCACCCCATCACTTCACTCACCCTCTCTCACCCCATCACTTCACTCACCCTCTCTCACCCCATCACTCTACTCACCCTCTCTCACCCCATCACTCTACTCACCCTCTCTCACCCCATCACTCTCACTCACCCTCTCTCACCCCATCACTCTACTCACCCTCTCTCACCCCATCACTCTCACTCACCCTCTCTCACCCCATCACTTCACTCACCCTCTCTCACCCCATCACTCTACTCACCCTCTCTCACCCCATCACTCTACTCACCCTCTCTCACCCCATCACTCTACTCACCCTGTCTCACCCCATCACTTCACTCACCCTCTCTCACCCCATCACTCTACTCACCCTCTCTCACCCCATGTGTTCCAGGCTAACGAGCTGTTGCTGAGTGGCAGGAAGTTGACGGCTCAGGAGGCGTGTTGTAAAGGTTTGGTGTCTCAGGTTCTGTGGCCGGGAACCTTCACACAGGAAGTGATGCTGAGGATCAAAGAACTGGTGTCAGTCGACTCGCTGGTCAGTCAATGTACACTAATACACACACACTAATACACACACACTAATTAACACACATATATACACACAGATTCACAACCGTTCCTCTCCCTCACGCTGTGTCTCTGCAGGTTCTGCGGGAGTCCAAAGCCCTGATGAGGAACACCAGCCGTAGTGCTCTGGAGCAAGCTAACGAGCGTGAGTGTGAAGCCCTAAAGAGAGTGTGGGGCTCATCACAGGGAACAGACTCCATCCTGCAGTTCCTGCAGCGGAGAACCGAGCTCTGCTAGAACCATCACCTGGACCTGTGACTCAGCACTTCTGAGTTGGATGCATTGACTCGGCGGGAAAAACTGAATGTTTGTTTATTTGTTTACTAAGTTATGGGTTCAGCAGAACGTTTTTAGCCTAGCTTAGCACAAAGACTGGAAGCAGGGGGACACTGTTAGCCTCGCTCTGCATCCAAAACCCAAGATAGAAGGACGTAGTGTTTTCAGACCTCCTGGTTTCTTCTGGAGCGTCTAACACATTGAAACTGTGTGAACTGGACAGACGTCATCTGGTGGAACACAAACCTGGAACACAGCTGATTTCTGCATTCGATTATTTAGGGTTAAAGAAAATAACGCAAACAACTTTCTGCTTCCAGTCTTAATGCTAAGCTAAGCTAACGCTGTTCAATCAGAGAACAGGGCCATCTCCGTGCAGGAGCAAGACATCAACGCTGACCTTTGACCTCAGTTTCCTCTGCAGCCCCCCCATCATGACACTACAGGTTTAACTCCTGCTCCCTGTCACACAGGAAAAGTGCTGAATCATGGGTAAAGAAACCTGTGTTGACGCAGTGTGGGCGTGGCCTCTCGACCTTGTGATCCATGCTGTCACACGTCAAAGTTTATGACTTAGTTTAAACGAATAACTTTAAAGGAGCATTTCAACAGTTCATTATCAAACTTGGAATGAGCTGTAGATTCATAACAGGTAATAATCTACACACAGAAAACAGTCATAACAACATGTTAAGATTAAATACACTCACTGGCTCATCCATCAGGAAACAGAGCAGAGGATTTACTTAAATGTTGAACTGCTCCTTTAAATTCTTTGTGAACCAGGTTTGATTTGTGCAGACATTACAAATACCAGCCGCACAAACAATAACAAGGAATTTTTATAAGTCATTGGACAAGCTTTTATACAAACACAACTGAAGCAGTGAAATAAAAAACTGGTCAGTCTGAGGTGATGAATGTTATTTTGTTTTGAAAGGATCAAATGATAAAACTTAAGTAAATAACTATCAAATCAGTAAAAAAAAATCTCGGACTCAGACAGATTCCTTCAAAAACATGAACATAAATATCAAGCAGAGCTTTGATTTATAATTGTTATATTTAAACCAAAGTTCAGTTTCAAAAAACATTCCAAAGTTTATACAACGAAACCTGATGAAAGTTCAAGTAAAGCTAAAGGCTCCAGGATCGAGGCAGATGACGTCATCACGGTGGACAGGTGTCATGTGCCCCTGTAGCCAGGTGGAGGCGGTAGGTGTGGTCGGGGAACATCAGCAGGTTGTAGAAGTTCTCTCCTCCTATCAGGACTCCGTGCTCGCCATCCCCCCAAGATACAGGACTGTCCACGAAACCATGAACCGTCAGAGACGCCCAGGGCGCCGCCCCCTCCAGGTGACGCCTGCAGGACCGGGGGGGAAATGACAACGATAAACAAACGTTTGTTCCAGAGAAACAAAGTCAGAAGAATCTGACGAACTGCAGTTAAAGAAACGTTCATCACAGATCCAGGATTCTCAAGTCATCCACAAGCAGGAAAACAGGTGTCACCTGAGCTCCTGGAGCAGCCGGTGGACGTCCTGAGGAAGCAGCAGTCCACTGACGGACACGCTCAGAGCTTTACTCAGCATTGTCTTCGGCGCCGGACACACCAATGAGGACATGAAGCTGCTGGACGAGTTCTCGCTGAAACACAGAAGACAAGTTCACTGCCTCCTGCCTGACAGGAGTTCACACAGCAGCTTTCAAAGACACGGGTCGTCACCAGCTGATGTCGGCGTCCACGGCTCCGAGCCACTCCAGGAAACTGTGAGCGTCCCCTGGCTGCGGGTCAGAGGACAGCAGGGCGGGACAGGACAGGTGTGTCAGGACCCGACTGCTGATCTCAGGTCTGTGCTCCGACCAATCATAACGAGACAGGAGGTGCTGCAGAGAGGCTCCACCCCCTGCAGGACAGACAGCTGTGGGTTATGGGTGAAATACAGTGTTACCTACGAGGCAGCAGCTCATGATGTCACTGACCTGGATGATGTGACAGCAGGAAGTCGGTCCTCAGGTGAAGTCGTGACCTCAGACCTGTGAGGAGTCTGACGTAGCCCCGCCCACCAGGAGCCATGCTGCTGTCTGTCAGATCCACGGATACGACTGTCACACACAAACATATTCGGTTATTTAAAGATTTAGATGTTTTATATTATACATATATTATTATTCCATTGTATTTATTTGATGGGGACAGAGCATGCTAGTTAACATGAGTCTAAAAACACTACATGTAAAACATGCCAGATTCTAGCATGACTGCTAATTTACAGCTGTAGTCCCGAGACAGGAAGCAAATATAAACCTGAGTTAAAGAGGAGAAACACGGCCTTCGATCACAGCCCCCTCTAGTGGTGCCCTGGTGCCAATACCACTCAACCTTTTGTCAATTATTTCATTTAAAGGCCCCATATTTTACACTTTGGGATTTAATTTGAGGTATTGGTCCCTGAGATTATGTGTCAGTGGTTTAAAGTGGACAAACTGCTGCAGTGCGTATTTCCATGTGATCTCTCCATCCTGTCTGGAGCTGCAGACCTGCCTCTTGAGCCCCTCCTCTGATTGGCTGACTGCACTTTGAGTGACATGCCACCAGGCCTATCACCATGCATATATATATATATATATATATATATAAGCA